>CM074301.1:7500000-7825000 GCA_037194245.1 Opsariichthys bidens | reverse complement strand
AATGCTCCATTAAACACTTTAGCCACATAAAATAAAAGCACGTCCATTGGGGTGTAATGGTACACAAACATTACAGTTCACTACATACTTCGTACTGAAGTCAGGGTTTATATATTGTATTATATTATTTTAATTCTATTATATTATTATAAAAAACCAAAAGAGATTTTGAATTATTATTATTAGAGCTTTAGTTAATCTCCACTATCTTAACTGATTTGCAGTAGTCTCTGTCACTCATGTTGCCTCTGAAAAATGGTCACCAATTAATTTGAAAAGTAAAGTGTGCGAAATTCAGGTGCAAAATTGCTTATATTGTGTGTCTGGCTGCAAGTGTACAGTGTAGACAACTTTGTTGATGAGAGCAAACTAGTTTTGTAGCATGGTTTGCTTGCAGTTACTTACAATAAATGCTCTTATCAGCTTATCTAATGTAAAAAGTGAAAATGACAGCTTTTTCTTCCCCTTTACGATTGTAAGCTGTTCTCCACCACCTTTCTTAGGTTTTTTTTTCAGAGAAATGTACCGAGATTCATCTATTTTTCCTTTTTTTGCTGATCTATAGGATGCTGAGACACAGAACCTGCAGTGAAGATTAAAGTTTATGAATGCAAAATAATGATGCCTACAAATAGCACCTCTGGATATTTTCCTTTTTCTCCTGGAAACAAAATTTCTGATGCAGCTGTTAACATGATTAAAAGAGAGAGAGAGAGGGAAAACACAGATCTATTCCTTGGAGAAATGCATGTTTATACCAGCAGTCACCTGTCACAGCGGAGCCCAAATGAGATTCAGCAGCCTATTGTCCCAATCAGCATTTTCCTTCGTTCTAAATGCTCCCTAGAGACAATCATTATTACATGACATGCTCTTCATCGTGGATAAACGGTGCTTAGTGTGCCAGGCCCGTCTGGGGTAGATGGACAGCTCTGGACCCGAAAAATGAAAGGGCCTGCAGCTTCATTGACATTTTAATCAAAAACAGTTAGCGAGGAATCACTTGCTTGTGGGAGGGCTTTGTATTCAAGCATATTCTCAAAATTCACTGGCTGCATCACGCAACCGTCTGACAAGCAATTTACCTGCTGTCAGTGGGATTGTGGGTGTCACCAGGGCTACCTGTTGTGACGGGTCTTTCAGAAGCCGGGCACAGAAAAAACAAGGGAATAAAGGGGAACAGCTTGGGTGGTCAAAAATTCTGGGACGCAGCATGGAGTCGCAAGCAGATTGGGGGATCAGATTGACTTTAATGGGAGGGAGGAAATTCAATTAAACTGTATTTGATTTTCAGAGAAGAACCAGAATGTTTTTTTGCCTTGCCATCACAAAAATAATATTTCTCGAAATTTTCTCATACCACATAGGTTACGGAAAGTTGAATTCTTTTTAAGCCAGTCGTTTGATCAAAAACTTGATTATCTAATTTGCAAACTTTAAAATCGCATTTAAATCTTATTTTACGGAATATACATGCAGGTGAGGGGACATGATTAATTGTGTTAAACTGATCACTGAATTTTTTATTACTACTATTATACACGATTTTTTTTAAGTGATAAATATGAATTATTATTTCACTTATGTCTCTAGGGATGAAGAAGCTTTTTTATTGTTCACAGAGTTGGCTCCCGGTGCAATTGATAATCTTTCATATTTTAAGGTCAGTTTTTTGTGCGGCAGGAACAAGCATTAAGATGTGTTATGTTCTTAAGATCTCTTGAGACTCTCAGCATCATTCATTTACTTGCTTGTTGGTTGGCACCATTTTCACTTGTCACCGTTTCAATAATCAGGCTGGGAAATATGCATTTCCAACTGTGCAACGGTCCAACCAAGTATTTACATAAATGTTGAACGAACAATTTTCACCTCGTGAAGGTTATTTTGACTCCTTTTGTCAGATTTAATGTCTTCCGTGAGTTGGAATGTGCAGACGATATTAGGCACACAAAATGATAACATTAGCATTTCTGTTAAATAATTCATAGTGTTCTGAAACCCCTGAGTAAGTTTAAACAGTGCAGACAACAATCCTCAAACCCGTTCCCATACAACTAATTGTTAAATACACTCCATTGGGTTTTAAAGATGTTGTCACAGACTTTTCATTAAACATTAATGTGCAATCCCAGTGATTTCATGCTATCCAATTTTTATATCTCCCTTTTAATGGCACTCACCGAAAAACATTAAACTCATCATAAATCGCTTAGTAATAATGATGGTGAGGAAAAATCCTGTTTCTAACCTGTCAAAAGTTGATCTATGTTGAGAGCTGCAGAGAGTCTTGATTCCAGCTCTAATGAATTACACCCTGACACCAGGTGACAAAACAATCTAAAACTGAAATAGAGAGATATACTCTGAATTTCATTCAACCCTCCCAAGTTACAAAACTCTTTTTAGCAACGACAAAAATTAAGCTTCTGGTTATTTAGTGTGATTGTCACAAATATGGTTAGGGTTAGAAAATGAGATCCGTTTAAAAAAAAAAAAAAAATACCAGAACTCAATGACATTCATTTTGTATATGCACTCATTGTACTGAAATACTGTGAGAGAGACTAGTGGCACCACTTTTGAATCTGCAGGGCTAATCTAAAACCATGATTGTTTTTAGTGAATTAGAACATACGCAACCAGTGCAGTCTGAATCCTGACTGAATGTCTGTCTTTTTAGTAAATCAAAACTGTGTCTGAAATCGCATACTTTTGTGTTCTATATTATGAATGTATGTAGTATGAATGAAATCCGAACTCCTTAATATGCCAAGTCATTTTTGTCATTGTCATGTGACCTACAGCACCTAGCGTCAGTTGAGTGGCTTCACTGGCATTCACAAATCCTCTCTCGTGGCCTCATGAGACAGTAAACCGTCCTGCCGAAAGTATTAGGCCTCTGGGTACTTTTCGCCCCCTGTTTTATAAGTATTTTGAATTCATACATACTATACTTTTCACCCACTATTTTTCACCTACAAGTAGGCAAGTATGCATATTCATTTGCATCCCTACATTGCGAACAGAAATGAAAATTATCACATAATTTACTCACCCTCAAGCCATCCTAAATGTGTATGACTTACTTCTTTCAGCCAAACACGATCAGAGTTGTATAAAAAATATCTTGGCTCTTCCAAGCATTACAATGGTAGTGATTGGAGGAAGAGATTTTGAAGCCCAAAAAAGTGCATCCATCGATCATAAATGCAGCTCCAGGGGGGTCAATAAAGGCCTTCTGAACTGAATTGATGTATTTGTGTAAGACAAATACCCTTATTTAAAACTTTATAAGGTAAAATAACAAGTTTCCGGCACAACAGCCATATGCATTCGATTTGCGTCAAAAAAGCGGTAATTTCCGAGACGTACACAATGACGTGACATAATACATATAACATAGAACGTCATGGAATTGGTGAACTATCCCTTTAAATCACTCACTGACTGTTTGGCAAGAAAAATGCATTTCTTTTTTTCAAACATAATTAATACTTAAAAAGTACTAAAAGAATTGTTAATGGAACTGTTATCATTAAGAAGAACCAGAACCGTCAAATTTTTTATGATTCCTTTCCCTGTTATTATTTTATGGAATAAAATGAGTGCTTTGCATCGCAACTTACTCTTAGGGGCTGTTTACACGACAACATTGTCAACTAAAAAAAGGGAAAACGTTTTATGCATTTTGGCCATTCATTTACACGACAACGACGATTTGGGGTGAAAACTAGTTTTTCAAAACGATACCGTCATCGTCGCCACGTAAACAACAAAAATGTGAATTTGTGAAAACGGTCACGTCTTGTACATGGTATTGCGTGTTCAGTCTATAGGCGCGTAGCGTTTCTTTGCTAAGTGACATCACCAACTACTGGCCTGACATGAATATTACAGTATTTTTAGTCGTTTTCGTGGATCCATGTGAACGGGGATCATTTTGATAACACTGTCATCTGTATGGGGAAAAAGCACAGGAAAAAAATTCCGTTTTTAGCACACAATTGTGGTGTAAACACCCTTAGTTTGTTTCTGCTCTGTCTGTATGATATTATTTCCTTGAAACAGAGGCGAAGCATGGCCTGACAGCTGCCTAATTTACTTGTGTCACCAGGGTGACTTAATTGAGCAGCAGTCCTTCTGACAGCACGCACACAGACGGCACAAGAAAGGTGGTGGTGTCTGCTTTTTTGATGCACACAGAACAACCAAGGTCACTTTAATTAACTGCCAAATTGCTATTTAAATGATGATACTGATCACTCACTTTGCAATATAGGAAAGCTACTTGCTGTCATGGTAATTTAGTGCCATAGGGGGAACGGACGTCTCATGTCCTGCCACGTAGCAGGTTTTATGTCTCTGTGCTCAATATTTATTTGCAAGAGATGCATTCCTCATGAGGATTTCAATTAGACCTTCTGACGGGGTTTTTTTTTTTTTGATCCCTTTGTTTTGCATGCTAAGACAAAGCACCTGGTTGCATACCGAAATTTAAAAAAAAAAAAAAACTAAATGTTTCCTAAAACGTAATTCCCTTGCTAATGGGCACAAGGTTATTGTGAATCACTGTGCACATTTAGTTGCTAATTGGGGCAGGGATGTGAACATGTCCCCAAAATAGTCTACATTTGGACTATATGAACATTACATCAACAAATGCCTTTTTCAAACAGTACTCACACATGAGAGCCTGGCTGGAGACCACCAGACTAAGGTCCAGACCGTTTGAGATTTATTCTAGTCAGTCTCCACCCCATTACCATTAGCGTCCATCTGGCACTGTAGCCATGTTCAGGACTCCTAAAGGTTACTCATTTACATACAGTAAATGCTCCACCAATAATTGCGGCCCTTTAATCAGTTAGCAACTAGCTTGTGAGCTGTATGGCCAATCCCTACAGTGAAATAAAACTCTGATTGAAGAAGGGAACAGGAAATGAAGTCCTGAAATGTCATCACAACAGCTCTCTCTTTCAGTTAAATAGTGCATCATTTTGTCATATATTACGATGGGTGATCAGAACCTGATTTATTGTTGTAATCATTTGCCATATGGCACAAACTGTGTTTCCCCCTTATAGTCAAATAAGAAGAGATTATAAGATGAGGTCATAACCTTCTGCACAGCATAAAATGTATCTCAGCCTGCTTGGAGAAACTAAAAAGCCAGAAATTATGCAAATACATTTATCTGTTGACAACGCAGGCCTCTGATGTTTACAGCTCTTTCAAATATAAAGACCCCTCAAGAAATGCTTGGTAAAATCTATAAACTAAATGTGACTTCTGTCAGAAAATCAGTGTTGAGAAAGCTGCAGCTTCCCAAACTTATAGTAGCACATTTCTACCTCATAAGTAAAAATATGTTTTGGTAAATCATAATTATGACATAAAAGGCCAAAATCAGATAAAAGTCATAATTATGAGATAAAAATGCAAAAAATATGACATAAAAAGTTAATTATAAAAAATATTATTTATAATTTACCAAAGTATGTTTTCTTTTCTTATGTAGCAGAAATGGGCATCCATACAAAAATCTGGCCAACTTCATGGAGGCTGAATAACAGGGCAATATATTAAAATATATAACTGACTTATGTATATTAAACATATAAATGAAGATTTTAGTTAGTGTGACAAGCATTAAACTCTTGAAATACAAAGAAAATAATAATAATGAGAAGAAGAAAACTGAAAAACTTTTAAAAATAAGCCTATATAAAATGAAACACAGAGGCTTTTGCACAGGGAATCAATGAATCAAGGTTTGAATGAACCAGTTTAATACAATGAATCATATATAGACATTCTAAGTAAGTGTGTTTATTACCTCAGCTTGCTGGTCTATAATGTGATGGTGAAAATATGGAAAACATAAAGTAGCTAGTTAGAGTAAAAGTGTTTTAATGGGATCCATTTTGTGCATATCTTGGTTGTTTTAGTGATCTTGTCACAAACCACCCTGGAGCTTCCTCCCATCTTCCCACTGCGTACTAAATGAAGCACATGAATAAAAATTTTTAGTATTCATAATTATTTAAATGCCCATTGTCACTGATTTTAATAGCTTACAGCTTCTCTTTGATGCTTTTCTGATCTAAACGTGATGTGTCACACTGATTCATGCGGGAAAAAGATGGCATGATTGAGCTGCCGCAGCGGGCTCATCTGAGTGACAGGTGGTTGGCAGGTCAGGCCCTCTCTGTTGAGTCTGGCCTGCTTCAGGACGCTCACCTGTCATCTCAGGTGAAGTCTGCTGTACATCTAAGAGCAGAGGCAGCAGGCCAGCTAAAGAGCCGGGATTTGACTTTGACATGAAGTAGCTCTCTGTTTGTCTGGTGTTTGAATAACATGTGGATAATATGTTGTCTGAGATATTGTGCAGTCAGAACGGAAATGTGCAATATTTCAATTTTTAGGAGTTGAATCAAAAATTAAATTCTATATACTCACCCTCATGTCATTCAAAACTAATATCAGTGTGAAAAAACCTATGCCTTCTTAAGAATTTAACAATTAGTCATGTATATCACTTTATGATAGTTTGTTTTTAAGGCTTGAAAGCCCTCAGTCCCTGATTCACTGTAATTGCACGATCGATTTCACAATTCTCCAAAATTTCCACTGGTGAATGAAAATCATATGGTTTTGGTTCTACATGAAGGTCAGTTAAAAAAAATCTGAATATTAGTGAAAAAAAGAACACAGAACTTTTTACTTTATAACCGCCATAATTGTAATTATTTATATGCAGCTGTTGATCTGACTTATACAAACTCACAAAAGCCTCAATGCTTTAAATATTCAAATATGAAAAATTAATTCTGATTCTTCTGCGATCCAGAATGGCAGCAGAGTGAAAGGTTTGTTCGAGCTGCGCCCTCTGCTGTACAGGAGTGAATTTGCTTTCCTTTCGCATTTGCACTTTAGGTGTGAAGGGGCTTTCACATTTGCTAAAAAAACCCTGATCTTTTTACTAATAAAAAACAAACAAGCAACGCTAGCCCAAGTGAGAAAAAGCAGCACAAATGTAATGTAACACATTATTTTCCATAAGAAGTAACTAAGTAACAGTTACTTTTTAGGGAGTATTGCAATATTGTAATGCATTACTTTTAAAAGTAACTTTCCCCAACACCGCTACAAAGCATACATAATACTAAATGACAAAGATGAAGCTCATTGTACATTATCATAATTTTCACACTTATCTGGGGTCATAACTGTACCGGTTTTACCAAGTAGAACTGGTATATCATGGCAAGCCTATAGGATGTAATATTTGATAAGTCTCTGTTAGCATTTAGGATTTTTGTTCTTATTGCTTGTATTTTGCCATGGATGCAATTATAGATCTTCACTTTGATCCTCTTCCTCCAAGACCCATGATGTCCTCATTTAAACAGCAATGTTCAAATGTTAAGGTGTATTCAGAAAATTAGCAAAAGTGAATAAGACTAAGGTTAGATCTAGTAGTGCCTGAGATTTAACTAAATGTGAAATACATCACATTCATTATTATAAACTACAGTAAGGAGGTACAATAATTAGGCCAAATCTGCTCTGACATCTTTCTGCTTCAACTCGCCGGCTTCTGTCCTCCCAGACAGCAGCAGATTTAACGTTGCGTTACAACTCTTTCACCATTAATCCTGGAACTGATGGGAAAAGCAAAAGATTCTTGTTTCAGACATTCACACACACGCAGACACACACACACACAATTTCTCAGACACGTCAAGAGAAATCGGGAACTGGCTACATGTACACGCCACATTTTTTTCTGTCTATTTCAAAAGAATGTCCTGACAAGTATCGTGGGCCATGTGTCCATCAAAGTCAGTCTGATATAGGCGGCAAGCACTAAGGAATGATGGGAAGGTGGAGCAGTTCCTGACTCAGCCTAACCAGAGCACAGCAGACCAAAACACTGTGGCTGCTTTCTAAAGTGAATGCTTTAAGGAGAAATAATAAGACGAGAACGAGAACTGTTTGAAAAAGTAAAAAAAAAAAAAAAATTGTTGTTTTTATATATACTATTATAATAATATTGTTTTTTTATATATATATATATAGTTATATAGGTTATTATATAGTTATATTTATGCATGTACTTAACATTTTAGGATTATTATCAAACATTTCTTTAAAATCATGATTTCACATTAATTAGAAAAAAAAAGATGTAAAATTAATAACATTTCTAAAATTAATTGGTGATAAAACCCCTCATCCTCTCTCCCATCTCCATGCAGGAAATGTGTTTTCATCTATATGTTTAAAAGCTGTGTATCAATGACTCATTGCTGCAGGTGATTTCTGTCCCCCAGGCATCGAGGGGTGAACATCAAAAAATTGCATCTGCATTTTAAATATTATGATTTTCATTGTCACATTAAAAAGCATTTGCCTGTGTGTCCTCCATTTAGAGCGCTAAAGCGTGCCTTGGGAGTCTAAACCCCGTCGTTGAGATTTGCATCAAGGCATCGCCGGCGTCCCACATCTCTCTCTGGAGAGCGGCACGCATCAATCTAGGATCAACAAACAGTTCACCTAATTAATAGTTGAACCATGAGGGAGAGCTTTTGAACAATGTTGACTGGTCCTTCCCTCCAGACCCACGACACTAAAAGTTACTGCAGGATTCCCGAGGATAGGTGACCTAGAGGTTGCTCCGAGGCTCTCTTTGAATGCACATGTTTGTGTGTTTGAATTTTGAGAGGTTGAATCGTACTGGTACTCTGCAGGAGGGGAACTCTAATTACTTTTAAATTACCGTTTCTTCACAGCGCCTACCTGCTGAGAGCCAGGCTACCACTTTTTTGGAAGTGTTGTGCATGTGTAACTGTATTTTGTTCATAAACAATAACTTGGAGTGATATGATCCTTTTTTATACATGTTTATAATAAATTAGAAAGAATTAGACAGCTAAAAAATCTTTTTTTGGCAGACCCACCTTCACAGTTTGATGAAGACTTGTTTTATTATAATTGACTGTAAACACTGAGTGGTATTATTATTTGATTAGATGGTCATGCATGAAAACATAAGGGACAGTACAATGAAAGTAAGGATTTGACCACACTTTGCAGGCTTGGTTTGATTAAAATGAACTCTGGTGCGATTGCTCTGTTTGTGCTGTGAACCCTGGTTTGCACTAAACAAACGCAAAAAGAACCACATTTTAAGGGAGTCTTGGTCCGCTTGCAAACAAACTCTGTTGCTGTTTGACTGAAAGATGAAAGCAACACAGACGAAAGACAGTTAAAGAAACAAAAACAGGATGTGATATCACTACAGAGGAATTACTTGCACTGTTTTGACTCCTTTACACATTTTATAAGCTTATAAGGTTATGAGTTCTTAGCTGGTGAAAAAATACCATCTCATACTCAATTTAACTAATTTTTTTTTCTAATGAAACTTTTATGATTGGTATTTTCTTTAAAATATTTTTTCTGTAATGCACTTTGAATTACCAGTGTGAATGAAATGTGCAATATATAAATAAACTTGCCTTGCCTACAAATATGAACACACCCTAAATGGTAACCAGAGGCTGTCAAGCTCCTTAAAAGTATAGTCCTCAATCTCTTTTTACCAGTATAGTTCAAGTATACTGTATACTGAGTATACTAAGTATACTGCTTACTATACTGGCCCAAGTTTAGCATATAAAAAGTATACATTCAAGTATACTGTGCGTAACAATGGTAAACTTTAAGTTTTTCTCATTTGCTTCTGCCTTTATACTACAAATGAACATAAATATACAAGTACTTTACTATTTTAATACTAGTAGTAAATTTTATGAAAGTATACTCTCAATAAACTACTAGTTTAGTAGGCTAGTTTTATTCTGCAATTATACTTGTAAGTTTTCTTTAAGTGAAATAACATCATTTTTGCACTAAGTATACTACTACAGGGAGTGCAGAATTATTAGGCACCTTAACAAAAAACAAATTTATACCCATTTCAATTATTTATTTTTACCAGTGAAACCAATATAACATCTCAACATTCACAAATATACATTTCTGACATTCAAAAACCAAACAAAAACAAATCAGTGACCAATATAGCCACCTTTCTTTGCAAGGACACTCAAAAGCCTGCCATCCATGGATTCTGTCAGTGTTTTGATCTGTTCACCATCAACATTGCGTGCAGCAGCAACCACAGCCTCCCAGACACTGTTCAGAGAGGTGTACTGTTTTCCCTCCTTGTAAATCGCACATTTGATGATGGACCACAGGTTC
Source organism: Opsariichthys bidens (assembly GCA_037194245.1). Lineage (NCBI taxonomy): Eukaryota > Metazoa > Chordata > Actinopteri > Cypriniformes > Xenocyprididae > Opsariichthys > Opsariichthys bidens. The sequence continues at coordinate 7,814,728 of CM074301.1, read as the reverse complement.
TCAATGGGGTTCTGATCAGGTGAACAAGGAGGCCATATCATTAGATTTTCTTCTTTTATACCCTTTCTTGCCAGCCACGCTGTGGAGTACTTGGACGCGTGTGATGGAGCATTGTCCTGCATGAAAATCATGTTTTCCTGTATCACTGCTTGAAGAAGGTGTCTTCTAGAAAATGGCAGTAGGACTGGGAGTTGAGCTTGACTCCATCCTCAACCCGAAAAGGCCCCACAAGCTCATCTTTGATGATACCAGCCCAAACCAGTACTCCACCTCCACCTTGCTGGCGTCTGAGTCGGACTGGGGCTCTCTGCCCTTTACCAATCCAGCCACGGGCCCATCCATCTGGCCCATCAAGACTCATTCTCATTTCATCAGTCCATAAAACCTTAGAAAAATCAGTCTTGAGATATTTCTTGGCCCAGTCTTGACGTTTCAGCTTTTGTGTCTTGTTCAGTGGTGGTCGACTTTCTGCCTTTCTTACCTTGGCCATGTCTCTGAGTATTGCACACCTTGTGCTTTTGGGCACTCCAGTGATGTTGCAGCTCTGAAATATGGCCAAACTGGTGGCAAGTGGCATCTTGGCAGCTGCACGCTTGACTTTTCTCAGTTCACGGGCAGTTATTTTGCGCCTTGGTTTTTCCACACGCTTCTTGCGACCCTGTTGAATATTTTGAATGAAACGCTTGATTGTTCGATGATCACGCTTCAGAAGCTTGGCTATTTTAAGACTTCTGCATCCCTCTGCAATATATCTCACTATTTTTGACTTTTCTGAGCCTGTCAAGTCCTTCTTTTGACCCATTTTGCCAAAGGAAAGGAAGTTGCCTAATAATTATGCACACCTGATATAGGGTGTTGATGTCATTAGACCACACCCCTTCTCATTACAGAGATGCACATCACCTAATATGCTTAATTGGTAGTAGGCTTTCCAGCCTATACAGCTTGGAGTAAGACAACATGCATAACGAGGATGATGTGGTCAAAATACTCATTTGCCTAATAATTCTGCACTCCCTGTATGTTCCTATTAAGTATAATTTTTTATACTTGAAATATACCTTTAATTGTACTTTAATTTTAAAAACATTTTATTCTACCTTCATTCATCATTTTTTCAACACTTGAATGTAGGTAGGTTTAATTTAAAAAAGGCAACATTTTAAACAAAAAGCTGAGAAAATGGCATTTTTGTCTTTGCCCCGATGTGATTCAGAACAATGATCAAAATAGATGGAGTAGATCGAATCCATCAAAACCCCCAAAACTTCACTGTCCAATAGCTCGTCCTGTGTCGACATTTCATTCAGAAACATTAGGCAGTTTTGATTTATATGCCGTTTAATGTTTGATGGTCGCGTTGCATTTGCGCGAGCAATCTTCTAGCACTTGTTTCTTGCTTCTTCTTCAGCTGTGTTTTGATCAGGAGACTCTGTACTCTTTCAGAGGATTCATAATAGCGCTCCAACCATAACATAGCCAAGTATACGCGGAATACTTAATTATACTTTTAAGTATATCTAGATCAAAAGATTGAGCCCAAGTATTGGTCAAATATACTTAGACTTTGCTGTCAGCAGTATGTCGAGTATACTTAATAGCACACTTGAATAAACTTCTTTTTCGTAAAGGATAGCTTTACGTGGCCTGTGTATATACAAGTTTTGAAGAGTAAATGATGATAGTATTTTCATTTTATGTGAACTATCACTTTAAGTACATTGATTTCTGCAGCCAAAGTCCTGTTTATTTGTTCATTTGGGATGAGTGAGGATATTTAGTCACCTTTTGTGTAGGCATGCTAGCAAACTGCTCTCGTGAAAGGTGCCCTCCCACCATCCCACCCCAAACACAAGGCCCCATCTGCTTAGAGAATGCCACAACATTTATCAAAGCACAGATGATAATGGCCTTGGCATCCTCATTACGAGCGCAGAGTAATCTTCATTTGTACATGGCCATGACAATGAGACGGGCATGGCGTTGGATGCACAAATAGCTTAATATCTTGTTTTCCGTAGGTTTATGCCATGATGAAAAACACAAAAATGCTTCATTTATTTATATGTCGTGTGCAGCCGTTAGAGCTGAAGTCTGTCATTTTTGCGCCATCGAAAGTTATAGTAAAAAACAGCTGTGTTCTGATTCATGGGGTTTCTAAACAGTGTTCACTCTGCCCTATAGAGTGCAATAGTGCCCGCTCAGTTTTTCAGCAGCGTTGGTTCCAGAAGTAAATTTCCCATAGTTATTTTTTACATGACAACAATGTATTAAAAAAGGACGTGTAAAGATAAAAACGTAATCAAAAAGTTCCCCGTTCACACGGATCTGAGAAAATGACTAAAAACGCTGTAATATGCGTGCCACGCATGGATTTGCGTTTTTGTAGTTTACATGAAGATGATAACGGTATCGTTTTCAAAAACTTGTATTTTGAAACCCGTTTTCAAAGGTTTGCGTTTTCATGTGGACGAGATTTTTTTTCTTAAAAGCATGAGGAAAACTTTATTTTAGTTAAAAAAAAAAAACGTGCACGTGTGGACTAGGCTTTCCTCAAATGGAACGCACGCGTGTTCCAACAGGTTTTATGATCACTCCCCGTCTTCCCATTGGCCAGACTAACCGATCCCAAACTCACTGCATTGGCACAGCTAATACTCAATCATACATGTTATTTTAATTTTTTATTTACATGATTTGTCATTGTTATAATACATGAAAAATATATATTACGAATATTAATCATTACATCATTAAATAGAATTTTTTTTTTAAATCACATATTACTTTAAATATCTGTATTAATACAAACAGGTTATACTGTTTAATGAATCCTTGTACTCTCAAATTTGCAAAAGTGGGACAAGCGCGATTTCGTGCCCCTGCTTGGCGGGAACATGCAGACGGCCACTTCCCTTTATGTGGGTCACACACGGTTCCCAGCTGTTTGAAAGAGTCAGCTGTGCCACTACTGCACCCACCAACATCTGCTCCACAAAAACAATCTCCAGCTTTTAGCACTCAAATGGAGGTTACACCATATGCCAGCCAGCCACTTAGTTTATGCCAGGGGAGCCAGGCTCGTGCTCGTCTCAGCAACAATGAGGAGACGAGAGAGGAGAACGGGTGATGTGACTGCAGCCTCACATGCTCTGTGTGGCTCCATCAGGCCATCAAGGATGTGCAATGTGCATCTGTTCAAGGTGTTGGCAGCGCTGCCGGCTGAATATTAATGCCTCTAAACAACGGTTTATCAGCAAGGTCTGCTCCAAGGTCTGTTCAAGTTTTTCCGGGCGCGTGCGACACGCAGGACAGGTAAACACGCAGGCGCTGAATGTAATCAGACTGCGGGCAATAAGCGCCGTCACTGCACGTGTGTGGATTTGCGACTCTCTGCGGGATGGAGGTGTTTGTGTTGGCGCGGAGAAAATGTCAACACATCTGTTAAAAGGAGGTCGTGCTGTATTTGAGATTTGAGGTGACTTGCATAATTGGTTCTCAACTTTTGACCTTAAATTGGGATCACTTTAAATGGCTGAAATATCAAAAGTATTCTGGGGGCTATTCCAGAAAGCAGGTTATGTGACATACCTAGGTATGTTTTAGAGTAAGTAAGCGGATAACCTCAACTTTCGGTACCTTTCAGGGTATGTAAGTACCCATAGAAAATTACTTTCTGAACATATCCTGCTCTGGACCAGGTTAGTTTGCTTAAGAGGTATTCAGTTGTGTGTTGTATAATTAATATATATAGTTATATTAATGCAAATAAATTTGTTTTACAGTTACAGTTATATATACACAATACTATATAATACAATTATATTATACAATACAATAAAGAACTATTATAAAGTGTTAATGTTATTCAATTCTAATACATGTAGTTATTTTATTGTAATCGCACACATGGATCTGCTTTTTTCCTTTTAATAACAGAACATTTTCTATGCTATAATTTCTATTATAAAATAAATATGTGATATCTTATTAAATAATTAGCAACAAAAAAACCCGTTATGAATCTTATTCTAAGTGAATAAAGATTACTTATTAAATGAAAAGACGGAAAGAATTATTGCACAACCACCAGATAGGTGGCGATGTGCATCAAGTAGGTTATGTAAATCGCCAAAAAACAAAACATGAAGGAGGAAGTAGAATGGTGCACTTTTTTTTTACTAACGTCTGTTTCCATGGTGAATCATCGATTCATTGCTCTGTTGGGAATGTCTTATGTATTAATCGCTCTCGGAGACTAACCAATGCCACTCCCACACCAAAAAAGAGCCCACACATGAAAAGATCCACAGCAGCTTTTCTCTATTCACGGAAATGACGTAACACGGGCGGGTGACGTACGCAATTTCCCACGAAAACCTACCAGTCCGGTCTTAAATATCAACCACAGCAAATCAGGGTAAGACAAAAGCATGTTTTGTAAGAAGGATGGAAGGTGGATGGACTTGAAAGACAAAAAATATTTTTTGCAGTGGTTCTTAAATGGTTTTCACATTTTCCCTTGGTCATTGAGTCGCGAGCCACTGATCCTGATGAATAGAATAAACATCATACCTGGATGCAAATCCCATCTAACAGACGGCGTACCAGTTACGTGATTTATTGGTACTTCACTTATATTTCCTTACTAACTAATTGACATCTACGACGTAACATGCTCCTGTTTTTTTTTTCTTTAGTGAAGTGATACAGCGCGCGCCTTCGCATTTGCGCGTGCAATCGACGAGCACAGGACTGGAAAAGTTGTAGTGGTGAGACACTCATCATTTTATTACTTGAGAATAATGACACTGACATACAACTTGACAACATCTCATCTAACGGAGATACTGAATCAGGACAAGGCGTTTTTCTCAGGCACTTTCTACTTGAACTGTCTAACTAAAGAATCAACAGCTTTCACGTACGTCTTTCAAAATAAAAGTCTCGGACCAAAAAAAACATTTAGAATTACGTTTTGTTGTTTTTTGACCCACCATTTGAGAAACAGTGATATAGTGCACCTTAAAAAACGAACTACAATCTTTCTTCTAGAAACATGACAGTGGTATATGTTCATAAAAGTATGTGACCGAATAATTGCACCTCAGCCTTGCTTCACTATTCATCGAGGAAAAAAAAAAAGGCAGAGCATGTGATATGCAATCTACCCATTAAGACCAATTAAGAAAACCGGTCTGAATTGTATCCGCTGTAACACAGCTCAGTACACAGAGAGGTGATAATGACGTTTTAATTAAATATGGGAGGAAAAGGTCCCAAAATGAAGCTTACAGCTAACCAAGCAGCAGCCATTTGGTAACTGTGCACACAAGGCCCTGTTAATGTCTCCAGCCTCTGCCTGGGCACATGTGGCTCTCTTGGTTTCCTTCAAGCTATAAGCTCCTCATTAATTAGAGTTAAGTGAGAAAATAAAGGTCCTTACAGGTTAGAAGTACGCAGATCTTGATGGTGTATTTGTGCCACAGCACATTTTAGTTATCTCTCATCCCATCAGAGAACTGCTCCAGTTTTATTTTGCAGTTACAGTCCTCGATAAACCCTGAGTTTTTTATATTACCATTTGAATGCTCTATTTCTTTCCTTGTAAGAAAAAAAGCATGGATTTATAATATAACAGATATAAAGAGACTTGGAGCTCAGGTGGGAGGGAATCACGGGAGTTTGTCCTTGTGGCGATGCAGGTGAGAAATCGATTGCTGTGGACTGGGCCGGGTGAACAGATGAGATTGCGAGGTCAGGTCGGGACTGTGTGCTGGGGGTCATGGTTTGTGAGGTGTTTAATAGTGACGTGCAAGTCACACAACAGGGAAATCTTCTGATGGAGGGTGAAAGTTCAGTGGAGGTGTATGAAATCAAATTGACCGCTCGCATATATCAAATCCCGAATAGGGCAGTACAACAGTGTTCATAGAATAACTGCTGCATGGAAACTAAATGAAATGGTTATTGCTCAAATAATGCAAAAAGTCATTTGGATAGTAGAAATCTGAATGGAATAAATACCATGACACAGCCAAATGACTTGAATCACTGATGTACCAATGAAATCTAATGTTTTTAGACAGTAATGGTAATTTTGGGGTGAACTAATTCTTTAAAGGTACACTATGTAAATTTTGTAAAGTGTAAAAAAAAAAACTGCGGAAGAACTTTTGGTTGCGTGACACTGCGGATGAATAAGGTTATCGCTCATAAAACATTCACAATTAGGTTTAATAGATATAACTAATTTAGATGAAAAGAATCGCAAGCTGACTGAAGATGTTACTGTAGGTATAGCTGTACCCATTAGTAGACATTGTACTTCATTGAAAATAAAGCACAGCACAACAAACATAATGAAAAGAGTCTTCACAATAGATAATGTTTTACAATGAACTCTGTTAAAGAGCTACATATGGAAATTTGTCTGTTCAATTAAATACCTTGAGTAATAAAAATATCTCCGTCACTTTCACAACATTTCAAATCCAGTCCAAGCCAATGTTGATTCTCGTTTTATTATGAGCTCTGGCGCGTTCTCTTTTTGCTAGCAGTCTCTCCTCTGTTCGGCATAATTTGAAAATGGGTGATTCCCCAGATGTTCGAGATTTAACATGCTCCATGTCAACCTTCCTTGCTCATTGTGACAACTAACCTATGCCACTCCCACAACACACACGCATCAAAGTATCTTTAGCTGTGTCTGAACCCAGCGAACTGACTTGTTGCCTCGCTGCCTTATAAGGCAGTGACTTTGTAGACAGCGTTTGTGCAAGAAGGCACCTCAAGAAACTGATTTTGGACAGACTTCTGAGGCAGCGTAACAGTTTAGTGATCTGCAGCAAAACCGAGCAAGCTTTGGTGATAACCAATCAAATATTTAATTACTACAATAGTAATTTCTTGCAGAAGTTACATCAGAAGTGGAAAACATACATTTGCACATGGCCACCAAGCTGTCACAAGAATGGAAGCACAGGATTGTGGGATGTCAACAGCAGCGATCATCTATGTTGCCTTCAAAAATCGATCAGATGAAGTATTTCAAGTGGACTGGAAGTGAAGCTAGCAATGGGTTCGGACATGCATTTAAATGCAATTTTTAAGTTTTCCGATGCTGAGGTTACTTGATGTAAGAGATGCAGTTGCAGAATGATGTTTTTGTCTTGTAAAATATTCTAGTTCAAATGAACCCAAGAATTAGAGCATTTTCCATAACAATCTCCCCTCTACAGCTGGGATGACACACTGTGATCATGTACCTCACAGATTGTCTGCAATAGACTCCAGGTCATTTTGATCATAACACTATATCGGTTTACTATGTCTGTTTTCAAAACGAAGCATTGGCCCTGAAAGTACATATTTATGTTTGAGTTTTCAGGTCACAGAAAATACTTTGAGAGAAATGTATTTCGTTCTTGCCAGTGTTTTTTCGTTCGCATGTAATCTTTTAAAGAGATTTCAAACAACATCTTAATCTGCTTTGCTGGGTGATGGAATAACACACTTATTTATTGCTTCAAAATATTTTGTTTACTCCTTTTGTCAAGATATATTCAGTTTTTCAATTTCCCACATTAATCTGATCATGCACAGGACATAAACACTTTTAAAGGCGCATCATCCCTCATGCGAATGAAGCTGGTGTTTTGTATGCATTTCCGGTTGCAGTCAGAGGAGGGCGCTGTTACAGAAGGAGCTGTGACTTGTGTTCAGTAGTTTAGAAAAAGAGCCCAGAGCCTTTATTAGTTTGGCTGAAACAGTAGTCATAAAATTAAGTACTCTTAATGGAATCCAATTCTCCAAACTATAAATTCAAATTTTTATTTTTGTTGTATTTGTAATTCATATTCACAAAATGTCAGCATGTTGTTTTCTACATCTGTTAATGATAAATAACATAGACAAATAAGCTCTGTGATTATGCAATAGACAAATAAGCTCTGTGATTATGCAAATAGTACAATGATTATGTTAATTTGGGTAGAAAGGTCTAGAAAGCTGTGATGAAGTTTTTGCATTATTATTAAGATGATCTGAACCAGTTATATCACATACTATTTGCATGTTTTCTGTGTTTTTTTTAATGGAGATTCATAAAATTTGACCTTTTTAACAAAATAATTTTGTAATTCTTAATTACTATTAGTTTAATACAGATTTAATGTTTAATTTAGTTTCAGCTACAAACCATGTCATCCCGTTGTTTTAGTTTTTAAATGCAGTTTTTTTTATTATACATGACCAATTATCTAACAAAAAGAAGAAATTGATAACATGATAACTTATTATTAATTTGTGGCTCAAGCATGAAAGATCAATGTTACTAGTTATTTCAGATTTTAATAGTGAAATTTGTGTTCAGCAGCTGCTATGAGAGGGACAGGTAGGAAGTGACATAAACAAAATCCTATTTTAATTTGTATGTAATGTACATATTTAAACTGCCATTAAAACTTCAGACTTCAGCAAGAATCTAATATTAAACATCCAGATGCTTTTGGAGCAGGAACGTTGACATGTAGCTGTCATATTCATCTTTAATTTAGACTAAGAATCACAGGCACGTTCTATTGTCTCGAAGTTTGCACAAAGCCATTTTCACGCCGCTCTGATTTATTCATCTCCAACCAAATGTATGTGATCCTGTGCGTCAAATGTGAGGCGCATCAACCCGATACCCAAATACATTGCCAAAGCTGGAAATGGAGCTCAATGCCACGCGTCATTGCCTTTAATGGTCAGTGCCTCAGAGCTGCCTGCCGACAATGGCTTTAATCTCCCTTCAGCTTTGCCCCTGATGCTGAAGATGTTCCAGGAGAATGCTGAAGGTGCCTGTAGGTGCGGTTAGGGTGGCATGTGCAGCACTCGCTCTGTAGAATGGTGCTCTCGGCGGGCACCGCGGGGCAGGACCTGGTGCTGTCGGATGCAGGCTGGGGCTTGGTGGCACTGCCATCTGCTGTGGAGCGAGGCGTGCTGATGAAAGATTCAGGGCCTGAGACTCACTCATCTGTTATCGATTATGCTGCAGATGTGGAAGCATCCCACTTGGAGACTGTGACAAAACCCTGCCAGATTCAAACATACAGAGATGATGACACTTGCCATACATAAACCAAGCATTGTTTTTGATCAGATATTAGATTCAGAAATTCATGTTTTGTTAAGGAAAAGCTCTGGAGGCTCTTATTTGAGGCACTTACAATGGAAATGAAAGGCGCCAGTCTGTAAATATTAAAACGTTTCAATAGTATAGACGTAAACATAATGCATGCTAACGGCATTTGTTCAAAAACCTTTTCTGTGTAAAGTTATGTGCAATTTTGCATTGTTAATGTGACAACAGATAAACCTTAAAACCCCAAGAGCTTTAAAAATGATAATTTAAACATTGCTACATTTTTTGTGGCACAAATGACTTGTATTGAACTTTATATTCCTTTACGGCACAATATGTAATTTTTCACCGCTAGAGGTCGCTTATTCAAAACAAAGGTGTAGCTTCATGAGGGCTCGTGTTGCCTTCACGTCTAGATCCGGTGGAGAAGAATCCGACGGGACTCGGGCAGAAATCATATTCATGGATGAACTAATGTATTAATGTTACTGTAGTATGTAGTATGTGGCTGAAAACCAGCGAAACAAGGCAGCTGAGGCAATTTCTAATGAGAGGCAAGCACGACACACACGGTTCGAGAACATTATGCCACAGACGAGCGTTTCCCGGGTAATGCAGCGCTGTTTTATCGTTTTAGATACATTTGTGTGTTGAAAGTTGTAATGCTTTTCTGTGCGTTTGCTCCACGGCTACTAGGAGACGCTTGTTGTACACTGCATTAGGCTAGATCGATATTAAGCATGGTAAAACATGGTCAGTCAGGAAAATGAGATTTAAACAATAAGACTTACTGTGTTGAGTTTTAACAAATACTAGTTTTCTGTTGATGAATGTATCCAAATAGTTACTCACCCGTCTAATAAAACACAATATATTAAAGCGCCTTTGGTTTATACAAAATACGGAAATGGAGGGTAACGCGGGTATGATGTCATTGATAGGCAACACACGGACACGGTCCGTGTCCTAGATAAAATTGCTTCTTTCTCTGGATTTGAACATTCTTGGAAACATTTGGCAGTGAGTACACAAGTCAACAAAATATATAACATTTTTCTAGTGGTTTTTGGATATCCAAAAATCTTACATATTGTGCCTTTAATTGTTTCAGTGGCGTCTGATAAATTTATCTACGATAAATGCTTAAAGACAAATCTATAAAGTTTCTGCACGCTATAGTACCAGTTCAACATAAAACAGTTACAGTATCTAAACAGGGTTTTGATTAATTAAGTGGCTTGTTGAGAAGCGTTCATTGTTATAGGCTGGTAAAACCTTTATTCTCAGACCAGCTTTCATCTTTGCTTTGTTTATTCTTGGTTTATTCCTGCAGCTGTGAACCTCGCTCTCACAGAGACTGAAAAATGTATGTAAATGTATTGGTGAGGTTGAAAAAGTGAAATGAAGCAGCCCATTTTTTCAAATCACTCGTGCACAACGAAAAACCAAGAACCTTCCTCTTCCAAAGAGCCGGGGTGACCTCAATAATTAAAGGACAATTTTCAAATGCAATTCTAATTTTCTACTAGACTGAAAAGCTTTATTATCCAATGGCTGACAAAAAAACTCCCCTGAATAGTCTCGACTCTTGGGCTTTCACTAAACTGGTCATGAATGCACAAACCATCTGTTTTTCTGGACGTTTGTCAGCGTGAGCGTGGCAGAGGCAGCTGCCAGAGTGGCACTGGACTGAATGATGAACCACACAACCTTTGTTTGCAGTGCGCTGGGCTTTGTGTGGCTTCGAGCTGTCCATTCGCTCCTACGGGCCTTTCATTGCCTTCCCCCCTGGGCTCCCACCTCTGTGTGCACCAGTAGCCGCGAAGGAGCAGAAGAGAGGAGCGCATGGACACTGGCTGCATTGTAGCTGCAAGGAGGGATTTGGGGTATTGTGTGCCTTCCAATCTGTAGCGCAGTGGGCGAAGATGTCGAGAGCCAAAGAAGCTGTGTGTGTGTGCCAGTGGGGCAGGGGAGAGGTGAGAGCAGCCAGAGGGGCGAGAGACACAGAAACACAGAGTGAGATAGGAGAGAGAGACAGAAACATGGATAGAGAGAGAGAGATAGACAGACAGGGCGGAGGGGCCCCTCTAGAATATTACACACTTAAAATATAATCATGTCCTGGCAGTCGGGACACAATCTGTCTGCATATTTTCAAATTAAAAAAAGGCCAGCGTCGGGCAGCCCTGGCATATTGGAGCGTAATTTGATTCTTATCGTGTGTGTTGCACATCTCACTGTCTTTGTAGTTTATTTATTTGCGATCTCGTTGTGTTGTTTAGGAGATTGCTTTCTAACTTATTTATTTTCTTCTTTTTATTTCACTTGTGTGAAATATCACTTTCATTTTGTATCAGCGCAGACAAATAAGTGCCCCCTTGTACTGGCCATCGCTGTGACCTAATTGCATAAATTTGCCTCTCTGGTACACTTGACCAGAACAAAAAAAGGCAATCCGTGATTTGAGGAGACAAGATCAACCTGTCTGAGCAGTCTGGGTGAAATAATCTGCTCTATTTCTGAGCAACCTTTAATAGTAATAAAAAAGATTAGCATCAGATGTGCATAGCGATTAATCGCCATTAAAATTATATATTTTTATTGTAATAATTTTGCAGTTACTTGCTGTATTGATGTAGAAAATGTTAAATATTTGTTTAATGGCATCTCTTACTGATGAAAATCAATGAAATTGATTTTTCTTTAAAAAAACAAAACAATTATAGACATTCAAGATTACAGTCTAACTGAAAGCTATCAATTTCAACATGTATTAGGCTTAAAAAATAACGTTTAATTTAAGTAAACTTAAAACAATCTGCACATAAACCCATTATAATAAAAGTTATATTAAGCCTACCTGTGGCCTTAAAGGTGCACTATGTAGTTTTTCGTCCACTAGAGGTCGCCTATTCAAAACAGAGGCGAAGCTTGATGACGGAAAGTTTGAGCGAGGAATCATGGGACATGTGATCTTCACATCACAGCTGGTGGAAAAGAATCGGGATGGGACTCGGGCAGAAATCATGTTCATGGATGCGATTATTAACGTTACTGTAGTGTGAAGCAGAGCAGGACCGAGTGTTGTGGGATCTGAACGAGGCACTGGAGCGATTGTTAATGAGAGACGAACACAAGGCTCGCAGGCAGATCAATATTAGAATATTATATTAAATGCTGGATGGCTTGTGTTGATAAATGGCATGCAATTAATTTTAAAACGTATTGTATGTCGGAGAAAATTCTGTGTTATTGTTAGTAAAAATAAAGCTGTATCTGATTATGCTATGTTAGCTAACGTTACTTGACAAGTGTTTTTCTCTGAGGCACGGTACTCGCAAAAAATCACGCGCTGAGCTAGCTGTATAACAATGATTAGTTTTCTGTCTATAAATGTTCCCTTGTCTAATAAATCATGTAATATATTTAAGCGTCTTTGTGTTTCCATGGCTTCTACAAAGTAAAATCGAAATCCAAGTTTAACCGGGAAATGATGTGATTGGCAGGCGACTCTCTCACATGTGGCAGATCCTTGGTTAAAATAGCATTTTTCTCACAATTTGCAAATAGTTGGAAACATGTGGGATATTGTAAGTACTCAACTGAACAAAATATTTAAAACCGGCCCAGTGGTTTTAGGATATTTACTGCAAAAATCGTACATATTTCAACTTAAATATACAGATACAGAAAATATTCAGAAATTGAGTTATCAAACACTACCGTTTTCACTGCATGAATTATAAAGTAAATATTGATGAATCCTTATTAAAGCTGCAATTTTCTCTGTTACCTTTTGTTCTTTGATTAACATACGACAGACGTCACAATAACTGGTTTATTAGGCTGCTGTGACTTTAAGAGCTGCCGCGCATCACATTTTCTCTTAAAGTTAATTTAATTCGTTATTTAACTAAATTATTGACAAAACGGGCATTTTGGCATAATTCTGTGTGTTGTTGTTTAAGCGTGGAAGAGAGCTGGATACTGGCGCACATCTTTCTGTCACACAGACATGACATTCACAGACAGCGCATTCTTGTTTGTCAATGCCGATAGGTTAAAAAACACGTGAATTTTAACTCGTCAACAACACGTAAAATCTTGTGGCGCTTGAATGGTTTAAAAGCATTTGCGTGAATAAGTGCTTGATCAGATAATGTAACGCTAGCCAAATTATGACGGGAAAAAGCTGCGTTAAATATTGCGTTAGCTATCAAAAAAAAATGTTTTGTTTAAATGAAATATTTAGAGAATGAAATGCTTGATTTTACTCTTTCCACCAAGGAGTGAGTGGCACCTGAATAGCGTAATGGACGTCTTGGGCTGATGGGAAGAATTTGGATGAATGGACGTTTGGTTGAGCTTGTGAAGTCTTTCATGATTAGCAGTCTATTGTGTCTCAACACTGAGCTTCAATAATTTCTTGTTCCTGCTCATTGGGTTTCAGCCTCATTAGCAAGCAGACTAATAGCTCAGGAGTCGATTTAATTGTTATAAAAGATTGTGGTGAATTTTTTGTTTTCTACATGTTTCGTTTCAAAATATGGGCTTAAGAAAATCAATTCACATGATTAATTATTAGATATTTTAGTGTGCCAATGCTGAATGCTCCTGCAACCCATATCAAAACAAACCAAAAAAAAAAAAAAACCCCTGTTTACAGTGGCCTACATAATTGTGCACGGCCGCTGCTGGTAAAGGAAGGTTTTAGCAGGAAACAGTTGTGCGCTTTCACACAGCGGTCAGAGCACGACGGTTTTCTTTAGCCGGAGGGGCTGTAGGCACCCAGCATCGATGCTATGAGCTTCTCTCCCTCTGAGCGGCGTGTCATGAGTCAGACCCGATTACCGATGACGGCTTTGTGATGTGGGCAAATTGTCACTAAGGGCAGATCTGGAGCTCCGGCTCTCTCGCTGCACTCGGAAGTGAAAGTCAAAGCACCAGAGACCTTGTTAGAGCTAATTCTGTACTCCTGTCTGCGAGACAAACCGTGCTAGTGTTGCATGCTTGCCGTGCATAACAAAGATGATGGAGATCAACTGCTTTGAAAAATGAAAAATAAAAAGAAGTAAATTCTTAGATTTAGAAACAGGTGCTTGCATGGTTTTGGCGTGAAACCGATAGTCTCGTATTGTGAGACATTCATTGTGATTCAAATCTACAATAGACTGTGAGTCACTCATTGGGGATGTGGTGCTTTGTCTCTAACTTTAAAACTGCACAATAGCCTCTGTGGTTATTGAGTACCCTTCTTTTTTTAACGGTTAGTGGGCCGTGTTAGCCAGAGCATATAAGCTTTTGACTTCAGTTGAGGCCAGAGAAACATATGGAGAGCTAAATAAAATTCAGATCAAGCACAATGATCTCTGCAAATCCTTTGTTATGCCACGTCCCCCTGTGAAAGACAGTGGGAGGAGAAGGGAGTTAGATACTTATAATGAGCTCATGAGGCATGAGCAAATGAATGTAAAGCTCGATAATGTGGCCTTCTTTTGGGGCAGGGGAAGTGCGGCACTGCTTGGGGAATTCTCTGAGCCCCTTTTCTCTAAGTTTGACGGTTTAGGGTTTTGAAGCCTCATTGGCCGCCCCGTGTTGTCCTGTAATCAATGACAGTGACACTTGACAGATTGTCCAAGCTTGTGTCCTTTGTTGCAGATTGGTGAAGTGAAAAGGCTTGGGAAGTAGCCAATGAATAAAGATGTTTAAGGCCAATAAATAAAGCTTATAAGGCTATCGGTGTGAGCAGCACAGGGAAAAGCTTTCTTTCACACCAGAAAGAAAAAAAAAAACTGCCACCTTTGAAGGACTTGTGAAGCCGAAGGCGTCTCATTGCTCAATCAAACAGATTAAGTCAGTCAGACAAGCAGCAATCTGTCCTTTTCAATAAAGTTACTTTTGTCATGTGGGATTGCACAGTCTCACATACATCCAAAATTTCATGTCATTTTTAAAAGAATAAACGGCTGAAATGAATCAATTGTGCCTTTCAGTTAAATGCTGTGAATTTGTAATCTTAATATAAAAGGAGGGCAAAATAGCAGTCCCCATAGTCACTCAATACGATTAGCTGTTTACTTAAAGCAGCATGTTGTCTTTTAAAGCAGTTGCGACCCAGTAATGAGGACATCTGTTTTCATATGGCGCTTGACGTGTAGCACCAGAAATTTGATGTCATCCTGTCCAAACTTGTACATGGCTGGCAGATACCATTAGATTCTCTGATTGGTTCTGACAAGTCACTGACAGCTCTGGAGGTGAGGAGGGTGCATGACAAAGGGCAAGAAAAGGCTGAGTGGATGTCAGCTGGAGTCCACTACTGCACACTACTCCTCACAACCCCCAACCCCCAGCCCCTACACCCCATCACCCCCCCTTCCTGACCTGTGTGACCTCGAATCGACACAAGCCCCGCAGCACTGTCACAATCCCCCCACACGCAAGCCATGTTGCGAGGCCCCGCCCTCTTTAATATCAAAACTGCACCCACTTGCCAACACCTGTGGACAACCCCGTTCTCTCAGAAAACTGAAAATTCTTCACTGACTGCATTTTCACAGGTGTGCGATGAATGTTTTGTGCAGGCATTTGTTATGCACTGTAATTCGATGCGGATTGACGCCATGCTTGCTGTGATAGTTTCAAGAAAAAGGCTGTTATGCAAGTAATACCATTAGTCAATTTTAGCAGGCAGACATAGCTCATCTATTTTATTATTTAATCATAGTTTACCATTCTGGAATCTCTTATATTGTCTACTTTTGTGTTCCAAGATTCACAAAGGCTTCGTTTCCAAGATTGGCTCCGTCTTTGGCAACATCTTGCCAATTCATGCACAAATTTTTGGCCATTTTTTACGCTAAACTTGGCAAATGGTAATACTCTGTAAATTAATAGCGTAGTGGCCATGTGTAGTTTAAAATAAACGAGCCTTTATTTATGTCTCTAATATTTTTCAGTATAGAGCAATATTCAGAGCCTTTTCCCTTCAATATATATATATATATATATATATTTATTTATTTATTTATGTCACATATATATGCTTCTTCATCCACTTCAGCATTGTTGCAAGAAAACCCCAAACTTTTAGCTTTCAAACTGTCATCTTTGCATTCGGATAATACATTTTAAGAAAACGACAGATTTTTTTATTGTTATTATTTTTAGACTAAACCTTCATGTTAGCATGGTGTTAAAAAGATTTAAGTCATTTTATATCAAACATGATGCATTTTATAGATTTTATTAGAAAAAATAGAAGCCCTCTGCCACATGCATCAAGGGCCAAAACATAGGGCTGCTGTGTCTCTTGACATAATGTGTTGAGCAAATTTTTGGCTTTCAATTATCGTTAGCACCTTTTTTTCTCCCCTTGTCAAAAAATGAAATTGTCCAGTGAAAAGGTGATTCACAAGAAGACAAAAATGGACTTTCTGATGAATTTCACTGTAAAGCATCCCAAACAATTTGCATGCTATTTTAAATTTTAGCGTTTGTGGCGAATACTTTTAAAAAAAGCATTATAGTAGTTCATTAGTCTTGCACAATCATTTTTTCAGTCACTAGCGCAGATGCTATTTTGTATCTAAATAGTTTGATTTTTGGTTTTAAACACATATATTGCCCATTCTCACAACTACAGCATTTTCAAAGAATTAAGGCCCATTCACACCAAAAGCGATTACAATAAAGATAACTATATTAGTGTCCACACCTATTCATGGTCCGTATTCAATAATCCTATAGTTCTGTTTATTCAAAGCTCGCTCTGCAGTTTTGCCGCCTGCCGCTTCAAATGCATGAGCTCTTAAAAGCAGGATGGATTTTGCTTGGCTATCAAAAGTTTTTATAGTTCATCAGCTTGAAAGAAAAAAAATTCTAAAAGTGATTACAATGTTATTGTTATGTGGTGTGGACTGCTATTATTTCACATTTAGAAAGATTTGTAGAACTATATCTTTATATCTATACACTGTAAAAAAAAAAAAAAAAAAGAATTGTTGCTTTAACTTAACATTTTAAGGCAACCAGGTAACTTAATTTAAGTTCATTGAAATTAAAAATTTGAGTTAATACAATGAAGGTGATTGGTTTAATGCTATATCAGAAATTCAAAATATTATGTTATCTGAACCATTGTTGTGATAACAAATCATGTAAATAATTTTTTACTGTGTAGTTATCGTCCTTGGTGAGAATGGGTCTATATTTTAACTAATGTCATTGGCTGTATTAATTATGTATTCTGTACAGATTTAAGCACAACATGATTCTAGAGGTTTGGAATACCTAATTTGTTTATAATAGCAGAGAAGTTCACTTTAGCGGGCCTGGAAACCAAGCCCTTTAAGCAGCCTTACTGTTGCACACTCGACCCTCAAATCTCTCTAGCATGTCAGTCTGGGTATACACTAACCTGCCATGTTTCATTTGACCTGCAGTGGTGAGATTGCCATCTCAGTGCTACAGGGGTATCCTTCCCTCCCTGCTGTGTCATGATACATAAATGACCCTGGCCTCATCTCATCAGATAATAACATCCTTTACAATTATAATAACATACCCTGAATATGATCATGTCCTGACCCCTTTGTCAGTGCTTTATGTTATTTTCATAATCTGTGGTAGTACATAGCTTTATTATTTTTGCTCGTATTGTATAATTTGAAGTCCGGTCTAAATCCCTTTTTAAACTTTACACTTATGCCAGTGTTTACGTTGCATTGAAGGTATACACTACATATAAACACAGTAAATGTAAAAACTTAAAGGTGCACTATGTAGTTTTTCGTCCACTAGAGGTCGCCTATTCAAAACGAAGGCGAAGCTTGATGACGGCGAGTTTGAGCGAGGAATCATGGGACATGTGATCTTCACATCACAGCTGGTGGAAAAGAATCGGGATGGGACTCGGGCAGAAATCATGTTCATGGATGCGATTATTAACGTTACTGTAGTGTGAAGCAGAGCAGGACCGAGTGTTGTGGGATCTGAACGAGGCACTGGAGCGATTGTTAATGAGAGACGAACACAAGCCTATTAAATGCTGGATGGTTTGTCTTGATAAATGGCATGCAATTAATTTTAAAACGTATTGTATGTCGGAGAAAATTCTGTATTATTGTTAGTAAAAATAAAGCTGTATCTGATTATGCTATGTTAGCTAACGTTACTTGAAAAATAGTCAAGTAACTCACGGTACTCGCAAAAAATCACGTGCTGAGCTAGCTATATAACAATGATTAGTTTTCTGTCTATAAATGTTCAGAGGCATGCGATTAATTTTAAACGTATTGTGTGTCAGAGAAAAAGCTGCATTGTTGTTACTAAAAATAAAGCAAAATAAAGCAAAAAACAAAATAGTGTTTTTCTCTGAGGCATGGTAAAGCATGGTACTTGCAAAAAATCAAGAAAATTAGAATTAAACAATTAGATTAAATGTGTTGAGCTAATGATTCGTTTTTTGTCTATAAATGTATCAAAAAAGATGTTCCGTTGTCTGTGTTGCCACATGTAATATATATTAAAGCATCTTTGGTGTTTCTATGGTTTCTACAAAATAAAACCGGAAATGATGGAATTTACGGGCGACTCCCTCACACAACCCAGATCCTTGGTTAAAATTGTGACTTTCTCACAATTTACAAATAGGTGGAAACATTTGGGATATTGTAAGTACTCAACTGAACAAAATATATATCACCGGCCTTGTGGTTTTTGGATATTTTACTGCAAATTTTTTTTTTACATATTGCAGCTTAAATTCAGTGCCTTTTTGAAAGTTTTTAAGAATATCAAATTGGCTGGCAAGTTTGTTTTCCTTTTTTGCATTTGGTTAAATATTTCATGTTGTATACTGTATTTTAGTGTTCAAACAATACTTTTTTATTATACAGAGATATGTTGAGGTTTCACTAACCCTGTTCCAGCAATACACCCGAGACGGGTTGAATCACAGGAAATATCCTGCTATGGTGCTTTTGCTGCACATTGTCTTTAAAGGAGGAGTGATGCCTCAGAAGCCGCAGGGCAGCTCTGCCAGTTTGGGCCATGACATGACCACCTCAAGACCTGTAATGCCAAACTTTAAAAGAATATGTCACTGTAAATATGAATATGATAGTGATTTGTACATGCATCTTCAGTCTGACAGATGGACAACCTTTGATTTGTTTGCCTTCCAACCAGATACAACATGATTATACGTAATCCAGCCTGACCACGGCTGACCAAGGGTTTTCAATGAGAAATGCGTTTTCATGATTACTGTTTGACCTGTAGAATTTTGCTTTAACGACGCAACATGCTGATGATGAGGATGTGGAATACCCACAATCCCCAATGAGACGGGCCTATTTTGTACACCGTCTGGATTGCATTCCATCAGCAGTTTTCTTCGTGACATTGCGGTTTTACAGTCAATCACATCTGAATTTAAAGCTTATTCTTATCTTAATGTAAATTAAAGAGAGCTAGAAGCAGCAATGCTTCAAACGCCCCTGTGTTCTGTTTAGCCATTGATACAAAAGCATTGATTCTCTAGTGCTGTTCTTGCTATGAAAATTATAATATGGAACAGAGATTAGAGGGAAATTATTATAGCCAGAAGGCATTTACCCAGAGATGGTGGGCAGAGAGGAAGAAAAAGCCCTCAGCCCAAGAATAATGATAATCCATTTGGTTGGGCACGCGTGGTATTATTGCTGTACATTATGTATGTTCCATTTATACTACTACACACGCCACAGCCATGCTGACAGATAGGTAATTACTCTCTGCGCCAATGAACACTTATCAGCCCCACTGCTGTTTATTGCCAAAATGAAGAGCACTTGTCTGTCAAGGTCACTGCTTTGTACGTCCTCTTTAATAGTTCTTTCTTCACAGTTGTTGAACTTTGCATGCGAGCACTTTAAGTGGCGGGACGGTGGTGCCCTTATGAGAGCTCAGAGCTGAGTCTTCCTCTCTCGAGGGAGATCTTGCTTTATTAATCGCCGTTTCAAGGCTCTACGGAGATTTCCTGTAGACCACGTAAAAAGAAGGGGGAAAATGGGTTTGTGTAAAGCTCCTGTCGAAGTAAAGATATCAAAAACATATATTTATTTAGTACGTTTAAATATGTGAGTGCGAGCAATTTGTATGATTTGGAAGTGAGTTCCTTCACAAAAGGAAACATTTATTTTAATCGTTTTAATTTTAATTGTGATTTGCCTTGGAAAGTTGTAGAGATTAGCAAAATATGTTCATATATGTCCTCATGTTGTAGCAAACTCCTAAGACCTTTGTTCATCTTAGGAAGGCAAATGAAGATTTATTTAAGAAAATCTGAGAGATTTCTGTCCTTTCATTGACAGCCTATGCAACTACCATTTTCAAGCCCTAGAGAGGTAGGAAAGATATCATAAAAGTAATCCATATGACTCCAGTGATTTAACCTCAATTTTATTTTGGAGTTTACAAAATATTCATCCTCAACTTCAAGAGAATGCCACGACATATGTATGTTATGTTGACATGAGAACAAATGTTGTTGCATGCATCAACTTGCATCTGAGATTAATATTTTATAAATAAAATGGTACATTTTAAATAAAACTATAAACTAAATAAAAAATATTCACAAACAAAGCACTCAAGTTTCTTCATAAATCTGGAGTCATATGGATTACTTTAATGATATCTTTACTACTTTTCTGGGGCTTGAAAGTGGTAGTTGCACAGGCTCAGGCTCATTGGAGGGACAGAAATCTCTCAGAATTTCTTTGTGTTCTGAATATGAACAAATATTCATACGAGTTTGGAATGACATGAGGTGAATAATTAATGACAGAATTTTTATTTTTGGGGTGATCTATCCCTGTAAAAAAAAAAAAAAAAAAAAAAAAAAAAAAACCTGTAGTGAATAGCCTGTAATCTTTATATTACTTTTGCTTTGTTTTCATCTTTTTTATTGGTATTAATATCATCTTGAATATTTAATTTGCATGTTCATTTCTGCTATTTTTAAATTTGTATTATCTTTGCTTTTATCTAACACTTGCATAAAGTTTAATGCAAGTTTAATTAATTACAATTACAAATTATTAATTAATAAAATATGTGACAGTGCTGTCATTTTTAAAAAAATGACATTACTATGCTGCTTGCACATTTCGCAGCAGTTCCAAAGTGAAATGTCTACTGAATTATACTAAAAGCGAGTTCAACTTCCAAAACAGTTGAACGTGAGTCGTGACGTCAGTTTTTGCACATTTACAGCAGAACATGATTTCACCAAGTGCAGCATGTTCCTGGATCAACATCTTTGTTGATCTTTTAACAACATTCCAATCAGATTTGAGGGACAAGTTTAGCCGTACAACCGGGGTTAGGTGATTCTACATCAGTGTTATTCACCAATCATTTCCCTCTGATGTTAGGGATAAATTATGCGTAGAGATATGGTTATGATTAATTTTTCGGACAGGAATGTTGTTCCAGGATCAGCAAAATATGTTGACCCAGAAACACGTCCAATCCTGAAAAATCAGGACGTGCCATATTGCAGAAGTTCAATGGTGGTAAAAGGTTAATACTCTATTGTTGTATCCCCATACCCTATGAACCTAAGCGATAGAGTGAGTAAAAGCAAATGTGAGATCTTAAAATGAATTTAATTATTTCATTTATTTTTTTTATGCAGTCAAAATATCAGCCATTTAAAAATTTTAATATTGTGCATTCCCATTTCCCCTGTTTTGTGTTGAAGGGCTCTTATTTTGATATTCCATTGTCTTACTGTTTCTGGTTTTCAGTTCCTGTTTTCCTTTGTATCCATAGTTACCCTTGTTATTCTCCATAGTGACTCATATACACACACCTGTTCCTTGTTAACCTTTTGTTATCCTGTGTATATATACCCCTGTGTTTCAGTCTGTTTGTCAGTCGTGGTCTTTACGTTTCTTTGTAATGCTGTTGCGGTTCCTGTTTCCCTGTTGGGTTGTCATAAAAGAAATGTTATATAAAAATTAACACCATTGCAAAAACCTCTATTTCAGATGGCACGTAGAGGCTTTTGCAAGTCTTCAAATACTAAAGCTTGTTGCGGTTCATCCCATTCTTTTTCCCCCTGTCATTCAAACATAATAATATACAAAGTATGATGAGGTTTAGATGGATTTCTCCGAACTGAGGCGAGAATGTCATAAGAGCAATGCTTTGGTAGTGCAGGATAAAAGTCTCTACAACGACGTTTCCCTTATGAGGCCGCCTGGGTGTGTACGATAAGTTCAGCTGACAGGAACCAAAGAGCCTGTTCCTATCTTAAGGGGCAATAGTAATGCATGAATGCCTTTGTTACTCCAGTTAACACTAAAATTACAAGTAACCCATAGTGCAGGGCATGCTATGGCCTTGGGATAAAAACATATTTTTGTTGCCTGGGCTCCTTATTGCCTTAAGCTGCAGATTTTTGCTATGTGAAGCCCGGAGATTCTGCCCTGTCTCATATCAGTAGTTTGGAGACATGTGTTCACTATACGTATTCAGACTGTTTAGGTAGTTTGGTGTGCCCCGTGGTAACTGTCTGCTGTAGTTTATGTTGTGTTTGAATATCAGTGCTGTAATATTGCTCACTTCATTACCATTTCAATTAGTCTGCTCACACTCCCTTAAAGAAAATGTTTTAAGATTGCAGTATTAGGTCAGACATTTTGTATCGGATTGATTTAATATTTAATATAAAACGTTTGACATAAGTTTTAACGCAAAAGCTGATTCAAAATTAGAATGAGTTTGTTTTGATATCTCAAGCGTCATCCATTAATGATTTGATATGGGGCTTTACGTCATGTTTACTGATGTTTCAAGCCTGAATATTCCTCTTTGAAGCCTTGTGTATGGACAGATTAGATTGAAGAAATGAACAGTTCTTTTTCCTCCCTCTGACACGAGGCTGACAGGAGTCACTTTGATACACTTTTGGAGCTGGGATTTTTCTATCAGTTGTGTGTTTTTTTTTCCTGGGGCTTCATCGTTGCAGACGTTGTGAGCTGTCATTTTGTTACTCCCCGTGACACGCTTGACGCTCACAGGTTATGACAAGTGCTGGACATCGACATCAGCCTCAGCGCAGACCCAACTGATAATATTTCTTTAGGTGAAAAGCCACAATGTGTAAACATAGATGTGTAATATCGCACGCGTCCCGTTTTCACGGAAGAAGATTGTGGAAAATTAAAGATATTTCATTGGTTTAAAACCTTGATTGAATAGATAGATCGAAGAGATAAAAATAATACACAAAACATGTGGGATTGTTAGGCTGGACATTGAACATCTTGTAAATAGTCTCTTTTTTAACACATAAAAGCTTCAAAAACATGGTGCAATTTTTCCACAACAGTTTCTTTTTAGAAAACAAGGACTTTAGCCTTTCTAAAAAATTTTATTTCCTCTACTTGACCTCTTTTACTTTTAAGGTTGTTGTGAAATATTTTCTGAATATGTCCTTTCAGTTTTTTTCAGCAGCCTTGAGGCACATTTTCACAGTTCGGTGTAGATGAGACACCTACGAACGGCCTGTTGTGAGCTGGTCACAGCACAGCCATACACTGTTTTGGTCACTACCCTAGAAAAAATGCTTGAAGAACTGCAATATGTGATTAAATAAAAACACAGATAGGCTTTGTAACTTTTTGTGTGTATATATATATATATATATATATATATATATATATATTAGAGTAGGGTAACCAAAGTATGTGAGATTATTTCTGAAATGTTATCTAAAATATTTTTTAAAAACAAAAAGTATTACATGCATAGATCTGCCATGAAACTCTAGATAGCATGATGGGTCTTAACGCTAGCTGATGATAATTACAGCGTTAACTACTTGGCACAAGCTGATTGGTCTAAGTCACATCGGCAGCCAATGAGCTTGTTGATCACGTTCACAATAGCAGTTTGCAGCGGATATATAATATTGTTTTATATTTAGGATGCATATTATTGTTTTAAATTAACTAAAAAATAATGTGTGCAATTTTTAAGAATGCTTTGACAAATAGTCTGTTCTGTATGGTGTATATTTTGGTTTGCCTCTTTATTGGGGCATGTTAACTGAGGTTGCTCAGTGTGGTGTCAGAGAGTGTGTGTGTGTGCTCATGGTATTGATAGAGGTGGAGAGTGTGTGACGGGCTTCAGATCTGTTGGCATATGACCTGCAGGGCTGCTGCAGCCGCCGCTGATGCGGGTCCAGGCCGCAGAACTGAGCCCACGCCGCACTTCACAGCTAGAGAGGGAATCTTGTCACCACGCACCACTCCAGGCCAGCCTCGCCACAAACACACAGACTCGCACACACACACACACACACACACACACACGCACGCGTCTCTAAATTCATCCATCACCACGGAAACCGCCACAGGCTTCAGTTCCCTCACAAAGACAGTTTTGACTGGAGTGCTAAGAGCCAAGATGCACACAGTCAAAATGCCAGAGATTTTACATGCCAAATTAAAAAGGGGACAAATGCTGATTTGGAACACTTAATGAGATGAAGCGATAGGACAAGACATGCTTGTGTATTCTTGGGGAGAAATGTCTCACTGATCTAATCTCTCTCCATATCTTTTTTAAGAACGTGTATTTATAGACAGATTGTTTTTGCAGATATGTTTTTCGATGCATTTTCATTGCTCTCTTTACTTTTTTTCCCCCTCCCAATTTACACGATTTTTGGGTCGGCAAGATTTTTTTTAATCTTATGCTCACCAAGGCATTTTTTGCATTTATTTAATCAAAAATACAGTAATGTTGTGAAATATTATTGCAATTGAAAACAACTGTTTTCTATTTTAATATATTTTAAATATAATTTATTTCTGTGACGGATGATCAGTCACATGATCCTTCAGAAATGGTGCCTAATATTTTTTTGGAAACTGTTACAGTACGTGTCCAGGGAAGAAGCGCATGACAAGGAAGTCAGGAACATATAACTTTGCTTGGAACAAGGATCGGGATAATACAATACCACAATACAACGTTCACACTCGGCAAGGGACTGACAGAAACACAGGGCTTAAATACAAATGAACACAAGGAGATGACGAGACTTATTAACAACACACAGCTGACAGGAATAAACTAATAACAAACTCAAATCAGAAACTAATGAAATCAAAGAAACACAGAACCAATGACATGTCCAGACATTTTTTTGAATAGAAAGAACATTTTTGTAACCATGTTAAAGTCACTTTTGATCAATTTAATGCAAGTAATAATCTCTTTCTAAAAAAAAAAAAAAAATCTTACTGACCCCAAACTTTCGTATATACACTATATTTGTAGATCACACATTGATACACTTGCCTCTAATCTACCTTGATGTTTTTATGTAGCCTTGAAAAAGTTTCACTTTCAAAGTAAGTACGCTGTTGCTGAATTCAAATTTTTGAATTTTGTCCAGCATTCCAATTTTACAGCTACAAGGAGGATCTCTTGAATCCTGGGTGTGGTCCTTGCTTTGTTTACTTCATGGAGTGAACTGTAAGTAGCCATTATTACCATTATTTTGCATCTGCAATCGCTCAAGAAACAGCTGTTGGATTTGAGCACAATGCAAAGTGGCAGAGCCTGGAGTTGTTCTTGTTCATTCGGCTAACTACGCTTTGACGTGATGAATTCTGGCAGGGTTTTGTGCTGAATTCCACATCTTTGACAAGCATCAGTGCCACTGACCAGCAGTCATGCTATTGCCATGTTTGAAGGGGAAAGAGGAGGGGAAATGTGGAAATTCTCCACCTCCTGCTTTGGGTGCCACTGGATCACTGCCTGCTGCCAAGTCTCATCCACGTCACTGGCTTGTCAGCAGGTCCCTTGGTCCTGGGGTCAGCCCAACATCTGGCCCCTCTGCCTCGTCCTTTAAGGACTGTCACTGGGCAGCATCTGTTTATAGACGCTGGCCCCATACCCTCCCAGACTGCGGCCAGGAACCGATTCAGTCACCTCCATGGTGTCAACACATCTGCGTGAAGTAAATGCGTCTGCTCACAAATGGTCTGCATATTAGCATCATTTGTTTAAATGTGTGTTCATTAAGGCTCTTTTTTAACGGTGTTTGAAGTTGTTTATGCATTTACAATTCATGTGGGAGACTGGGGCTAGATGGGGAAGGCCACTATTGATAATATTGCACAAATGCTGGTTTTCTCAAGCAGTGCATAGTTCTAAAATTTGGGTATTGAAGCAAGTCAGGTTGAAGCAAGTTGAAATATATGTTGCATTTGTAATTATATAAAGTTCATAAATTAAAATTTCTGTTGACTAACCAATGATTTGATACTTTTGTATATTTTGACAATTTTTGCCTTTTTTTTTTAAATTAATTTTAAAAGCTGTATATGATATTTCGTATTTAGGTTGTACCATATTTCAGAAAAGATATTGTTCTCAATTCAATGTCAAACAGCAGATTATAACTTATCTACGGTGGCCGGGAAGTGCAAAACAACATTACAAAGTGTGAAACACTTTTATGAAGCTTGAGACAAATTTACATTTTGGAAAACATTTTTACCCATCATAAAACACAATTACATGGGGAAAACACTTTTACCAAGGACAAAACAAATTTAAATTTTAGAAAACAAATTAACAAGACACAAAACACTTTTACCAGTCCCGAAACAAATTTACAATGACAGATTCTTCACGGAAAGGGAATGTACCACACACCGGAAGTGTAACTTACTTTGCTTAGCACTGTCCGGCTGTCGAGACGTCCCCTGTGTTTCCGTCTGGTCCGCGTCTTTTAGAAACTCCAAACACTGACCACACGTAAAGCAAAACCGCATTAAGCTGCTCATGTGTTTGCCACAAAACGGGCAAAATGTCCCTCGGCCGCAGTCCATGTTCGGTCACCATAAACTTTATTTACGCCATTTACTCCACAACTACAACACGAATTTACCGCGCTCACCAACAACAACACCTTTCACCGCGTCACTTCCGGTGTGTGGTACATTCCCTTTCCGTGAAGAATCTGTCATTGTAAATTTGTTTCGGGACTGGTAAAAGTGTTTTGTGTCTTGTTAATTTGTTTTCTAAAATGTACATTTGTTTTGTCCTTGGTAAAAATGTTTTCCCCATGTAATTGAGTTTTATGATGGGTAAAAATGTTTTCCAAAATGTAAATGTTTTCCCCATGTAATTGAGTTTTATGATGGGTAAAAATGTTTTCCAAAATGTAAATTTGTCTCAAGCAATGTTGTTTTGCACTTCCCGGCCACCGTACTTATCCCCCGCTAGTCAGACATGAATCATGAATTTTTATTTACCTTTTTTTTTTTTTTTTTTTTTTTTTTTTTTGTAGCCAAGACTTTAAATTATATGTATCTGTACAGAATTTGACTTTAGATAAGCCCAGTCTGAGAAATAATTACTTGAGTAAAAAGTGTGACAATTCACTCTGGTATCCCATATTACTTGCTCTTAGCTTATACATTAAAGGGTTAGTTCATCCGAAATGAAATTTGTCATTAATTACTCATCTTCATGTCATTCCAAACCTGTAAGACCTTTGTTCATCTTCAGATCACAAATTAAGATTTTTTTTTTTGATGAAATCCGAGATGTTTTTTTTAATCTCCCATAGAGAGCAACGAAAATACCACGTTCAAGGTCCGGAGAAGTAGTAAAGACATCGTTAAAATAGTCAACGTGACTACAGTGGTTCAACCTTAATGTTATGAAGCAACGAGAATACTTTGTGTAATAAAGTATAACTTTATTCAACATTCATTCATTCTATGTTCGGATGTAGAACCTGTAAACTCTGCGATGTATCTTCAACAAACTGCATAGGAGCATGACAGGGTAAAGAGGAAATTGTTTAATAAAGTCATTATTTTTTTTTGTTTTGTTTTTGTGCAAAAAAAGTATTCTTGTTGCTTCACGTTGACTATTTCAACGAAGTCTTTACTACTTTTCTGGATTAGAACGACATGAGGGTGAGTTCCTAATGACAGAAATTTCATTTTTTGGGTTAACTAACCCTTTAAAATATTAGATATAAAGTTTCATATACAGTTGTGTTCCAGAGATTTAATACTAGTCTTCTCAAAGCCTTTTTTGTTTGGATATCTGTTCTTATCCTTTGCACATCTCCAAAACACCAGTCACATGACTGTTTGTTTGTCACAAAGCAAAGTTTCCGTTTGTGGTAAGCTGGGAGCGTCATGGCCTCAGAAGGGTCGTGACAGAAATTATTGAACACCGGTTGAGTGACAGAGGGAGCTGGCTCAGGGATCAAGCAGATGTTGCAATCATAAAGAAATACACAAGT
This sequence comes from Opsariichthys bidens, assembly GCA_037194245.1. NCBI lineage: Eukaryota > Metazoa > Chordata > Actinopteri > Cypriniformes > Xenocyprididae > Opsariichthys > Opsariichthys bidens. The sequence continues at coordinate 7,786,262 of CM074301.1, read as the reverse complement.
CCTGAATTAAATATGAGGCCTTAAGGCACGGAAAACACAGGCCTGGAAAGACGTGGATTATTGCTGTTCTGCAGGCTTTCTCGATGCAACAGGAGCATAGATTGATTGTAGCGCGTCACAAATGCAAGGAAATCCCAGTGAACATAAACGCATTGGATTATCTGAAATTACTGTAGTAATGTCTAAGGCTGTCATCTCTTGATGTGTCAGTCCTGAAGAACACTTCATTTCTGGCGAGTAGACAGCTGTTCTCAACATATTGCAAATTCATTATTCAAATGGCTGGGATCCCTGAACAGCCCCTTTTATGTCAAAGGGTTTTAAAGCATTTACTTTGCAGGGCACAGAGATGAAATTTGTAAAAAGGCAAAGAACTTGACAGAATCTCCTCAGAACATGATTTTACCAGGAAATGATTTGTTAACCAATCATTTCTCTATGTAGCAACATGTTTGAAGAGGTCGTGTTGTGGGATCTGTGAATATTTTACAGTAAATCTGCTGGGTTACAGAGCATTTCTTAAAAACTTTTACGAAAACAGTCAAATGCTGTTTTTTTTTTTTTCAAATAAAAATAAAGCCATAAATTCTTTACAGAAACAATAACTTTATATAATCCAGAGCTTCTTTTGTCCCCCAAAGGTTTAAGAAACCCCAAAACAATTTACTCACCTTTTATTTTATTTTTTTCTGTTGAACACAAAAATGATTTGAAGAGCTGTTTTTGTCCATATAAAAAAAAATTAATGGTGATTAAAACAACATTGGATCGGATCACATTGACTTTCATTCAAAAAAAAAAAAACAGAACACAAAATATGATATTTGTTTGTTGTTGTTGTTGTTGTGTTAAGTCATATAGGTTTGAAACAACATGAGAGTGAGTACATATGACAGAATTCAAAATTAAAGTGCATGAATTAAAGAAACACAAGCAAACACATAAATTAAAAAATAATTTTTTAATTAAAATAGTGAAAAAAAGAAGTGTTAAGCCTTGTACACAAATGTTTTTCATAGTAATTCAAAGTCCATACTAGTATCATTTAGCATATGTACAGTATATTCCAGCTGTGTTATTGATTTCAAAACATTACCAAATCTGCAAATATATTTGCCAGTATAAATATTTTTACATTTGGTTGGTGTTTCAGGATGATTAAAGTTTTATTGGTTTCCTTGTAACAATACCTTTTAGTGAAGCTGACATATGCATAATCATTTCACATGCCAAAATACAAACCTCTCTATGGTACTCTTCCATTTAGCGTACAATACATTTGTGACCGTAATTCTCAACCAGTAGGCCTCAGCAAACTTATAAGTGGACCATTTAAATTAATATATTGTTATTATAATTGCTATTAATAATATTTTTCAAAGTTGTAAATAAAACAAAGATTATACATTTCACAAGAAAATACTATTTCAGTCTTTCTACTTGCGGTTTGCTTACTAGCAATTTCTAAATAAAACATGTTTCTACACCTCATTTTTTTTTTGTGTAAATATTAAAATAATTGCTGAACTTAATTGGTAAAAAACATACAATCAAGATGTAACCTGAATTTATATTTCTTTTTTCCACCCTTCCCTAACTATGTTCAGTTTGAACATACAGTTCTTGAAATTTCTGGAATCACAAAATGAATTAATTTATATATCAACACTTATAATAATAATTATAATAATAATAGTAATAAAGCTGCTCTTTCATAATTACAGCAGCAATCCCAGAGAAAATATCTGATCTTATTTTGCGGGGCTTTGAATATCAGCTTGGACAATAGGGGGCCTTCGAGTCTAAAAGGTTGAGAACCACTGGTCAATGTGCAAGGTAAGGGGCGGCTACATTAGAGTCGGTGGCCTTTTGCCAACGCGGCGTGTCAACTCTGCCTCCATATCAGTAAAACCTTGTCAACAATGTCAGGGTCAGAGCCAGATGGGTGATGTAAGAATCGACACACTCCCTGAAATCACATTTGCTTTGCAAAGAAGGGAAGTTACTGAAGAAAACAATGGTGTTGTGAATTCTTGGCAGTGGGTTGAGGGGCGCCATTGACAAAAGCAAATGTGATTAAATTTTACTGGGATGGCTAGAGTCTCCGCATTCATCAGTGAGCTCGGGCTAAAGAGAGATGACACATAAATTACTCTGCCTCTTTGCCTCTAATGGGACTCGTCACTGTGGGGAAGTATCTTGCACACAGAGCAAATGACAGAAATGTTCACAGCTAATAGACTAACAATTTGCCAAAGCATCTCCATCGTTAGGATAGAAATCACAGAGAGGCGAGATGATCATCTCCTCTAGATGGGCTTTTTCAGAAAACCTCAGTGGTGCTGTGATTGAAATTTTGAATTGTGATGTGCTTAAAAGTGTGTGACATTTAGTAAAGACACTGAAAAGTCACATTCTGAAGGTAAATAAGAAGAAATAGGATATTTCAGTCTTCTTGCATTTGTAACCAAACAGCAAATCTTTTAATATATGTGTCTGTCTGAGGCTGTCTATGTTTTGGCCTGTTATTGCATGTCGGCAGTGTCTGGGAAAGGAGTCTAACTTGCGTCTCTGTGTGGACAGACCCCTGGGGAGTGACATTTTCCACAGGCGGATACAGGGCATCCGTGTGACTGTTTGACTCCCTCAGTGGTCAAGCACCACATCTAATGCCACACACCTCTTCCACTCAGTCGACATGCTCTCAACTGACACTTCACTGAGCACAAATCGCTTCTGCCGAGGGTTTGTTTAAAATGTTACCTGAGCATGAAGAATAGACCAGGTCTCAATAATGGGTGAGAAAATAATTCTGTTGAAATGGAATAGAATTTTTTTTTACTATGGGCTCTTTTGACTTGGTGGGCAGTCTCTTAAAAGACGTTTTTACGGAGCCCCTAAAGGGACATGGTGATGGGAAAAAAAATATGAGATTGGAGGAAAATATATATTTCACTCAAGTTTTGTGTTCCTTGAAAAACTGCAAAAACATTTTTTCAAGCAAATGCAAAGTTTCCCAGGGAAATTCAAAACAAAAAGCATAGACATACATTTTAGACATTGTCTTTTTTTCCCCCTTCACCATGTCCATTTAGGGGCTCTATATGTTTCACATTCTTCCTAATATATTTTTTTAAATTATTTTTATTCTTATTATTATTCTCTGAAAGCCATTTGCACATCTCAAATTATGTTTTATTTTAATAGCATTCTATGACAGAAAGCTAACAGCAAACATTTACTGTATGCAGTTTGACCAAATTGATTGGGAGATTGGTTGGAAATGACCCACAAAAAATATTCTGCTCACAATTGATTTTTACATTTCTACAAAATTGTTTATTTATTTATTTATTTATTTTACCACATATCCCGGACGAGCCCCCATTTTACCTCACATCGCATGTCTTACACACTATCTTTTTTTTTGCAAAAAATTGTTTAGAGTTTTAAAGGGGTTTTACTGTCACTATTTAACTTTAGTTAGTCTCTTCTGGAAAGGGGGCTGGGAGCAGCAGCTCATTTGCATTTAAAGGGACGCAGAAAAATTGTGTTTTTGCTCACACCCGGGGCAAATTTGACAAGCTATAATAAATGATCTGTTGGGTATTTTGAGCTCAAACTTCACAGACACATTCTGGGGACACCAGAGACTTATATAACATCTTGTAAAAGGGGCATTATAGGTCCCTTTAATATGACCTTCATATAACTCAAAATAATAAAATCAAATAATGTTTTAAATATTGTACATTATATTTTAATGTAATATATAAATAATGATTTATTATAATATATAAATAATATTTTGTATGAAAAATTTATACAACTGTAATTTTCAACTGTGTCTGTGTGAGCAACACACAGCAAAGCAATCGTGCAGAAATTGGTGTGTGTTTTAGTGTGTCTTATGAGGTTAACAGCGGTGTGTAAATTCCTGGGCAGCATGAGATATAGACTTGTGATCCTCTGATCTCTGATTATGTCTGAGCCTGTAAATATCATGTGATTAATCAAGAGGGCTTGTTCTGCACACGGCTTCCTCAGTCACCTTCACAGCTGGGAGACCAGCTCTGCCTTTATTTCCACGGATTTGTTTCAGTCCCGTCTGCCCACAGCTTATTTCATTTAATAGACTTTAAATCTGCTGCGCTCTTTACTGTCTCTGTGTTTCTGTTTTCTACAGTGGCTTGAGATGCACAATTTATACCACGTCACATGTAGTTTGTGCTGTTCTTTTTATGGTATTTATGCACATCGCACCTTGAATGTGTCTTCAACCTCTGCGACCATGAGGTGCTGTCACAGGACATTTGCTCTGCATTCCTTTTACACACACATTCAGAGGTTGTGAACATATAAGAGAAAGTGTATTTCTCTTGCGTGCAAGTGATAAATGTTCAGCTTCTATGAAAAGTTGTTTTGCTAACAAAAACATTACAAGGCTCTAAACAATTTTAGAAGACAGACCTTTAAAACTGTAATGTTTTAGAGATTTTACTTTTTTCATGTTTCATTTGGACAATGTCAGGCTTTTATTATGAAATCCATTTTTATTTGACTTGACTGTATTTACTTGTTCTTAGTTTGCTAATTGTTGTCATTTGTATAGGTTTTGTCCTAAACTGTATGTGCAAGTGAGCTTTAGAGATAAAATAAAGTAAATATTTAATGTTTACGATGCTTATTTCTTGGTAGAAAAAAATATGGAATTTTTATTCTCTCAACTACCAACTCTCACACACAGGGTTATGGGATGTTGTTGTCGATAAGGATACATCGATGCTGCCTTCAACAATCAAACCAGACACATTCTCATCAAGTTATGCTTTAGAGCAGATTTTTGTTGCTTAATTGTCACTCACACCAGCTCAGAGATCCCCTGGTTGACAATCACATAAAGTTTGTCAGAAATACCAGCGATTTCAAACTGTGTTTTTGAGACTGTCTTTAGATCACTGCAGTTTTAAGGACAAAATACTCGCCAATGGTATTGACTTATGAATTTTCACATGTCTTAAAGCATTTTAAAAAAACACCACATAGACATATAAACATTAATAACTTGATTTTCACCACAGGGGGATTTTAAATGTGTGAAACTAAGACTTTTAGATAGCTGCTGAGTTGTGATGTTGGAAGGAGCGTGTCGATGTGAAAAATGGCAGCTAACAACTCTTTCGTGAATAGCTTTGCGTTCACAATGAATGATTGTTAAGGTTATTTTACTTTTCAAGCTTTCAAATGACTTGTAATGTAAAACAAATGTGATAGAATGTGGTGAATGTTGCTAGAAATGTGGTTTTCATAGTTTTCAATTCAGAAGTAGTACAGGTGATCCATTGTTTTGTTGAGGCTACTTCCATATTGTTTTTCCGAAATACATGGCTTGTTGTAACAATGAAAACCAACTCGAAAGTAGGAGCTTCCCAGGAGCACTTTAAGGCTTGACCTCTTAGAAACATGCAAACACAGAGGCAAAAGTCTCCTTTCTGCATCTTTCAAGAGCATTTGACAAATACCCTGTCATCTCTTACTGCCGTTATCAACCAATTACCCCTTTTCAAACCAGTTCACTTGGAAAATGCATTTGGATGCCGCGGATAACTCAACATGGGCTCGAAGAGGGTGAGTGATTAGGCTGATTGCTGAAACCTCAATGATTGTCATTCTGAGATGGTGTAAGGGACATATATGTCAGCTTAATCAAGACATTAAACCTAGCGCCTGTCCGCCAGGATACGAAGCCCTGACCTGTCTGAGAAAATAGTTTTCTAATTGGTTTTGTGTGGTGGTACAGCGTTCCCGTTCCCGCCCAACCGTCATCCCCACACACTCCCAGTGCACATCACTGTCAGCAGGCTCGGAAAATCTCCTTAACAAGCTCCACGTTACATAAACACTCCTTTTTTTATTGAAGCTTTAAGTGAGACACTCAGGGAGAGGTTGTATTTTGTATCCAAGACGAGGCCAGATGAGTGAACTTGGTGGGAAAAACAACAACCGCTAACCTGGGAATGCATCCAAACCTTAGCTATGCTAATTTTGTCAGAATCACAGCTTGACCATGGAAAGACAGAATTAAGTTCTTGAGCAATTTGAAAGGGGCGTGAGGGTGGATGACAGGCCTGGTGAAATATGCCATGCGCTGCCCTTCTTCAGGTTGAGATCAGGGAGAAAATGCAAATTCGCTGGATGTATTTGTAGAGGTCATGAGCTATTCTATTTATCAGCCAACCTCTCGACAATGAACAAATATTATTACAGTTATTGTTAAGACATCATACATGTTATAGTATTTTTACTTTGCTGTGGTTTAACAATAAGGTGCAATCAATAAATCTCATAATAAACAGATACCTTACGATGTAAACATGCAAATTATTTTGCGTGTTCTTTCTAAGAAAATGTGGTAACACTTTATTTTGCAGTGTTCTTGTTACACATATTACATGTAGTTACTGTAGTAATAACTAAAAATTATGCATTATTACATGCTACTAACCCTAAATCGAACCCTAATCCTACAGTCAGTACATGTAGTTAATTGTTATTACTCAGTACTTAAATGTATAATTACACTGTAACACAGACACCTTAAAATAAACTGTAACCGAAGATGTTACATTTTGTTTCTATTTTGAAAATGTTGCAGTTGTTGTTACTTTTTTACATTGTTCACTAATATAAATAATAAATTTACATAAGTAAATTTATATATAGGTAAATAAGCAAAAAAAAGTAAATTTGTATACAATTAAATGATAAATTTTTTATGGATTTAGTATTTATAAAACTTAAGCGAAATAGTAAATTAGTATAAAAGTACATTTTTATTTAATTACATAATTATTACGTCTGTGTGTGTGTGTGTGTGTATATTATTTATATATTTAGTATTTATAATATACTTATGCATTAAATAATACCAGAATGTGCTGAAAAGTTGCATTTGCATTCTAGAATCTGTGCCAAAATTCTATATTAACCAGCATTATGATGTTGATATGAATGATTAAATTCAAGTCTTGAGTCAAGGTTCTGATGTCTATTCAGGAAGTAAGGCTTTCTTCTATAAATAAATTCCCTATGCAAATATCATATTGACAGAGTTATTTATTTAATCTAAAATATGCATGACTTCAGACACAGTCATTAGTTTCTCAGTGAACAGTTATATTTTATTTACCCTAATTTTGTTAGACTGCACTCCTTAAATTGCTGAACGGTTTTTGGGTTAATGTATGCAAACACACTGATTGAGATATGCAACTTTTATTTATATGTTCAGATAATAGGTGGTTGAAACATCATTTAAACCAGTATTAGAGAGCACTCGTGTTGAGCATTCAGCATGCTTTATTTTTAATCTGGCTCATTACTGATGATAAATTACATCTTAATTATAATGATAAACATCCTGTGTAAATGAATGAGGTGTATCTGACAGGAGGACTAATTTGCTAATAACTATCACCCTGTGAATAAATGATGACACCTCTCATTTTGCTTTACATGTTAGTCATGTCTCTTTTGTATTCCTCTGTCTTACTATCTTTTTTATAGATATTTTGGCTTGAAATTCAGTATGATATGCTTAATATTTAATATTTATCAATATTAAAGACAAGCATAGCTTCAGGTCTACTTTATTTTCTTAGCTTGTCATCTTACACCTCAAATGTATGTTTTTTTAATATTTATTTCAACTTCTAGGACTCTATATATATATGTGTATGTATGTATATATGTATGTATATATATATATATATATATATATATATATATATATATATATGTATATGTATATATATATATGTGTATATGTATGTGTATATATATATATATGTGTACATATGTGTATATATGACCATTTCATTCTTTCCTTTATTGTCCGAAAAGTCCAGCTTGATCTTACAGATGTCTTTACAAGGATGCACTTATGAATACCCAAGAAAGATAACCCAGGATTTAGTTTACCCGGGGTTAACTATTTCAAGTGTGAAAAGCCGTAATCAGACAGAAGTCCTCTACATGAAATGCCCATGTCACTCTATTGACCAGCTTAAGTACTCAGACAAATCTTGATTCATTGCACTATGCCTCAGAGAAAATCACAGCCGAACGACTCAATAGTGAGCTAAAACCCTTCAGTGATAAACATTAACATGAGTCGAGCAGACTAGAGAGCTCATCCATTAAAATATACAGCTCTGGTTACTCCACAGGAGACCGCTCATAAGACAGGACAAGGGTGGGTGACCTTGAAGCATTAACTATTCCCACTAATTGACTAATAATAAAATGTTTTTATTGTGCAAAAAAAGCCTTTAGGATAATTGAATTTTGGCCCACTTTGTGGTTGGTCTGGATTTTTGCTGAGGTTGTAAAACATGACTCTTAATTGCCATAATGAAAAAGATTACAGTGATGGCTGTGATTACTATCCTCCATTCTGGAACCTTCGCTCTGCCAAACTTTACATTGAAACCGGACTCATTAAGCTGCAAATTACAGCACACAAACCTATTGGTCCTCATTAGCATTGACTGATTCTTGTCTGGGCGGACACCCGCACATTTTTTTAATTAGCTATACCTCATATCCAATCAGTCTAATAACAGGTGTTAATTTTCGATTTCCTTTTTTCTTTCTCCTTTTATCGATGTTGATTGCTTAATACGAATTGGTGTCTTATTACATGATCCATTTGACCGGCCTTGTATCCCATCTTCAAAAAAATACTAAAGAATAGAATTTGCCAACTTTTTTTAGGCTCAAGTACCACTTTATCAAATGTGTTAATATTATTTAACTCTGGACACCACCAGGGTAGTGCACCACTCAGAAGTGAATTGACAATGCCTTTTAAATTCAACTCCTTAAGGTATCTAAGAGAATGCAGTAATACAATTTGAATTTGAAGATGGTTGAATTAAAATGAAGTATTCTATTCTATTAAGATATATTTTATGTTATTCACTTATGATTTTTCATTTATATATACATATATTTAAATGTATTTATATATATATACACACACACACATATTTATATATATGCAGGGGGTTTGTTAGTTTAATGAAAAGCTATTATTTAAATGATTAACAATGAGAAAAAATTTAAAATTAAAATAAATAATTTTAAAATATCAATCAAAATAAAATACTTTTATTTTGAAAAAGATGAAATATTTTATGTTTACCTACATGTCATGTGACCTTTAACCGACATCAGAGCACTGTGAATTTTATTATTTTTTATTATTAACTTAATTTTATTAATACGTGGTATATAAAATATTTACATTTTATATTAAAGTTATTATTATTATTTATTCTTTTAATGCATTTTTTAATATTTTACAAGTATACCCCTATGAGCCCCCTCAATGGTATACACATATTGTGGTTTCAAATCTTTCCTAAATCATCCACTAAGATCACAGCAAGCTTAAAGAAGGTAAATGGGGATATTTTGATTTCTGATTAAACTTACAGGAGTATCAGACAAGTTTTGTCATGTTATCATGTATTCTGCTACATGAAAACTGGCTCTGCCCTGAAGGCATACAGTCAAAATGCATCAGTCTCAGCTGAAGTTCTGCTTGCATGCCTGCAAGTGTAAATTCTGTATCTGTATCCTAATTTGTACAGTTTCTGTTGTGTACATTTTCAATTTTTACTGTGCATAAAGGGCCAGTATTTTAAATTTGCGTCCCTTTTTGTGATGCATCCCCATGCAGCATGACACAAACTAAAGATCAGGCTGTGGTCTATGCTGCGCTGTGCCATATATAACGGGGACTGACGGGTCTTCTGATAGGGTGTCAGTTTGGCTGTGTGTTAATGTTAAGTTGCCGGGCCATGCTCCCAGACTCATTACAGCACATTTAGTCTTCTGTGAGCACAAGGGAACTGCTCACATGTACATTATGACAAAGAGATCTGTTTTAATATTACGTCTAATGTTGAATTTTGCAAATAAACCATAACAGTTCAGCCTACCCTTCCAGGGAACCTTCAACATCCTTGGAATCTTTCCAATGCACAAAAGGTTCTTTGTAGTGGATAAATGTTCTTTAGATTAAGGTGTAAGGAACTAAAGGGCTCTTTTAAGAACAATTTACTGAAAGGTTGTTTGGAGGAACCAAAAATAGTTCTTCTATTGCATCACTATTAAAAAAAAAAACCTTTATTTTTAAGAGTTTATTTTTCATGTTCAGAATGCAGGACAGCTGGCTTGATGCAGAAAAAGGCATCAGTATTGGGCAGTGCAGATTCCCTAGACAGCAAGATCCCTGGCAGATTGTGTATTTCTCACTGAGAACCTTGATAAATGGTCATTCTTTCTTTAGATAGACTAGTACAGCAGGACCACCACTAGGACCACTCATGGTAATCAATAACACACTAAATAAACTGCTTGATGCCTTCCAGTTTAGCATTATCAAAACATGTTGTGAATCAGGAAGCACACAGACATCTAGAACACCAGCCATCATCCATCATTCCATTCCCAGCAGAATAATTATACTCATGTGGATGTCAATCGTTTTAAAATGCCGTTCACACAGCCAGATTAATGTCCTTTCACTTCAGTGACTTGTGAAGTGTTGTACATTTTTATAGTAACACTTTACAATATGGTCTCTTTTGTTAACATCAACGTATTAGTTAACATGATACAAATTATCAGCATTTATGAAGCTTTGTTAATGTTAGTTCATAAATATACAATTGTTCATTGTTTGTTCATGTTAGTACACAGTGCAGTGCATTAGAACAAAATGTTTTAGAATTAGAGCAAAATTAGAACAAAATTAGTACATTTTGAAATGAACACAAACTGTTGTAGAGGTATCGTTCTACTGCAGTTAAGTAATTTTAACAAATCAAACCTTATGTTACAGTTTTTATTTTTTTTTTTTCTTTTAGTTATATTTGTACATCAAGTTAAACTAAATGAAAATAAGAAATTATATGGCAATTATAGCTGAAATGAAAAAGTTTGGCAACACGATTGGGGAACATATTCACTAGTTGCTTTATTAGCAGGCATATTACTAGCATATTGGCTGTTTATTAGTACTTATAAAGCACATGTTAATGCCTTATTCTGCATTACTATATTCTACATCCCTTAAAGGGATAGTTCACCCAAAAATGAAAATTATCCCATGATCTACTCACCCTCCAGCCATACTAGGTGTCTATGACTATCTTCTTTCAGACGAACACAATCGGAGATATATTAAAATATATCCTATTTTGAAGCCCAAAATAACATCCATCCATTATATATATAATCCATACGACTCCAGGGGGTTAATAAAGGCCTTCTGAAGCTAAATGAATGGGTTTTTGTAAAAAAAAAAAAAAAATGTTTTAAAAAATCAATATTTAAAACTTAGTTTACACATACTTAGTACTTAGCAGTACACATCGATTTATGCCAAAAGAGTAACCTCTGACGCGACATAGGATGTAGGAGTATTGTAAGCTCAGACGCCTCTTGCGGTTCAAACAAATATGGCTGGGCAACAAACTCAAGCTCCTCTTCTCTCATATCAAAATTCTCCAAGATTTCTCTTTAAAAATTCTGGTTTTAGACTTCTAATTCATGGCCAGTGTTTTGTTTTGCTCTGTCATCTGCGTTTCCGCGTTCGTCATCACATCAAGCGCCGGGTCAGAGATCACTCTTCCACTATAAATCAATGCATACGCCCATCTGCTTGAAGCTAGTTATTATAGTTTATAAATTTTAAATATGGATATTTTTTCTTACAAAAATGCACTCCTTCGCTTCAGAAGGCCTTTATCAACCCCCTGGAGTCATATGAATTACTTTTTATCATGGATGGATGCACTTTTTTGGACTTTTAAATCTCACGCCCATTCACTACCATTATAAAGCTGCAGAGCAAAAATATTGTTTAATATGACTTCAATTGTGTTCGTCTGAAAGGAGATGGTCATATACACCTAGGATGGCTTGAGGGCGAGTAAATCATGGGCTAATTTTCATTTCTGGATCAACTATCCCTTTAAACCTATCCTATACCTAAACATAACCACTACAACAGAGACCTTACTTTACTATCAATAAGCAGTAATTTGAAGTTAATTGAGGGAAAACTCCTAGTTTATAGTGAATATGTAATCGTATGTAATCTCTAAGTGTTACCAAGTTTTTTACTTCATTGCAGTTAACAAAAACATTTTAATGGATTTAGTTAACAATAATAAGCATACTATAGTCTACATTTGTTAAATGAATGTGACAGAAGAAAGACTGCAGTTCTGCAGTTGCACCTGTGTTAAAATTAGAAGCATCACTTTACATGATGCCAACTGAACAACGTACATTCCGTTATATGTGTTTTATGGATTTATTGGTGTTTGACTGAATAAATTGTGAGCTCAGAGGGAGTGTGTTTATGGGCTGATCCCTTGACATGCCCTAAATTGCCTTGTTTGCTCAGCACATGCACAGAAACAGATGCTGCTTCACTGCGCTGGGCCATTCACTCCATCTCCTGGTGCTTAGCGGAAGACCTCAGTGGTTAACTCTTGTCCTCTCGTACACAAATATACGCTTTAGATCATACACTCACTACTGTTAATGCAACTACAGAAAAATCAACATGAGATGTGTTGTCATTACAAAACTGCTACTTTTAGGAAGCAAGCATTCAAAATGAATTAATCCACTTTGGCTGGGGCTAATGTGACTGCCATCATTTACTAATTATCGTCTGGCTTTCCGAAAACCTGTGTTAACTGAGCGACCACCCCACCCCCCGGAGAGGAGGTGGTCTGTGCAGACATGTCATTCAGAGCTCTGTTACGAAGGTCTGTGCTCCCTGGCCTAGATTATTATGATTAAGATCCACCTAGCAGACCAATTGTCACCTTCATTACGGCACTGGATCTGGAAGGGCACATGTGTTGTGCCAATTCATCGTGCCACCAAAAAAATGCTTATTGTTTTGCTGTCCTCTGATGACTGTCTCCGTGTCATTACTGACTTTTTTTTATATAATGTATATAAAAAAGGTTTCTTTTTTTTTTTTTTTTTTTTACATCTTTACCCATAATGCACATCTAAGGCGATCCAGGAGAATGTGTCTTGGCTTACAGGACGTCACATTGGATCATGACACAGTCGCTGGTAAACTAACCAAGATCCCATCTCTTCTGACAAATGTATGGCAAAAGGCTAAGCAATTGCCGTAAAGCCCACAAATGAAATATTCTGATGCCGAATGTTGTCTTTTTTGCACTGACAGGGTGGCATGTAAACCTCATGTCCATTAAGGGATTCACAATGTATTTGCAGTCACATCTGTGACTTTAAAAAAAAAATCTAGCGAGTATTGGTCAAATATATGTTAAATACGTAGATTAGATCAATTAAATAACATTTTTTTATTAAATATTCATATGTATTTTAATAAATAATAAATAACAGTCATTATTAATGATTCAAATTATATTGTAATAAATTAAATTATGATGCATTATATAAATTTTAAGTTCTTAAAAAAAATTACATTAAAATTAAATAAATTATGATTGATTCCTTGTTAATAATAATGCAACATTTTACATGTTTACTCTTGTTAGCTTGTTTTATTTGTCATCTTGTGTTTGTGGTAGTTATATTTTCATTTGAACTTTTTTGAAAGTTGAGAAAGTTGGACAGTTCATTATTCCAGTGCTTATTTTAACATCACTGATACTATTATATTTTTTACTAATATTTTAAGTGAGTTATTTTTTTTATATTATCTGACTTGATTGTCATTTTAGTTCAAATCTTAGTAATTTTGTTTTGTGTTTTGTTATTGTATTAACATTTAAAATGTATTAATGCAAGTTCTGTTTTAGTACATCAAGTTGAAATAAATAAAAATGAGAAATATTACCTAGCTGAAATAAAAAATTTTAATATTTCATATTATTTCAGTCAACGTTTATTTTATTTGTTAACATTTTTTTTTTTTTGTTATAGTTTTAGTTAACCCTGCAGGCCAATATTTGTTAAATGATTGTAAGAAACATTTTTTTTTTATCCTTGATATTGTTCAAGGCATACCTAGCATAGATCTGGACTTTTATATTGATTATCGGCTCCAGAATATGAATCATTTTCGCATCGTATTGTACTGGCCATCATTATCGTATCAGCCGTATTAGTGTATCTATCTATCTATCTATCTACATCACATTCCATTATATGTCTTTTGTGGATTTATTGGTGGCTGCTACAGATTATTAAGCAGATGAGGCTAAGGCTTTTGTGGTCAGACCTTCGGATTCTGAGAGCGCTGGTGGAGAGAAGTCAGCTTTGATTACAAACTAAGTGCCGTGCTGCCAGACGGGGGAGGGTCTACATGCTGATATGCATTCTATCAGAATGATTCATGCAAATTATGCACATTATTCCTGCAGGAATTTCCACTGAAACTGCCTGGAGAAATTGCCGGAAATTAGCCATAAAATTCACTGTGTCTGGAGTGCAAGGTGAAGGCCACTCGGAAGCCAAGGACACTGGGCTTGTAGTTATTCCTCACGTGTGTGTAATGTGTGTGGTCACCTGGTGTTTAGTCCATGTGGCGTTTGTGGATGCACGGCATAGTGTTCATTAGAGGATTTTCCTTTACTAACGCACTGATGAGAATTTCAGTCACATGTCTGATAATGAGGCTGTGAGATGATGAGAAGCGTAATGTCCACGAGTGTTACACTAAAATGAATCCCCAGCTGCTCATTCAATGTGTCCCGCACCCCTTCTTGCTAGTTCCTGTTGTAGCATTCATTCATGTTATCTTGCTACAGATTATTTCCTTAATTGGCAGTCATTTGATATCTTGTTTAACAGGTTTGTTTCTTAGCACTTGCTTTAAGAATTATTTACTGTATTTTAAATAATTTATAAGAGTTGATGTAATTCAGAGTTCAAGTAATCTTCAAGTAATAGAAATGTAACTCATGTTGTGGTGGGCAGCTAAGAGACTGCAAAAAAGTACCATTTTCCTATACTTGAATCTGTTGTATTTTTAGTCTCTTTTTTGTATTCAGCATTTTAAAACATTGTAAAATCATTTTAAAATACACACACACACGTTGTGTTTTCATTTTTTATGGGGACATTCCATAGGTGTAATGGTTTTTATACTGTACAAACTGTATATTCTGTCCCCCTACACTACCCCTACCCCTAAACCTACCCATCACAGAAAATGTTCTGCTATTTTAGATTTTCAAAAAAGATAAGTCTGTATAATTTATAAGCTTGTTTCCTCATAGGGACCAAAAAAATGTCCCCACAAGATCAAAATTTACTAGTATTACTATACCTGTGGGGACATTTGGTCCCCATAACGTAGGGAATACACACACACACACATACACATATATATATATATATATATATATATATATATATATATATATATATATATATATATATATATAATATAATATAATATAATATAATATAATATTATATATATATATATATATATATATATATATATATATATATATATATATGTGTGTGTATCGGCTATATATTATAATATATATATTTACTGTAAAAAAATAATTGTTGGTTTAACTTAAAGTAAGTTACCAAGTTGCCTTAAAATATTAAGTTCATTAAATAAAAAATTTGAGTTAATACAATGAAGGCAATCAACAGAAACTCAAAATATTATGTTATCTGAACAACATTAATTTTTGAAGTTGATTTGACAAAAGAAAAAAATGCTGTGCTAAATCATGAAAATCAATTTTTAAATATATAACAGTGCTGTAAAAAAATAATTTTCATTATTTGTTATCACTACTTTTTTTCTTTTGTCAAATCAACTATATATTATTATTATTATTATTATTATTATTATTAAAAACACACAGACAGAAATATATGTAATGTTGGGGTTAGTTCCTCTTAAGATTACTGCAAGAAATGATTTTGTCAATGTTTAGATGTCATTCGGTATTAATTTGCAAAATATATTAAATAAAATAAATAAAAAAATTTAAATTTCAAGAGGTTAAAATAATCTTTTCATTCATTTATTTGATTTTTTTTATTCTAACAATTCTAGTAGAGAAGTCAAATTTATAAGAATAACATATTTTGTGAAGATACAGAGCGTTAGAGCATCAATAATATCTGTCAAATAGGTTTTGATTAGATTACAGTAACATTAAAAGCAATTTACAAGTTTTCAGTCTTTCAAAAAGAACACAAAGGTTAATTTCTACTCCAAATTTCTTTCATTATCTTAATGAATTAAGATCAATTCAAATAACAGATCTTAACCAGAAACATAGCCTTCACTTATCAAAAGGCCAGGAAAATCAACAGAAAATTTTGTTGTGTAGACTGCAGAACAATTCATTCCCTTCTCATTAGAAACACAAAGCCTTAAATAAATGCCACACGTAATGTAGAACATGAACGTCTACATTAATCCTGAGCCACAATCAGCAGGGGTTTGCTTTAACTCCATATGTCTGCTCTGTGCCTCATATGGCTGATGGTGGATGCCTGGCCTGCCTCACTTGGGCAGAACTGCCTCATGGAGCACAAGAGCAGGCCTCTGGATGTTTCTCTGACTGAATCCCCTGGTAGTGGTGTTGTCCCGCTGGCACTTTAAGCCTTCCCCCACAGCCACAACTAATGACTATCACAAGTTTGCGTTTCAAAGCGATGACCATAAGTGCTGCTCTATTCAGCTCATAACCACCTTTGAATACACACATTAATATTCATGTGCCATTTACAGTGATAAAAATGAATCATTTTATAAATGAGTCATTTGATATGGCAAGAATCAGACTGTGATCACACTTTGTCAGTTTTTTCTGTTCCGGACACATATGGTGATTATGTGACAACAGTTTCATGTAATATAACTCCGATGCCAAGGTATTTTTACTTTTTTTAACCTTTCATATACGTGCTGCTTGCATCCTCGCTGCTTTTAATTAGGTATATTGAAAACAAATTACACACTTTCTGTGCCATAACCCCCAAACTGTCTCTAATTGAGCTGAACCAAACACTCTGGTATGTTATAAATTGAAACATTTTCCCTCGAAGCCTAACGAGAGCGTAGTTTTTGGTGAAGCCGGTCCGTTACCTTTGACCTCTTGTGCAATACTAATCTGTCACTAGCAGCTCTGTGAATTAGAACCCTGTCTGAGCAAAGCTGCAATCCCAAAACAACTCCAAGAACATCATCCTTTAAAGAAAAGGGCAGTGTTGGAAAGAGATTAAGATCTTAAAACTGCCCATTAATCTCATTCATACAGACAATAGACAATACTCAACAAATGTAATTCAGTAATTCCTTTTTTAAAGAATGGCTCGTAATCACCAGTGACAGATCTAGACCATGATTCTTAAAAGATTTCCAATACTTTCCCTGACACATCTGGCATAATTACAGCACAAATATATACAGGAAGATCAAGTGATTAAAGGCTTTTTTAAGACCAAATACATGATTGCATAATAAGATGCATATATGTATTAAACAGGACCTGCATTCAATACAAATTGCCATTACATCAATTTGAAAAAAACCCAAAACACAACTATAATTTTGCATTATTGTTTTTTCTCATTTTTCATCTATCTATCTATCTATCTATCTATATTGCAATTTAAAAAGAACTGCTTTCGATTTCAATATACATTAAAATGTAATTTATTGCTGTGATGGCAAAGTTGAATTACCCCAGTCTTCAGTGTCACATGATCCTTCAAATATCATTCTAATATGCTGATTTGATGCTCATTTCTTATTATTAACCATTATTAAGCAGCATAACTGTTTTTAACATTGATAATAATAAAAACCATTAATATTAACTGAGCACCAATAATCATTGATAATAATCATTCACCAAATCAGTACATTAAAGTAATTTATGAAGGATCATGTGACACTGAAAACTGGAATAATGACTGCAATCAATTAATTTGTAATAAAATGTTAATAAAATATAAATGTTTGAAAAGAGTTTTTATAACTCATCTGTTTAGACGTTTCAATCTTTTTAACCTGCAAATGAATTATCAGTGCACCTAATTGACAAAAGGACATCTAGAATTGCATATTTCATGTGAAGAACAATTAACCATAACACTGAATTTCGTTCTCTGTTCCAGTGTTTTAACAACATCATTTTTTAATGCACAGCTCTCCCACAGCCAAGTGTAAATTACAGCGTGTGACATTGGGCTACTGTCGCATGTACAGCATATTTCTTCTTTTTGTTGGTACTAGAACAGAGAGATGATTCAATTCCTAGGCTTTGAGCCTCATGCTGATATGAAGAATACGGTCCAACAGGGTACTCCTATGTATACTTTGAATATCCTTGTTTATCATCCCCTGCATACATCACATCTATATTACAAATAGGTGCCCTGGTAGCTCTTGATATGGTAAATTGGATATTTTATGGTTTATGAAAAGCCGCCTTTTTATCTTTCTCTTTTATTCATGACCTCTGAAGCTACAATGCAGACATTGTAAAGACAGGTTGAGCATTATTAGGTTCATGAATACAAACACAGCTTTGATTCTGTGTCACTCGTAAGGTGGTTATCTCTTAGTTGCCTCATTGGTTTTGAGATTATGTGAGTTTGAGCAGTACAAACTCAATCCTACAGTGATGCTCACTCAAGGATCTGTGTGACAGCACTGCCTTTATGCCTCTTAAGAGAGTTCAGACTTCTTTTGATGGATCCCATCGTAGTTCTTTTGAATTAAGCCCTTTGTCGCGAGCTAATCGCTGAATTAAATAATGCATCCCAGTGCAATCTATAATTAATACACTCTCGTTATTGTCTCGTCGTGATGCTGTCTGTTAAGGTATGTGGAACGGCAATACTGGTGAACAAGAAGTTGAACCAGGAAAGTGAACATAGGAGAGAATGATGGAAATCATGTAAATGGGGTCCAGAAAGTAGTTGACTCCACACAGTAATTGCTGACAGTATTTATCCAGGCAAAGCTATGTGATGGCTGATTACTGCTGGCCCTGATTAACGACTCCTGCATGTGTCTCCACATCTGTGCTGTGCAGAGAATTAGAGAGGACAGAGTAATACCATAATACTAGTGCTTTCCAAATGGCTAATTTAAAGAGTTGAAACACTGCAGAGAGTTAAGATGTTTCAGAACTCCCCCTCCTGTTTTGTGCTTGAGTAATATGCTTTTTTCCCTTTATTTTGATTGTTTTATAGTATTTTAGTCTTCATTTATTGCTTGTCATATGGGTTAGCCATGCCTTTTTTTTGTCTGATTTTATTATGCAAGCTAGTCAGTGAATCCATGTTTTTTTTTTTTTTGATGTTTTGTGATCCATTAAAATTTTCAGTGGTAGAGAAAAACGCACCGTTTCCCCTACCGCGAATCCAATTTCATGTGATTATTGTAATTGGCTAATGTGTAAAATTAGAAAGGGCTTGGCTTTTTAAATTATGTATGAATTTGTCTCATTAAACGGTGGCTGGGCAGGGTCCTCCCATATAAAACTGAGAGAAAATCTGGTTTAAAAAACTTTTAAATGGCCCAAACACGAGCTATACTAGAGTACCTTTCACTTCCTCTCTTATTATCCCCATTAACTGAGAAGGTATTTCCGGTGACGTAGTTCACCAGAGAAGGTTGTGATGTGATGCACTAATACTGAGCGTCATATTTTGGTAGTAGAGTTGGTGCTGTCCCTGGTACTGAACTAAACGAGTCACATGGGCTGCGTGAAAACATTTTATAATAGTTCAAAGAGTTCGTAAGAAACTGCTCTGTCCGTGACGCCCAAAAATCATCTCTCCCCCCAAATGTCCAACGACTTGACAAAACAAATGAAAACTTTCGGTACAGATAACCGTTTATCTTCTACATCGGTCTACATTCATTTGAGGTGCTGTGACAAACGAATTGTTTTTATTTTTCGTTCTGGCGCTGCATCCACCTAGTGATTTTAAAGGAAAGTGTATTCACTGTCTTTTATGTTAGCAATGTTGTGGTTTTATCTTTATCGTTTTTTTCCTCACTTTTCCGTTTATTATTAATTAGTTTTATTGTGCTAATGAATGATTCATGGTGTTTACTTGTTTTAACACGCTTTAAAAAAAAATCAGGAATTGATGCATTTGTAAATAATAGATTTTAGTGATTTACTGATTTTATATACAGCCTTGTTCGTATTTATTTATTCTTGAATCTTTGACTTTTTTTTTTTCATTTAAGAAAAATCTTAAGCTAAACGTGGTGTTTTTGTAGAAGTTTTTAGGTGAAAACGGAAACACTTGATATTGTATCTAATTCTGTCGATGCGATGGACACCCGAACTAGAACAATGCAAACTAATGACACTGATGCTCGTGACTGTTTCCTGTGATTAAAGACACCCAATTACGGCAGTGAACAGTGTCGTAATTATGTCCCTTAATCACATCCAGGAGGTTTAATTGCCTTAACGATGTGTTTAATTAAAAGGAATATAGGTATTGTAGTCGACAGTTTTGATACACTGTTGTTTTCAAATTAACATTATTAGACGTCACGGATTTTTTTTTTTTTAATAATCATGATCAGGGTGACTAAGCTTTACCCTTTAATACTAACAGACATTCTCCTTTGGCTGTAGGGCATTGCTGTCCATAACGTCTGGTCTCTTTTCCCAGGGCTTCGCCCGTTTCTATGTATGTAAACGAGCAGAAAATTAAAAACACTCACATTTAGTGAGAGAAATATTAAATATCTTGCTTCTAATTCGTTAAATGCATCATAAAATTATTGTTGCCATGATGCCGAAGTTTATCAGACACAAATTACGTCTGATCCGTGGAATATATATATATTTTCCCGCAATTTATTGATCGTAATCTCTCGAGCCAACAGGAGCCATGAATCACTTCCCTACCAGAGGACAACATACAACCAGGCATAATATGTTGGATCAAAATATTTTAATAAAGCTTTCCAATACATCAACACATACAAATGGCCCTCTGTGGTCATATTGAAGCTAATATATCTACATTGCTTCCAGCCTCGACCTGACAACAAGTTGAAACCGCAACGTCCCTATATCCAAACTGCATGTGTGTTTGTAAAAAGCCAAATCGGCGAGATTTACAGCAATGATGACAATGCATAATCAGACCAGGCATGCAGACCCACTTGATTTCATCCATTTAGATTAAAAAAAAAAAGAAGGAAAAAAAAGAAAAACAACTTTTTAAGATT
Organism: Opsariichthys bidens; assembly: GCA_037194245.1. NCBI lineage: Eukaryota > Metazoa > Chordata > Actinopteri > Cypriniformes > Xenocyprididae > Opsariichthys > Opsariichthys bidens. Next base: position 7,764,973 of record CM074301.1, on the reverse strand, counting down.
CCACCAAACTAACAATATATTATATTACAATTTTGAAATGAACAATCTCAACTACGCTTTCGAAATAACACGTAGGCTACTTTGGAAAAATAAAGTCCAATACGCTGCTCCTTCCAGCTGCTGCTTTTTAAAACACGGATGCACTTGAAAACAAACATTTACATAACATAAATTCAAAGTAGCAAGAATACGTAGGCTATTATTGCAAGTTAGAGTTAAAAACCTTGAAAAGTTTGGCATCATAAACAAGGTAAAACATGGTTGCATGTTGTCAGGTCAGTGATACACGTCATTCTGAAGGGTCCACGTTAATTAACTGTTCATTCTTCATCATCAGACATAGACTTTGTTTGGTTTTTTTTTTTATCATCCCACTCTCACCAGCACTTAAAGTATAGGCTATACCGTATGTACACAATCGGTTTTTCTTGGAATGAAGTTGTAAGAAAAGTTTTTAGCATTCTTCTCTATTGAGCTCATTGTAAAACTGCTGGAAAACATCAGTCTCTCTTTTTTCAGAGTCAAAAGTTGCGCGTGTGCTTCTACCAGAGTCAGTACCGCTGCAGAGTTTAAGGCTTGTCAGTGCATTGCTTACAGAGGCTGGAGGTGACATTGTTGAAAAGGGCACATTTGTCCGGACAGGAGGATGCTGCAACTCCTGCGGGGAACGGGTAACCAGCCGGCTGCTCGTATGCGCCCAAACCCGGTGTGAGAGCTGTGGTCGCGGGCAGCGAGGCGGCAGAGATAGCCTGGCCTTGGTTGAGATACGCAACCAGCCGTCTCATCTCCTCCAGCGCCTGTGCCTGCATGAGGATGTAATTTTTGGCTAAGAGCAAGGTGGCAATTTTGGAGAGCTTCCGTACAGACGGACTGTGCGCGTAAGGGATGACCGCGCGCAGCTCATCGAGCGCATCGTTCAGATCGTGCATTCTCCGTCTCTCCCGGGCGTTGATGTTTAGTCTCAGGATTTTCTGCTCTTTGTTTTTCTTACCTCCCTCTGACTTTGCGCCGGGCACCGTCGTTCTCCCGTCCGTCATGAGCATCATCTCGCACCGGCCGTCACTGTCATCGTCCGGACTCTGCTCGCCGCCGCTGCTCTCCGCAGCCGATGTCCTGTTTGCGCTCTCGCCGTACTTCACACACAAAGATCCGGTCGGCAGACCCAGCGTGCCCGCGCGCCCCCCGGGCTGCACCGGGTCTGGGTCTGTCTGGTCAAAACAGCTGATGGGCGACTGGCTGTCCCGGGAACCAAGATCAATACCCGCAGCCGGTCGAAACGAGTCCATCTTTTTGCCCGACACTGCGCTGAGAGTTTTGTGAAAAATGTCTCCACCCAAGTTTATTCTCCTGTCCATAGTCTCCGCAAAGTCGGATGCGATGGTGGGGCTTCACTCAGCCACTGTCCTCTCCTTAAGTTTCTACTCTATGAAGTGGAGTTGATGTTGATGGCTGCTCCACTTGTCAAGTGAGGTGTAGAGGCAGTAGCTCCTCCTGAAGTGCTCTACACTGCGTTTATCGTGCTGAGACGCACTTTGTAGATCTCGGCAGCGATCAGCATCAGCAGCAGAAGGGGGAGTCTTTTACATCATTATCTCAAGTCGGGCTATTAATATGAAGAAGATTCGCCTATCGGGATTGAGCGCGCGCTACCCAATCAGGTTAACGTTTTAATTAATGGGATTAAAACGGTAACAAACAATCCGAACGGGTTTCTCACAGTTTTACAAAAGCACCACGGCTCTTTCATTCCAATGCCCATCTGTGTGCACACAATGAACAACTGTATTCAAGCAAAAATCAATTTTTATCTTCTAATGTTAATGTTTCCTGGTGGATGCTGCAGACTTCTTCATATACTGTAGGCTGGGGAGGGACAGTGAGTGTGTGGGGCTAATTTTTAAGGCAAATAAGTATCCTGGTAATAAACATTTTAATCTGTATCAAGACCACTGGTCTTAAAGTTTTTAAAAATGTCGTTTAACATATTTTCAAGGCACATGCAAACTATAAAACTGAAAGAAAAAGTTGTCTCGTGAAGTGTGTTGTTGTAAAATCTCAGGTATGTGTTACTGCACATTTAGGGGTTCACTCGACTATCCAAAATTTGGACTTTTTATCCACTGCTCCAATGGCAGACCACATGATCCAACTGAATATCGAATTATTTTTTCAGAGTATTGAGAGAACCTATCCTCATCTCGAGGATTCACTATTTTAAATAAAACCCTTGGATTATATATATAAAAAAAACTACTCTTAAATATCCTTAGAAATTCACATCTACTAGCTATTTGGATAAAGGTAATTCTGCATTTGGGAGTATATTCGTATGGAGTAGACAGGCCTACGTCTAAGCTAATCTTGGCTTTTTGGTATCATAGGCTACTGTACAACATAGTGGCAGACAATGGTAGTGTGCGAACTTTTGGGACAATGCTAATAAAAAGAAAGAGGACACATTTGTGAGCGCGAGTCTCCCCCAAGTGGTCATAATGAATTTTGCGCTCACAATATTTTTAATCAATAGGCATCTTTTTTTTTATTATATAACATCCCAGTTGTGATGTTCAGCTGTGAACTCTGTGAGACAGAATACATATTTAGGAAGGCATATTTCTTTGCTGCAAATTGAGTGTCACATTACATTTGGGCATACTTTTTTCACTTAACAGTTTAAATTCCTAATCATATTTCATATTCAAACTGAATAATTACACTGCATTAACCATGTGTGCCGCATGGTCTCAAACATCTGCGCACATAATTTAATATGATTATGACAAATATTACTATATTAAAACAATAATACAAAGACAACGTGAAATTATACAACAGCGTTGGATGAGTAGGTCAACATGTTTGTCTAATTTCAGTTTTACAAAACAACTATAGTGATCTCAAATTATTGAACAAATTAAAGCTGTTTTATATATTTTTTTAAAAACAGCTGTCTTTTGCCACTCAAAAGCGCAGGCGCGTCCACGTGTGCGCATGCTAAATTGTAGTACTTACAATTTAAAAATATTTTTTTATTGAAAAAATAAATACAGTAAATAAAAAACAGTGATACTGTTACTTTTTACAGAGAAATTCGGGCGCTGTCCACATGTGGTACTGTTGCAGTAGGATATAGATGAGCAATAAACAGTTTCCAGTGTAATGAATGAACCGGAAGTATTTTTAATCCCTTTCTTAATTCCGTATTTAAGACCACCGAAAGTAAACATATTTTTTTTCCTTTACAAAATTGGATTTGATTGTAGAAAACATATAGGAAAACGTACAGGAACATTACAGGCCTGTTATAATTATTTTCGAGATAATACACGGACGCCATTTATTAAACATGCAACGTGTGTCACATGACATCGACGTACCATAGGCTTACTCTTTTAAACCATAAATAATACAGCGGCGATATTCAGAAAGCTAGTATTTAATTCAGTCTCTTTTTCTGGTTGTTTCCTCTCACTCACCCTCGTACACTGAGATCTGTAGCCGTTTAATAAGTACTAGCCTATTATTCATCACTTAGCAACGGCATAGATGCTTGACTCCACGAATGAATGTATTTGCATGCAAGTAATCTTTTAAATCAGCATTAAATCCTGCTGCTCCTGCAGGTGGCGTAGTTGCTCTATACATGCCATTTAACTGTCCTCTCGCGCCATGTATACATCCTGATCTTTTCGTTCTTTTAACAAACACTGGTTGCATAGCAACACAATGAACCGAGACATGTTATTTTTTAGTGAGTAGCAATTTTATCATTTCAAAGTGGTCACTTCATACCAATTACTGCATACTTCTGATACAAGAGTAGCTCGCCTCGCGCAATTGTGGCCGCGCGTGCTGATCTGTCAAGGCTCGCGCGTGATCTGAATAATGATGGCAGAGTTTATGCGATGCATTACCGCTCTGCATTGAGTGTCTACGCTTATTTATTACAAGTTATGTAGCTTTGGATGAATTTTAGCTTTTTTTCTATAGCCTAAGCCACGTTCTTAGGAAAGTTTTTGTCGCAAAAGGCCATGGGGTGTGATGTGGATATAAATATAAGCATCATTCCGCCGACATCTTGAAATGTTCTGACTCTTGTGTTACGTAACTCTGCTGGGGCAGCAGTACCATGAAGCCTTCCTCCTTTAGTGTCTTTAGTACGACTTATTTGATTGTTCTTGAATCCTGGACAGGTTTTTTATAAATATATACATACATATATATTTAGGCCTAGTTTTTTTTTGTTTTTTTTTGGCCCAAATCTCATATTATGCTACGTACAGGCTATTTAAGACAGTACAGGCTCGACGGAAAATGCAAGACTAAGACATTATTCTCCGCTCGTCAAATACATAAAACATTAGCTTTTATGTATATAAAGTGTTTCTTGAGTAAAGAAAACGTTGTTTTTATTCAAACAACCAGTTCTTTATTTACCTTTGCATTGCAAACAAGCAGAGACGGTCCAAACTGGTGGAGTTATCAGGTTTGACTGACAGTTTGATGATCCAATGGAGTGACGAGGTTTAGTCACAATCTCTTTGTTAAATATTTGCAAAACCCACATACAGACATGAAGGGTGAAAATATTTATGATTTATAAAGAAAAAAAAATAAAGGAGATACAAGGTTTCTGCCCATCAGCGATTATATTTTATTAAAATGTAAGGTAATTGTCTTACAGAGTTTTAGCATTAGAGTGAAATAATAACAATAATTAGAAGAAAAAATCCTCCTCATAGTTATTGGACGTCCATGCATAGGCACGTGCCTAGAATGCATACATAAATCCGGCCTTGACTGTGTTTAACATATTAAATGTATCTTGTCACTGTATTTTTTTAATGTTAAGTCAATAGTAACCAAAACTGTTTGGTTGCCACCAATCTTCAAAATATCTGTATTTGTGTTCTGCAAAAGAAAGAATGTCATGCAGGTTTGGAACGACATGAAGATGGGTAATTTTTGGATGAACTGTCACTTTAAGTAGCTATTTCTCTTCTCTCGTCTTGATTAGACACTACGGTTTTAGCCGTTAGGGGTCGACATCTCCTTAGGGATCATTCAATTGGATTGAAGATTACTGTAGGTGAAAATCAACTCTAAGCAGGCCATTCCCACGTTGTCTTTCAACAGAGCAGATACATTTGTGAAAATATTGCCGTTAATGTCATTCTCCTTCCTTCTCCCACCATCTTCATCTGAGGGTCTCGAGAATATTTGTGGTGTAAAACATAAAAAAAACATAAAACAACGTGACCAGTTGGGTGGTTTATGTAATTTCAAATTTCATTTTCACAAAACACCGTGATCTCTAGTGGTTGCAAATTAATGATGATTTTAATGCTATGTTTTATGATTTTAAAAACACCCGTTGTCTTTTGCCACTCAAACACACTCGCTTGCACGTGTGCATAGGGTTAGTTGTTCGGTTGTTGTTCGCTTTTACCTATCAACCGTGATGCAGTTTTTCTGCAAAGTGAAATTCAGCACCACGCGGAGTGGACAGCGCCTCACCTTCAAGACCGCAGCGCATCGCATCGATTGCAGTACACACATAGTACTTTAGCAATTATTTAGCACAATATCCAAAAGACACAGACCAGAACTACCAAAACTAGCTTTTATTGGAAAATGCAGTTTTAATCAAATGCAAAATTCAGGTAGAATTTCTCAAACCTGCAGTGTTTTGGCCTGCTGCTGGCGGAAGGCTCCGCTCTTGGCATTCACCGCGTGCCTTAATTGTAAGACATTAAATCAAGGTCCGCTGTGAACACGGAGAGCCAGAGTCTCAAATCACGCAAAGCCTGTCTAAAATATGCCACAAACCCTCTCCATCATTGTAACCATCGCAAAGCAGCTGTATTACCATGAAATCCTTCGTTTATCCAGTCATTCCCCAGCCTCTGGTTTAAGTGTCCCGGCGCGCATGACTCGAGCAGCCTACTACGGCGTATTCCCTATTAAATTAATAGTTTTCAAACCCCCAATCTCAGTGATGTCCTGTGCTATTGAAACCATTCCGTTAAGTGTTTAAACACAGCACAGATCTGATATAAAAGCGAAGCGAATGCTCAAAAGGATTACCACCGTATGATGAAATATGGCCATGAAATGTTGACAGCAAAGGGATAAGGCCTTCATTATTATTTTTTTGTAGCTGGTATCAAAATGACAGCCAGTCTGGGACAAAGAGGGACAAGGGGGGGTTGACCATTTGATCTGCTTGAAAGGACCTCTGCTCTGTCAAAAAAAAGCTTCAGGGGCTTCGTCCGTACGTGCTCAAACACCTACAAGAAGAAAACACAAAAATGCATTAGAAACATGATAGGCTTCCAGTTAAATGTTTAAAACAAAATACTCAACCCTCGAATGCGTCAAAAAGAATTCGGATATATTCCAGGCGCGTTAAGCTAATACGCATGTTCGAGAAAAGATGCATCCAAATGCGTTCGGAAAAGACGCATAACTGTATTCCATTCGCAAGGAACAACGTACTTCCCACAGCTCCTTCTGGGAGTGAAGATGGGCTGAATATTCCCAATGCCCGCGACCGTACCGGTCTCTCTCTCTCTCCAGTCTTTTCCGACTGACTTTAGGATTAATGGCTCTCCAGCCAAACAAATAAGGCATCTGCTTTTAGCAGAAGAGGATTGCATGGGGGTGGTGACGTCACTAGGCAAACAGATGTTTGCGACCAACGTCCTGACCGTCTCCTTATGTCCTTGAGAGTAAAAGGAACGCACGTTTGCTCTGACATAACCGCGTTTTTTGTTTCCCTTTAATAATTACTCCTCCTTTAGTAGCCTTCCTCTGCTTACAAGACGCTTGTCATCACTGTCAATCGATCAGCGTAAAAGGCCTATAGAACTAAGAGGAAACAGAATTAGCTATTGAAATTAAGTTTGCCATCATCAGCATTTTCTGTGCAGAATTCCCTATACGGATTTCTGAACGCTGTATACGTGTATGTAGATTGCAGATAAGAAAAGAGTTTTAACCGGATAGTTTAAAGAAGGTACAGTTTGCTGCACCACATCCAATCTTTCTAGACATCCATTCAAAAATAACCTGTCATTAACGAGAATTTCTCTGATCATAGTTCTCAGACCTGGTACAGCAAACAGCCTAAAATAATCTCAAAGTCGAGTTTGTGTGCGCAGTAATCCGCATCACACGTTCTGTTTACATTGGCGTCAATAGACCTCTCCAAAACCTCCTACTGTATGCTGTTTTTAATTTGCAAGGATACTGTGTGTCAGTGGGAATATGAAATCACGCGACAAAAGGAATACACATTCAATATTCAATTTGAATAATCAATGACAATTGAAAAACGCCATCGCCATCCATACCAAGAGACCACTACAGCCGTCTAAACCTCGTTAGTAGTAGTTTTTATGTTGTATTTCGTGTTTTTATGTTCTATGTTGTGTTCAGTCATTAATATCTCACAGTTCTAAGCCGAGTTTTGCATATGATGCTCGTATGAATGGAATCGAGAAACAAAGGGAAACGCCATTTTTCACCAAAAATGTCTGTGCATTGCGTTATAATTCGTGCTGTTTCTCGTTCCTGATCTTAAGCCCACGCGCTTCTGATTTATCAGTGTTTGTACTCTCATAATGAGCAGTAAAATATGACCCAGTTGACCCAGCGTCCATTAATCTATTGTCTGTGGGAATCAAGCGGGTACAAACAAAGCGAAACCAACACGTAACGAATCCTCGTGCGTTTTGCACTGAAAATCAGTTCGCGTTTGCCACAAACGATTGATAACCCGATAGAAGCATTGCATTTTGCACGCGTTTTATCCAGCGCACCGTAAAAACAATAGCAAGTGCAACGTGGGAAAAAGCTTCCCCGTTTATATTCTGAGGATGCCGATCGCGAGCGACTTACAATTAGCAACATTTTGACTAATATCTGACATATTTCCATTTTAGCCTTCTCTTTTTGCATGTGTCGCTTTATTTTCTATTCGCAATCCCTCATATGCATCCCATAATATTCCACACTTACGCGCTCGCTCTCTCCACAGCCTCGGCAGGAGGTCGTTGGTTTTCCTTGCATTCATATCCATTCATTTTTCACGAGGCTGTCTTCGTTTTACAATTCGCTTTTCGCGATTTAAAGAAACTTAATTGTATTCCCGGGTTTCTGTCGATGTGTAGTTGGATGCCTCCGCTAAGCGACTTGCCCTATCTTGCAGTGAGTCAGGGGCTGGAGCCCCTGCAAAGCATGGCTGCGTTTTTCTCTTTTTTTCAAAAGAGGGCAGGTCGCTATGCATTATAATGAGTTAAATCTCTCTCGCGCTCTGCCCCTCGCGCGCACACACATACACAGCTGCAAATGTGAAATTGCAATAGACCTCTCAACAAAAACATCAAGCTTTTATACCGTTGAAGTAGGCGACCGACCCGTGGTGTCTAATGTATACATCTCTACTGATATTACATTCATTAGTGCATTATATAAAACTCAGTCAGATGTGTTTGCCTGAGCCATAATCTCATTTTAGATTACTTGTGCACATTGTCGAATCATTGCCTTAGTGTTTTGAACGCAATTTGTCACGTTCAGTCCATTACGACGCCCCAGTGGTCCACGTTATATGGAAGAATCATTGCTCAGTCTCGTTGTGTTTGTTAGAGAACATTTTGTTGCTTCTAATGAATCAGTTGGGTAGATAAATGACGCTTTATTCCACCGCACTGGAATCAGTTGTGCAACCGTAAGTCGGATAACTTAATTGGGAATAGCAGGCTCATTTCTTTCATTATTTTTTATAAATATATAGTCTGATAAGAAGGTTAACTTCACAGCCAATCAGGATATCCAGGCTGTAGTGCGCTTATAGCCTATCGCCTGCAGTAACCTATATAAGCTACCCAAATGATATTATATAATTTCTGCACGTGCAGTCGTCATTATCATATAAAACCAAATCAGAACTTATCATGGAAATCGTAGCAAATAATAATTAATGAATTAATTAATTAAAAATACCTAACTTTATGTTTGCATATTAAAGAAAAAACATTTTTAAGGGATGTGGTTTAATTTCTCTGATTTTCCTCTCAAGCTTTTTGGAGAAAAAAAAATGCTTACGGTTCTTGAAGAAAAGGCAGTGAGACGTGATGTTGCATTAATAATTAATCGAAGTAGCCTACCGTTGTCTACCATGTCAGTTCTTTTACTTTAAGCATCGACACGTAAGCATTCAAACCCGAACAACACAGAAATATAAAACAAACAAAATGAGGAATTTCCTTTTACTTTTCCAGACGGTGTTTCTTTCTTGATGCAGAAGGTTTAATGTATTTTAGGAAGCGCTAGAGAGGTTAATTCATGTGTTTCACTCTTGCTTTTTTGTGATTATAACGTTTCTGTCTGCGATGGAGAACAAGCATGCAGGTGGATTTAATAGCTTGATCAAATAGAACAAATAAAACCAAGACATAATGATTATTATTCGATTAATGAGCAATTCGTTTCCCCTTTCATAGTCCCCCAAAGCAGTGCTACTGCAGCAACTTTAAAGGGAATTTTAAAGAGATTATTTTCCCTGGGAAAACGCCATTGTTCCTACTGAAACAATAGCAGCTGCAGGCAACCGCAGTGAGGCGGCATGAATGGCGAAGCTCCGGGTCAGTGCATTGGGTCTCAGGCCCCAAAGCCTCCTTTCCCCGTGCATCACAATGACCCTGCGCGAGGTCGAGGCTCCGCGGGGTCAAAGGGCATCACCTATTGTTCTGCACTTCAAAACAGATAAACATTTATTAATCAGGGCTGGCCAGAGGCCCCTGTTTCTCAGGAAAAAGAGGGGTAAGGTTGTGCCTACGAGTGCTATGGGCCAGAAGGATTTCTGATGTTGTATAGCCTATATATTAGAAATCAACGGAGTCAATTATTATCTGCAGGGTGAAAGGACCACGAATATTCGCTCTCAAGTAAGGCCAATTTTTAGATGATTACATACAATGTGCAGCTTGCATTAACTTGCATATATAGTAGCCAATTATTTATATGTGTTTACAAGATTACACGTCATTTTTTATTTAACTGTGAACATACGATGTTTTGCTAGTTTTTGATAGTGCCATCTAAGGTTACAAAATAAAAATACAACAGAGCTTAACAATATGGATTAAGCTTGAAAGAGTTCAATGATGACTTTCTCAACAGGCCTAAAATCATTCTTAAAATCTTCACGACGTTTTTGTTATTGTTTATGCTAGTTTTTCCATGTCTTAGCCATAGCTTGTGTTTTTGATGTCGCGTCATTTTAAAGTGATGTAACATTTTTGTCAAGATGGCTGGAAACCAGGGACGATTTTTAGGATGTTTACCACTTTATTTAAAAATAAATTATTTTAATTGTCTACTATACTGGACGTATAACTAGCCTAGTGCATCAGGCTATTTTAACGAAATACGGTGAAATCAAAGTAATATTTAGTGAGCTTATATTGCAGCTAAGTGAAATGCAAGTGTACCCTATTTGTAAATTAGTTTACAAAAGCACACGTGACATTTCAAACAGTGCTTTGAACACTGTTTACTCTTTAGTATAGACTAGGCTACTTGTAGGCTATATAATTATTCGAACGATTATGCAACGCAGTTTCGCCATTAAAACTATTATATAAGATAAGGTGCGTTTATTTTTCTAAGTTTTCCAAAATTCAGATCGCAACTTGAAACCACGAGACGAGACGCTGATGTTCTTATTTAAATGACTTTATATTTGTGAGAATTTAATATGTGTTATTCTTAAACGTGAGAAACAAATTGCATAACAATCAATTTGAAGACTGCGACTGGAAACTGCTGTGCTTCCGTCACAAATCAAATGCGTTGTGGTTAGATGACAGGCTTCATGGCTCAGCTTCTTTCAGCTACCGACCGAGCTATCGTCATATTCTGTGCGATTAAAAATAATAATAATAGTAATAATAATAATAATAAAGTGTTTTTCCATTTTAAATCACTTAACGTGTACGTTGACTCTGCATGGCACAATATTATCTTTCATTTCTCTTCAGATTAACCAACCTTCTAGGTACTTGATTTTATGAACATGTTAATGCTTTCTTTTGAGGAGCTCTGACCTTCTCTTACATTTTGCAATTTCAAATAACAGATATAGTGCTGTTTATAATCATCTACTTTTATCTAAATTAATGTGTAGAAAATGACCCAACATTAATAACTTCATGATCTGTATTAGTTACTGCTGTGGTATTATAATCAATTTAATGCAACATTTGGTTTAATTGTTTGTCATATGCAATACGCAGCATCAAAAGCAAAACTGAATCATTTTGATTTGTTTTAAGAGGAATGCAGTTAGCAGCAATGTATATGTATCAGATGTGTTCAACCTTGCTAATGTCCACTATGGATTTATCAACAGTTTGTATACTGTATCTGCGCTGAGCAAACTGCAGCGGATCAGCGATCGAGTGATTATGAAGTCCCTGTTTAGATTTGTGCTCCTCATCCTCCACATTATGCTCTCAGCTAGATTTGGAGGGGGTCTTCCTTTTTTATATTGTCTGTATAATGGATACGGTTCTCATCCATGTAAAAGAAAGTAACTAATGTTTTCCCTTCTCTCCCACTGTGACCTAATTTAGTTGTTAATAAGCTGTTAAAACTCCTGATGAGTGTTGCTTCAGAGTATTTCTATGTACTGGACCCATTTAGCCTATCTAGAGAGGAGTTGAGCCAGGTCAGGTGGTATGAACCAATCAGGATGAACTACAGGCCTCTGGAGTGTTTTTTTTTTTTTTTTTTTTTGCCCTTCAAGTATTTTATACCGTGCACTTAGCACAAATATCATGGCTGAATCTGTGTTCAGTGATTTATGTGATTAAGCTTTGTATTTTATATAAAGCTACACAAATGACCTTCATTAGCTCTGTAGGCTTTATGCTCACTCACATGCTAAGCCAATGTATGAGTAGCATTCATATGCATGAACCATTGTCAGGTTTGAGCATCTAGCACCTTTGTTGTTTTCCTGACGGGTCGAGAGAGCTCATGACTGTGTTTGGGCCTCTCCTGTCCTACATCTTATGAGGTCAAACATGCATGTTGAGGCATCTGCTCTACCAGCCGCTCTCACACTGAGCTTTTAAATGTCAGAAAGAAAGAACAGAGAATGAAAGCTATTACAGTCTGTTCTCAGGAGTCTCACTACTTGTATTTCCCCAAAAGCTTCAGTTTTTTGACTGACAATTAAAGAGGCGAGAAGTGTGTGTTGGTCACCTATCCACACTTAACTCACCTGGAAAAAATGAGCCTTTCTTTATATTCAAGGGCTCAAGCGAGTAGGAGGAATTTTCGTTTTTGTTTCAGTGGGAAATTCTTTTTGTGTAAATGTGATTTTTTTTTTTTTTTTTTTATGCCTGTTCCTGAATTTCTTATGAAGTTTAACAGTTTATCAGACGAGGCTCTTTAGAATTAGGCCATTTTTGGAATAGGATAGATTACTATTTATTTAATACTGTGCATTATAAACTGTATACTGCCTACAGTTATTGGTAATAAAACAGTAGGCATTATTATATATATTGCATTATAATGTTGGCTTTTTTGTCACATGACCCTATTTCTTTAATGGAGATTGCCATCCAATAATCCTCTAAATAAAAATAGTTATTGTGAATTTTTAATTTGACTTTGTGTCAAAATGATCTTTGCAAAAGAGATTGCAGCTGCATCATTCCTCAAGTATTATGCACACAGAAACTTTGCATATGTACAATACGGAAATGCTAAGAGTAATACGTTTGTATACTATTCTGAACATAGTCTGCTAAAACATTATCAAACTGTGTGATGTTGTAATATTTACATAACAATATGGAATAAATGTTTGTTGTAGATCTTCTTAAAGGGATAGTTTGCCCAAAAATGAGGTTTCTTTGTTCTTTTTATCCAGTCTGTGGTCGGCTTGGGATATCTTCAAAAAATCTTCAAGCGTCATCTTTCGCGTTCCACAGAAGAAAAAGTCCTACAGGTTTTAAATATCATGAGGGTGAGTGAACGATGACAGAATTTTTTCATTTTTGGGTGACCTATCCCTTTAAGGTTTCTTTTTCATCCATTTTATCCTGTGTAAGGAAAATATTCAGCACATAGACCTGTAATCTGCACTCTCATCTAACCTCCCTCAGCACTGAACTACTTCACCGGTAAATATCCAGATATCTAGCAAAAAACATATAATCAAAGATACAAGACAGCATGGCAATATCTCATAATCTATCACTTTATTACAGTGCGTCTCTGTGATGTCACCTGCAAAGTGACACAAAAATCAGCACCTCAAATAAGAGTTATTTTGCTTTCTGAGTGTGTGTGGTCTTGTATATATGGGTTATGAGGACAAAAATGTGTATTATGACATGGGTGTTATAACATAAACATGCTTTACGTGGTAATTTCCTGTAATGGCTTAAAAAACATACTAAACTCCTCTTTTTTTAAATTAAAAAATGCTAAAAGGTTTAGGGGTAGGGTTATTGTAGGGGGACAGAATATACAGTTTGTACAGTATAAAATCCATTACGACTATAAAGAGTCTCTGAAAACCACATATACAAGTGTGCGTGCGTGTGTGTGTGTGTGTTCTGCATCACTGCAGTTCATCAAATGCCACAATTGTTCCAATAGGCTTGCTTATAGCTTTGCAACAAACAGTTTAATCTTTTGAAAATATCACTTATCCCCCACAGATTTTCAAATGCTGTACAACTAACGTAGTTCCACTGGAAATAGTCAATTTGTCAGCATAAACAAATAGACAGATAGAACCAAAGGGGCTGGAAATTTCAATTGCTGCTCAGGCTTCGCATTGCACATCCACCCACACGCGCTACTGAATCTTCATGTGCTTTGGTGGGTCCGCTAAAGGATCTAAAGGCTTAAGCTAAATTCAAATGAATTGATGACAGATTAATGCTGAATGCGGTTGTAAAGAAATTTGCATACATTCTGTAAAAGCAAGAAATTTAATTGAGAACTAGATCTGTTTTTAATTGAAATCTGATTGATGCATTGGTTTTAATTCTTACTTTATGAAAAGCAAAGAGACATTGCTATGAGCAGATGCTTTCTTAAGGGGCTTTTTCTACCTAATCTAGTATAAATACAATCTTTTTTTGTTGGTGTAATTAATGTATTCTGGTTGAGTTGCTTCTGAATAATATTTTTGAATATTTAGAACTGGTTGATTTAGATTTGATTTACTACATCTTTTACTTGGGAAAAAAATGTAACATTTCACTGTTTTCATTAAGCATAGGTTGTCTTTATTGCCAAAAACAGGTGTAAACCATAAACCACTTTGGGGCTATCAGACATTTAAGTGAATATTTGATTCTACCAGGCATTATTTGCACCAAGCTGCAGAGATCATTTAGGCCATTTATGATGCTATTAATGCAGCGAATGATGGGTGAACATATGTTTATATGCGATTACTATCCTAGTGACTTGCTGTCCTAGTTGCCTGCTATCGCCTGACTGCTGGAATGAGAATATGTGCCTTGAGTTAATGCTGATTGCAGCAGCTGCCAACACGTGAATCTCCATGGCAACAATAATGGTTGCCTAGCAACCATGTTCTTTTAGGGACACTGGAAGTGCCCAAAGGCTTACTAAAAATATATGAGTATAATTCCCCATTAATGCTTCAGCTACCTTTACTGCTGCTCCTACTGCATTTACCAAGAGATGCACAAACCAACTCGGTGAGGGTCGGAATGGAAGCGCTTTGAAATTGGATTGTAGTTTCAAATACAGAAACATTTTAAAGCTAATTTTTAAATCAGATTTAAAATAATTGAACATCTACTGTGACTAACCCTATGTAACATATACCGTACAATAAGACGTGCATGTATTTTTTACAGTGTTCGGATTCGTTGCATAAGCCTGTCTGTGGCTGGTGTAATTGAATGGAGCATCAGCCATCTTGCAGCACACTCAGACACACACTCAGCGTGCACAGGCGCTTGCTCAGACCCAGGTGGCATGCGCACACGCTGAGGAACAAAGCATTCCATCAGTGCAAGTGACATCACTGCAGTCAGCTCAGCTGTTTCGGCCCACGTTCTAGCAATTGTGAAAGAGACTAAGATGGACTGATGCAGAAGCCCTTTCAGGCCCATATTGTGAAAGATACCACAAGATGCTTGAAGTATATTATCTTGTGTGTAATTCTTAAGCTTGGCTCGTCTGTATTTTTAGTAGGTGTCGTCTCTGAAGCTGTTCTGTGTTTTGATGAGGCGGCTTGATGGATTTGACGTTTTGATGGTCTGTATTTTTCTCTTGCTTTGCACATACTATAGTCATTAGTGCGCAATCATAAAAGAGCTGAAATCTTATTTTTATTTGACCCATAATTTTCAAGTTGCAGCATTTATTGTGCATAGAAAATGACATCACTGAATCCATCACGCATACAAAAATGTGCTGTTTTTTAAAATATGAACATACATATGAGTGTGGGTGTGTGTGTATATATATATATATATATATGTATATATATATATATGTATGTATGTATGTATATATATACATATATATATGTATGTATGTATATGTATATATATATATATATATATATATGTATATATATATGTATATGTGTATATATATATATGTATATATATATATATATATATATATATATATATATATATATATATATATATATATATTCATTCATTTTATTTTAAGGTCCATAGGATTTTTTAATGTTTGAAAAAATACAGTATATGAAATCAAAAATACAGTAAAATTCAATATATGGTATCAGAAATAGAGTAAAAACAGTAACATTGTGAAATATTATTACACTTTAAAATAGTTGTTTTCTGTGTAAATATATTTTAAACTGATTTCATTCCTGTGATGCAAAGCTGAATTTTCAGCAGCCATTACTCTAGTCTGCAGTGTCACATGATGCTTCAGAAATCATTCTAATATGCTGATTTGATATTATTGTCAATGTTGAAAACAGTTATTTTATTCAGGATTCTTTGATGAGTAGAAAGTTTTTAAAAGAAAAACAGCATTGTTTTTTTAATAGAAACCGTTTTGAAGTGTCTTTACTGTCACTTTTGATCAATTTATTGTGTCCTTCCTGAATGAAAGTTTTCATTTCTTTAAAGAAAATCTTACTTCCCCCAAAATTTGAATGGCTATGTATAGATAGATAGATACAGATTCATTGTGACATTTTATATTTAGATATTCTGCTTTTTTTTGTTCATTGGTTTTCTCCAGTAAAGAATTTTTTTTTTCATTTAAAGTCTCAACCACAGGACCTGTCAGACCAGCTTGAGAATATCCACTATTTTCCCAGCATGCCACTGTGGGGGTTTGGTGAAGGGGCGCACCTGCTTGCAGGCTGATAACGCCGCGGCCGTACAGTGGATAGGCCAACTTTCCTATCTTTCACTATTGATCCCCTCTCAGGAGATAATGGCTCTCAGACCTGAGTAACTGACTGATTATAGTCACTTGATTCCTTCCCTCTCACACACACACACCACGTTCTGCCGAGTGTGTGTATGAGAACACAATAGCCAACCCTCTCTCTCTGGCACTGAAGGGGGAGTTAATGCACGTGCAGCTTAAGCTGTCGCCGCAGCGAACTGGGCTGGGCTGCAGCCGCTGGCGCGGTGCCAGCTATGCCGTGTGCCCGCTACGTTCCCGTGCAGCCACTGCTTGGCCAAGCCCCGCCGGGTACTCTCTCATGCAGAAGAGGGCTGAGGTGGTACTGGCTGAGAGCCAGGACGTGTGCGTGCGGGATGGATGCCATGGGCGCAACGCTACAGGCTGGCAGCAATGGGGAGCACGGCGGTATTCAGAGTGGGTGAATGTGCTTTTTGTCTCTGCGCACAGTGCCAGACAGCCTCTAATGAGACGCGTCTTTGTGGCAGGCCTCTCGACATCAAGTGGGCTGGTGGGCTCATTAACCTGACGACGGCAAATAAAAAGCCCCACACAAGAGATGCCATGATAGCATACTTAAGGCTGTTCGAACCCTCTTGCTAGCTTTGTAGCCACAGAATTGATGGAACAGCACGTGTGAGAGTAGCTTTGGGTGTTTTTCTTAGTGTCACATTTCTGCTTCCCTAAAAATAACTCTGACACAACATATCATATGCCCAGTATTACCAACAATGATTGACATATTATAAGTAGTACTTTTTGAGCATAGTTAAACAGATAGTTCTGCTATTGTGATCATTGTTGGCACAATCAATGGCACAGAAAAACAAAGCGGGAATAGTTGGACTTTTGGATTAAACCTAAAATGCAAACTTTTTTGAAGAGGCTTTGGCTCAGTTTCCTCAGCTCTTAGCAGTATGCTTTTATCAAAGCCTGTGATTTCAGTTTTTCCCATTATTTGAACTATCCCTCGGCATACTGATTC
Source organism: Opsariichthys bidens (assembly GCA_037194245.1). NCBI lineage: Eukaryota > Metazoa > Chordata > Actinopteri > Cypriniformes > Xenocyprididae > Opsariichthys > Opsariichthys bidens. Next base: position 7,747,512 of record CM074301.1, on the reverse strand, counting down.
CATAGTTTGAGTATTTAAAGGGATAGTTCTCCCCAAAATGAAAATTCTGTCATCTTTTATTCACCCTCATGTCTATGACCCATTTTCTACTGTGGATTTTTTTTAACTATATTCTTCTGTACAATGAACAATATTTGTCTGTGCATTTGAGATCATAATTATGAGATTAAAAGTCATGGTGAAATTGGCATAAAAAGTAATGGCATGCTAAGCCATAATATGAGATAAAAAGTCATAATTATGAGAAAAGGTTGAAATTTACGTAGTAAATTTAGTATGTCATAATTTTGACTTTTTATTTCATAATTATGATTTACCAAATCGTGTTTTTTTTTTTCCTAATGTGCCGGAAATGGGCTTACTATGAAGATGAGTAAATAATGACAGAATATTCATTTTCATATGAATTTAAAAGGATAGTTCACCCAAAAATGAGAAATCTCTCATAATTTACTCACCGTCAAGTTGTTCCAAACCTGTATGATTTTCTTTCTTTATATATTAGATATTTTGAAGAATATGGTTATTCAAACAGCTGATGGACAACATTGACTTCCATAGTATGGAAAAAAAAAATACTATGGAAGTCAATGGGGTCCATCAACTGTTTGGTTTCTGACATTCTTCAAAATATCTTCATTTGTGTTCAGCAGAAGAAAGAAACTCATTCGGGTTTCGAACAACTTGCGGGTGAGTAAATGAAAACAGAATTTTAATTTTGGGGTGAACTATCCCTTTAAGGATATAGATGCATAAAGAGCTCTGTGCAGTGTTATGATGTTTTAAAGCATATTTAAAAAAACAAAGCAAAAAAAAAAACATTTTTATAATCTCTGAAGCATTTCGGGTGTCTCGTATGCGTTTACCTTAAATTAGATATTCACCATTTACCTTCCCCCCCCCGTGTTACTCTTCCTTTATGATTCTTAATGTGATTTACATTGTAAATTATTTTCCACTGTTTTGGCTAAACAGCTGTACACATGTAGACATGCTGTCTTTTTCAGGCGCTGTCTAATTCTGGGATGTGGGAGCTCATGCTAAGGATTAGCATTAGTCAGGGTGCTCCTGCATAGAAAAAAAACTGAATATTTGTATAAATATCAAAGGGATGACTGTGTGCGACACTGACAAATTGCAGTTGAGGCGCCATTAATTAAACGGGATCAGTAATGTGTGTTTAAATGAATTTACTGTTGCATTATTGATTCGCTCGCCGCACAAATTATCTTTCGAGGTGCATATGGAGGTTGCGGGTCCGGCTCCCCGTGAAGGATTTGTCAGGGTGAGGTCTGTGAACGTGATCTAGGCCTAAGGATGTGCCCGTCCCCATTTATCTGCCGAGGAAAGCCTGGGGGGACAGAGGAGGGGTGGCGGTGCTTGCCGGCTTTGTTTGCATTCAAACTGCAGATAACAAGGAAGCCTGACCGTGGCTCAGAGAAATCACTGGCGCTGCCCATGCTGCCAGACTGAACGGTGAATTAGAGAGGTGTGCTTGCGTACTTCACACATGGCTGATTGTGTAGTGCACATGCTTTGTTCTTTTCTCTCATTTTGCCTCCTTTTTTCTTCTTCTACCAGGAATAAAGTGCTGACAGCATGCTGATGCTTCCTCTATCTGTGTTTATTTTGCCTGCGACCCAGATAATGTCTGATTGCCTTTACTTCGTCGGCATGTGGAAAATAGATTTTTGTAGGGGGTGGAATTGAAAGTGCTGCTCTTTTCTCTTTTTAATGTAAAAAATGAATGCAAATTCTAAATTTAATCAGCCCATAAAAACACGTAGCTAACAAAGCCCCCTGCAGCTCTAACATAGATCTGAATTATATTCGATTATATCTATACAGGCTCTCCAATGCATTAAACTCCAACCAGGCCCATGACATTTTCTTTGCATTGTTCCCAAGGGCAAGATCGAGTCTGTCCATGCATCCCAGCATGCCCCTGGGCTCTGGCGGAGCAAGGGAGAGAGTGCGTTAACACGCAGCAATTTGTCAGGACAGCAGCCTTCTCTGAATTGCAGTTCATTGACAGGTACACAATGCACCAAAGGCAAGTGCTCTGACTCGATAAAAGTGAATGATGCCCTCTTCGAGATGTTCGCTCTTTCTAATTTCCTGTAATGGACTTTTGTATGCTTTGAGATTTGATTTAAGTTGAAGCGGTCAGTTTTAGGAGTCTGTTAGCCACTTTGCTTCCTCTCTAATTATTCCAGAGTAATTCAAAAGCGGTGTGGAAAATGCTGCTGCTTCTTAGCTGGGTGTGTATAATAAGAGACACAGAGTATATAAATCAACCTTGCCTCCTGCCTCAAATAGCATTACATTCGTAATAACTCTGATTCACATGTGTTCATTTTTATTGGAAATATAAGTGCACGGTAGCATAAGTCATCATCTGTGTTGGTTTACAGGTGTACAGAGAAATATTGGCATTTCTTTGTCTGCAGCAATTCATCAGTGCTGTATGCACAACAATAAAAGTGATTCACACTTTTATCTTATTTGTTCAGTGTTTGTATTGACATTTTGTTTGGGTTCATGATTGGTGTCCTAACCACAGAAATAAATGCCATTATGTAGTTTCAACAGCAACTCGAATGCTGCTACCCTGCAAAAAATTACTATAATAATAAAAAAAATAGTAATTAATTTTGTGAGGCTTGCGCTTAAAACGAGTGAAAAATCTGTCAATAGAACAAGACAAAAGACTTGTTTATTCAAGATCTATTTTCTGTAAACAAATCTGTTTTTTTTCTCTTAATTTTGCTTAAAAGTAAATTTGTCCTTTTTAAGGATGTTTTGATGTTTTTACTGGAAGGTAAAACAAAGACACTTAAAACATTAAATCTTTTTAAGTATTAATTGTAATTTTATTTTTCTGCATTATTTTCCATTAAAATATCTCAAGAAGACTGCTTTAACTTTAACATGTATAGTAAAGTTATAGCAGTCTTGTTTATATACATATACATACACACACACACACACACATATATATATATATATATATATACATACACATACTTATGCACATATATATATATATACATGCATACATCTATATATATATATATATTATATTATTTTAGTTAAGCCCATTACTTTATTCTTAGTAAAAACGTATACTTACAACAAGAAACACTGCATCTAAAACAGTAGATGTATGTCTTGAATGCAGTGTAAGTTACTTTGGATAAATGCATCTGTCAGATGCACAAATACATAAATTCATGTGTTATATACATATTATTTATGTAATTATAAATGCATACTAACATATTATATTATCACAATTTTGTTTCTCTTGTGAGTATCCTGTTTTAAGGAGATTGTTTTAGATATTTTCTAGTGTAAAATGAAATACTTTTAAAGTTTCTCATTTTAATTTAATTTAATTTTCTATTTAATTTCTTTATTTATTATTTTTGCTATTTAGCTGATCTTTGTAATTACAAATTTTATAAAAAGAATTGTGTCTTGATTAGGTTAAACCACATTGGATGTTAATTGCACTACTGTCCTCCTCAGCACAGGATAGCTTTGGGTCTGTGGTGAGGTTGGCTAGATTCCCATGGCACAGAGAGCAGCTGCCTGAGTTTCGGGGCTCTGGATAAAACTGTTTTTCTTCCCTGCCGAGAGAGCATAATGACAGTAGGGCCCTTTGGGCCTGCCAGCCATCTGCAGGTACAGGTACACACTCTTCCACCTCCATCTCTCTCTCTCGCTCTCACTCTCTCTTTCTCTGCAGCGCTGCTCCTGCTAACTTCCTCTGCACTTTACACTTGTTGAACGTAGCCTTTCCATCTGTCCATCATGGCGCCTGCCCCTAGTCTTGGCATGCATGTGGTGCATCTGCTGCCAAGGGAAAGGACAGAGGGAGAAAAAGAGAGATGCTGAGAAGGAGAGCAATTGCAGGCAGTATAGGGTAGATAGCATATGACATTGTGACAGCAGACAGAGGTCAAACTCAGCAGGCACAGAACCAAGCAATATCATCAGGAGTGACGCTGCGGGCCTAAACCCCAGGGGCCGACCTCCCTGCCACTATGTCCAAATCTCTAAATCTGTTTTTTGTTTGCGCTATATGTTAATTTGATGCAATTACTTGTCAATATGTTACAAATCAGCAGCAAGTTTTTGATCTCTGCTGATTTATTTTATGGTTATGCAAGATTCTGCATCTGTGCGGTTTACCTAAACATAGTCGTGCTGTATGAAAACTCACAAAGCCGTCGTGGGATGACCTAGATAACTGAAACGCTGCTCACCCACATAATATTGCCAGATAATTTATGCAAGATTGGCTCGTTTTTCTCGTCTAATCATGGTGGTTATCTGGAAAAAAATCAGCGACTGTCATTTTCTCTACCACACAGAATTTACAGATTTATTACAAACGTATTAGAGATGGATTTGCAGGTAATGTTTATGTTGAGTATATTATCATAAAAAAAAAAGACGCGCTACTCGTGCCTAAATGCAGATCATTTTAATTACAGATGAAGGTATCCAATTAAAATGATTTGCATTTGAGGATGAGTTATATGAACAATGGTCTACTGAAAAAGAAAAAATTCTGTAAGAAATTGCTAGTAAATTTAGTAAACAAATCAAAGAAACAGCAAGTAACACATTAAATTATACATGAAAATTTGAAGAAAACTTAAATAGTATTTTTTTGCAAAACGTACTCAAGTAATCTTTTTTATTTACTTCGAAAAATCTTTTTTTACAGTCACTATTATAGAAATTAAATAATTTTTTATTATTATGTATGTATATTTTTTATATATATATAAAAAAAAATATACACACACATACACCCACACTCATATACACACAAATCATATACACACATTTTCTGTCCCTCACTTACACATACCTATGCACTTAAACACACAGTCATTATTTTGTGCCGCTATCATGACCCCTGCACACATGCAGCATGTGAGACGGGGAGGAGGGGTGGAAGACGATGGCGTCTTTCTTCCTTTGCCTTTCTCTGTCCTTGTCACTCCCTCTATTTCCTCTTATTCCATTTTTTTCATTCGATTTCACTCCAATTTTCCATGTTTCGTGCTCACTTTGTCATTCATCTCTTGTTCGTTCCATATACAACGACACACAATGGATAATGAAAGTCAAATAATATCTCTGTTTGGCAAGAGGCATGCACCAGTTCAGCCTCAACTGTACTGAAGTTTCGATTAATCTCTCCTTGACTGTGCAGGAAAAAATCGTCAGATGCCTATAGTGTAGAAGATGATTTGAAATAGAAGAGATCTAATGTAATTAACTAATACATTTAAGGTGAAGAATGTTGTGTGCAAATAGCTTTGTATTGGTATGCGCGCAGCGCTAATGCATGTATGCTTTCATGAGTGTGTGTGTGTGTTTGTATGCTCACTGGCTCTCACAGACAGTTAATAATGTTGCATATTAATCAGGACCCAGGCGCCCTATGGCGGATCAAAGCCTTCAGGTTGAGATTTTCTGCCATTAATTTTCTGAGGATGTGGAAGAGGCATTTAACCCAGCTGGGGCTGCCAAATAGAAGGCAAATCGTTCAATGTTCTTCCCATTACATTCTCCTAAAAACCTTAAATACACCTTAAAGGGACAGTTGTCCCCAATATAAAATTTTCACTCCAAACCGGTATAACTTGCTTTTTTTCTGTGGAACACAAAATGAGAATTTTAGCAGAATGTCTGAGCTGCCTCCATATAGTGAAAGTGAATGGGGACCAGGAGCAAAAAGGACAAAAAATGCATCATGAAAGCATCCTAACAGCATATGACCGAAGCATCGTGTGAGAAATTCAGTCAAATTATTCATTGAAAATAATTGAAATCTTTTCTGGACAGCCGTGGTCGCCATTCACTTTCATTTCGTGGAAAAGAGCACCTCTGTTTGCGTTCAATAGAAGAACGTACGTCAGGTTTGTGTAGAAATGTTAAAAAAATAAAAAACCTTTTAAAAGATTCAACACAATCCAATCTAATGACGTTATTGAATTCTGTTGGCAAAAAATAAACAATGCTAAATATTATACAGAAATTTTTAAATGTGGTTTAAGATGCTCAAATGTATTGTCTTAAGCAGCTAAGTTTTATATCGTGCGAATATTTGTGCATCATTTAGTTACGAAACACGTGCTGTTTTTGATTGCAAACCCTTCATTAAACTCTCATTTCTTTTTGTTGTCTTGTATCATCCAGGTCCAAGTCCGCAGGTTAAGCATGGCCAGGTGCAGGAGAAAAGTCTTCTTGCTTCCTCTCAGCTGATTAGTGGAGCTGGTTCATTGGTGCAAATGAGGAAGCTTTTATCCTGCTTGAGTATAATCTGCTTGCATCTTTATTGGCTAAAAGCGGGCGTGACGCTGGCATGACCCAGACTGGCCCAGGTACTGTCCTCAAAAAGAATACTGACACTAATGTCTTCTGACACACACATCCCCCCGTGCCCTTCCTGTTAAAGGTACACACACACACACACACACACAAATACGCTACAGAAAGAAATCTCCAAAGCCTATGCATGCACTTTTCAATCACACTATTTGTGAAAAAATATTAAAAAAAATACACAGCATATTATTGCAGTGAAGGCGAACGCTTTATAGCTGTCGGCTTTGGTGTAATGGCTGCCTGTTTTCTTCTTATCCTCTTTTGTCCTTTAAAGACGCTGCCTTGCCTAGCTGCACAGATCCTTGGAGCATCTTTCCTATCTGTCTGTCCTTCTCTATGCTGCAACACAGCCTGTTATTTCAAGGAAAGTGCAACCTTTGCCTTGGGCTTTAATTATGTTCAATTTGCCAAGCCGAGCCTGAAAAATTCAGAGGGTAAAAAAGCTCTATGACCTATTTATTAATGCTGCGTTGGGTCTAAAGCTACACTGAGATCAGCACTGCATCACTCAACAATAACACCCATCTCTGGAGAAAAGAACACTTCAATCGCGCTGTACTCCTCTCTTACAGCGCCAAATTCATTATTTTATAATAGATCACTGACCAGTTAAATGACTTTATCATTATTAAAATAAATTTAAAATTTAGTAGTTGAGCGTGATCTGTCTTTGGCGTATATTATTTAAAAGAACTTATCTAAGAACATTAAATCTATTCTAATTTATTCTTTATCATGACATATTTTTCTCGAACAAGACAACGGTTTGTTTTTTGTGCTCCTTGTTCTGTTTGGTGGAGCTCTGCTCTATCTAAAGCGGTGGAAGAGAGAATTCTTTGTGTCGATACAGAAGGAAAACCATGAATGATTTATGGGTCAATCTGAAGGTTTCCCCAGCAGTGCAGTCTCTTCTTCAGCCCTACAGCAGGCAGAGACCCCCTTCCACCCACTGCAGTCATGCAAATGAGAACATTCTCCCGCCAAGGCTTTTGACAATTACTTTTATGTTTAGAGCTTGTCCGAATTAAACGATTAAGGCAAGCGTTTGTTATAGTCAGGGAGGTTGAAAGCAACAGAGATAGAGAGAGAGAATTGTTTCATTTGTTTATTATGTCACACCTGATTTAGTTTAAAAATATGTGAGGAATATCATGACATGTTTGACGTTATACAAATTTTGTGTGCATGATTGGTAAGTGATGAGAGTATTTTCTGTCTAGAGTGTGTGGAATATGTTACAATACAAACATTAAATTTATCTGAAGAGGGCATTGTTATTTTATTAATGAGATTTTAGTAAAGTAAAATGGTTGGAATATTATTCATTTTTGTCGTTATAGCAAGTTATAAATTAAATATGTGTAACACACACACAAAACAAGGTTGCCCTGTGCGCTCCATTCTAGTCGCTCAAATATTAAGTGTGCAGGAATCTGACATGTATACACTGTGTGTGCGTGTGGAGATTTCACCTTCCTCTCTCTTCTCCATAGCACACACCTCTCCATCTTCACAATACAACTGTGTGGGAAAGATGTTATCATGGTTGTATTCAGTTCATATGTCAACATCATGAATTACTTTATTTGGAGAGCAACCACTTAAATATTTAAATGCATAAAAAAGGCTTTTGTTGTTAGTCACTGTTCATCCACAATACAAAAGGCATCATGTAAATTTACTGATGACAGGTTTGGGGTGTTAATTTGTAGTTATAATAGATAGAAAGCAAAATATCTTCTATGTTGCTATGTTTTTGACACGCTGTTACCCTGAAGCCTGCACAGACAATCCAGATTGCAGTTTCAACCTGCTCACCTTCCATTCTTACCTGGGTTTCTTACTGAAAACACAGAGGATTCTGATGGCTTACATTATTTGATGGCAATAATGATTGATTTATTTTTGAATGTTTCTAATAGCAGTTTTATTTGGTATCTTTGGTAGTGTTTGATTCTCAGAATGACTCTGAAATAGACAAAAAATGGGGGAAAATAGAGTATTCCATCTTCCAAACCTATGACCCTTAATTAAAATAAATAAATAAAAAAAGACAGATTATGTAAGAAATTGATTTTAATTATATACAGGCTGACATATTCCACTCAAATATCACCTCATTTTCTCCATAGAGGTGATACATACAGTACAATTCAAAAGTTTGGGATTTTTTTTAAAGAAATTATTATCTTTATTAAGTAATGATGCATTAAATTGACAAACAAAAAGTACAGCAAAGACATTTATAATGTTAAAGAAATATTTAAATTTCAAATAAAAGCTGTTCTTTTGGACTTTGTATTCAATAAAAAACTCTGAGAAAAGATATTATGGTTTCCTCATGAATATTAAACAGCTGTTTTAAACATTAATAATAAGAAGAAATATTTCTTGAGCGTCAAATTAGCATATTGGAATGATTTCTGAAGGATCATGTGACAGTGAAAACATGGAGTAATGATGCTGAAAATTCAGCTTTGCCATCACATGAATAAATTACATTTTACAACATATTAAAATAGAAAACAGTTATTTTAAATGATAGTAATATTTCATAATATTACTGTTTTTAGTATATTTTTGATCAAACAAATGTAGCCTTGGTGAGCATAAATCTTTCAGCCTTACCAAAATCTTACACACCCAAACTTTAGAATGGTAATGTATATTCCCATTTCAACAGCCAATCTGGATCATGTCTGAATGTTATATAAATGCAATTTAAACTGCAAAATTAACCTCCATAGATTTGGAGTTGTGAATAATAAGATCAGCTTTCAGGGCAGCAAATAAACAAATGCTAACATCTCCCAATTATTCTTGGCAATAAAGACTTCTTGCATATTCATATTTGGACTGCTGCAAGAACTAACATTTTGCATATGCATACGGTTATATAAATTCTAATGGGTCATTGAAGATGAAGCTATTTTAGAAGTTTGTACAATATAATAAATGCATCCCTCATCTACTCTTTCCTCCCATAAGCGTTAGGCACGACTAGACGTCCTGTACGTCACAAGGATGTCTGACCTCCAAAGCCCAGGTGGAGGTAACTGCACATTTTGACAAGGTACAAAATATCGAAGTTGTTCAATTTCCATCCATATTAACATGTAGCTCGTAACGCCACCCTCCAATGGCTTCATTCATGGTTATTTGTTTACTTTCAATTGGAGAATAGAGAGATGCAGCATTGCTATATTTAAGGATCATTACACTGGTTGAGAGTAGCCCCGTCTCACAAGAGCTTCACCTACGAATCCAGTTAATCGGTCAGTATTGATCTCACTGATGATGGCGTATTTGATCGTGTTGTGACAGAAAATGTCACAATGCTATAATCTTTGTTGGTGGTGGCAAAGAGCTTTCAAAATAGACTCAAAACACATTTAAGGCCTATTGTGTCACAACATAAAGACCAAGTGCATCACTAATGCAATTTGACTAGCCTGTGCAATTGTGTGGAAAAAGGTAGCGCGTTTTCATGGGAGGGGAGAAGCTTTTAAACTGTCACCTCAACTGTCTCCCCTCCAAAGAGGAAACCTTTTAACGGTGGAATGTCCTCTTGTTGCGGCCTAAGATGTCTAATGGTAGAAAAACAGCGCCTCTTTCCATAATAGGGTGACGGTCTTTGGTTTTTCACCCGCTAATAAGCATTTGTCTTATTCTTTTAAAGGAAAGATACTAGATTGAACAGAAGTAATGGTACAACTGTACACTGTGAACCTGTATAAGTTGGCAGAACTCAAAAAATTTGAGTTGAGAAATTCAAAGTTTAAGTAAGCAGAACTGACAGATTTCAATTTTGTACTGAAACATTTTAATTGCTCAACTTTTTAAAAAAATTTTGAGTAAGTTCATTCATACATTAAACTTAAAATTATCATGTAGTTTAGTATGTATACTATCATGTAGTATTATATATATATATATATATATATATATATATATATATATATATATATAAATATATATATATATATAGAAGCAGACAGGAGGGAAAGCGATGTGGGAGAGCGAAAGGGGGGCGGGATCGGGAAAAGTCCACGAGCCGGGACGCCCAAAGTGGAATGACACTATATGTCGACACGCTGCCCACAAGGCTATCGCATCTTAAATTATATTTTTAGTTCTGGAAATTTAGCTAGCTATAACTACTTTATCAAACATTGATAACATAATGCTTTGATTACATTAGCATAGCAATATATAGCTATATACAAGATTTATGATATACCTGTTCTCAAACTAAGCCCATGCTTCACTCGTCACCATGATGGTGACACACACACAACAGAAACTCTTCTAAATTGCTAAATTGGGACAGGAAAGCATTAAACACTACTAAATCCCCCACTTAACATTAATCTTGCACAAAAACCATTATATAACAGTTAGTTTTAGCATTTATTCTCCCTTTTGGGTGTCATGGTAAAACATGTTGGGAAATAGAAATCCCAGCACATCAGGTAAATTTAAGTTTGTCTAAATTAAAAGAAACAAGTTCATAAAACTCAAAACAATAAAACAATTCATATTACTTGAAATGTGCCAGTTTTGTGAACTCAAAAGAAAAAGGAAGTTCTAAATACTCATACAAGTTAATTTTATTGAACTGATTTGTTTAATTTGAGTTTGCCCTACTCAAACCAATTAATTATGTTGAGCTTTAGGGTATAGTTGTTGTTGTGGAACACAGTAATTCAGCCTGTTTTGAGAGTCTCAAAGTTTACTCAAAAAAAAAAACAAATTGTCATTTATTCACCCTCATGTTGTTCCAAACATGCATTTTCTTTCTTCTTTCATGCTTTTTTTCCGCACAATTACAATAAACAGGGAGCTGTTCAAAGCTTTCAAGCTTCAAATAGGATGCAAAATCACTAAAAATATCATAAAAGTAGTCTATAATATATGACTTGCACAATGTACTTCAAGATAGCTTTGTATAAGACTAGTGATTATTAAAATTATTCTTTGGAGTTAGTTATTTTCAATGAATCATTTGACAGCTTACATTATTTGATGCCAATAATGAATGACTTATGTTTTTAGAAGTTTCTCACGGCAATTATCTTTGGTATCCTTTGGTTTCTCTCGCTGACTCTCTGAATGACCCTGTCCAAGTCATTTTCAGTGAATCAACTGATTTAGTTTACAATTCTGTCTGTGATTCATTGACAAATTAGACTGATTCAGTTCGGAGTTCACCCCACTAACTCTGGAGATTATCGGTGAATAACGACTTGAATTCAAGTCTGCTTTTATGAAACATATGATTCTTTTATGGTGATTTTTTTTTCTCTTTCAAGCTTCAGTCTTTGTTTATTGTAATTGCATTGAAAAGACTGCTCAAGATGTTCAACAAAACTTCTCCTTTTGTGTCCCACAGAAGAAAGAAACTCAGAAAGAATATGAGTAATTGATGAAAGAGTTTTCATTTTGGGTGAATGATTCCTATAAGCCTGAGGGAGATGAGATGTCAGCCATGATTCAGAGTGGCTCCTTTTATCAATTTGTTTATTTCCACTTCTTGTTTCTTGATCTCGCTGGAGAATCGCTGGAAAATATACAAGTGAAGTCATTCATTTTGATATTTTTCCCCCCATACTTACCAACCCACATTGCTCTGTATCATGTAAATAGTAGCTTTTTTTGGATGACTCTGTATGCAGAAATGAAACTCTCTGTAGCTGTGAAATAAAAGTAAATAAATTTACAAAATGCACAAAGTTCAAGATTTTTTATTTAAAAAAAAATAAAATTATTATTAGCCATGACAAAGATGATGCGCCTGCTTTTCGCACACCATGCATGAATAATGTATAGGAAGCCTTGGGGCTATAGATTGAGTGTGAATATTCATTAATTTGTTTGCCCTTTGGGAGGTAATGCATATTCAAACAAAGGCGTGCTCAAGCCCCTGTTTGCCAACTTGTCTGTCCACAGTTTGTGCGAGTAAATGACAGAATAAGCCCCGATAGCTCACTTCAGCGAGGCTCGAGTAACAGTCTGTCCCTCTTAACAACTTTACAAGGACATCACGTCAACTTTACTAGTGAGTAAATGGTTTAAACTCAGATTACTTATTTCACAGAAGGAACCTAGCTAGCTCTTTAAGTGCTAAATCACTAAATCCTATTACCTAGCCGGACAGAATCAGCTCTGATTGCACTGATAGGATGCAGCAGACCTGCACTGCCCAGGTCAAGACCAATAAGCCTCAGAATAGCCAATTAGTTTCAAACAGGGACTGTCCCAAACGAAGAAGTCAGTCCATCACAGTGTACTCTGGACATAAGCAGTGTCCTTTCCAGTTGCAAACCATTCCATAACATTTCTCAAGATAGTGAGCATGTTACACTTGCAGGCCTCACTGATACCAGAAATTGAGGGAGAGGTGAGGACTGAATCAGGTTTTGGATGGTGAACATAACACCTTTTGCCCCTGCTGGTAGATGTCATAACTACACCATCTGGACCCCAAAAAACACCTTTTTTTTTTCTCCATTTTTGTTTTTCCATTGGTACCACTGAAAAAGTAGCCCACTTGTCCCCATTTATTTATTTGTTTGATTATAAATACTAATAATCCACTAGTTACTATGTCAAATTAATACAATTATAAATAATATTAATAAATTATCATTATTGTAGTTGTTTAATAAATGATAATTCACTAGCAATCTAAATTATTATGATTGTTTATTAATAATAATAATAATTCTAAATTAGTATTCACGGGATAATTATTAATTATTTAATTATTGCAATTATAAAATAATAATAATTAATTATTATTATTATTAGTAGTAGTAGTAGTAGTATTTATTTTTGTTTGATAATAATAAATAATAATAATTCAATAGCTACTAGCCATGTATGGATGTATGTATTTGTTTTTTGTATGCATGTACATGTTTTGTTACGTTTTGTTTTGTTTCATGTCGTTTTCTTTGTTTGTTTTGTTTTGTCTTGTTTGGAAGCTGTTAAATGTGTGATGTTTTTTTGTTTTGTTCAGTTTGTTTGTTTTGCTTGGCATCAGGACAGTGACAGACTTGGGACTGTGCACATTCTTTTGGTGTCATGAGTGAATAATTTCCATGGCATCATTTTCTTGCATGTCCAGATTAATGGGTCACATTGCATTTATAGATAGCTTTATCCAGGTATAATAGACCACCTTCATTTGGGAGATATTTGACGTTTAGAATCTTGATGGACATTTGAAGGACAATTATCCAAAACATCCCAGAGAAAGCCTGTGGAATTTTGTTGGGTGAAATAAAAAGATATCACTTTACTTTCAATGAAAAGCAGTGTTATAAATAATGATTTACCCCCTCCACCCCGGTCGTGCTCTGCAAACATTCACTCTGGTTACAGCACCTCTCAATGAAGAAATGCTATTGAGGACAAATTGCTTTTGTTTAGTGCAGAGTTCATCAGCGACCTCGAGTTCTGGCTGTCCTCGGAGTGAGGGTGGGGTACTGAATGGACCAAGATGAATGACTCATTAGTTGTAGATGGATCACAGTTTGTAGGCCCACACGGACATTTCAGTCATTAATATTCCAATTTAATTATTCTGCCGGCTCGGCACGCATGTTGACTTTGTAGCCCTAATTGACACGTCACCATGTGATATATGAATTATAATAATGAACGTCATTTTGGTTTTAATAGTTTGTGTGTTGTGCGCAACGTGTGTGTGTGTGTGCAAGAACGTTCATGCACCGAGGATTCATACATACTAAACACTCAGGCATTTATCAATACAGTCTAATCAGTCTGTTACCGTCTCAAACACTCTGACCCAAAAGGTCATCAGCAGTTCTAAATGAAGTGGCATTGAAAATGTAGATAAAAACCAAAACTTTAAACTGTGAATGATCTAATTCTGTACACAGGCAAACGCTCGGTGCAGGATGACCCAGATAGCCTGTGGGCTTTGGTGGGTTGTGTTCGAGATAAAACCGGTGTGTGTTTTGTCATTGTTAACACTTCCAATTCTGAAGGGTGTCTGTGGAGTCATTTGTCATTGCAGGGAACGTGAATAGACAGTCTTGTTTCTGCTCCTCTGCTTCTGTTACCTGTGCTCACTGGAACTGAAAGGAAAGAGAAACATAATTTCCTCTTCCAACCCGAGTAACATGACGAATTACACATGCATTTATAGCTCTATTTTATTTCACTATTCCATCCAATCTGATCTGTAAACACGTTTTTTCAATGCAGAGCCATGTATAGGGTGCTAGTGCGAGAGGTGAATCAAAACCTGTGTATCAGCATGTCTTAATCTTATAGGCCATAATCTGGGATTATTCCTCATGTGGAAAGGGATCAGTTTTGGTTCATGTGCGATATTGGTGATAACTTGCACACTGCATACAAGTGTATTTGTTTGGGAGTTATTTCATTTTTGTGTGTGTGTGTGTGTGTGTGTGTGTGTGTGTGTGTGTGTGTGTGTGTGTGTGTGTGTGTGTGTGTGTGTGTATATTGAAGTGCACTCGCGCATGTATATATGCACGTGTGTATGGCACCAGATCTGTCATTGGGGTGTGGGAGGAGCATGAGTCAGTCGAGTGGGCCGTGATTGGTCGGTTTCGGAGTAAGCCTCTGTGTTGCCAGATCTGAGAAACAGCTCAGATAGGGTATAAATGATTATACATGACAGAGCCCAAGATGCATGTTTTGACAAAAGACCTTCAGGATGTTCAGACCTGGGTAATAAATGAGTCAGTTCTAGGCAACTCTATAAACGGTCATGCTATGAAACAAGTAAATTTTTTCAGTTTTTCAGTATGTGTATATATATATATATATATATATATATATATATATATATATATATACACACACACACACAACACCATATTTTATAAAACAACAGATTGTTTTTAAATGATCTGTAGATGTTATATATTTATTTATATTGTGTGTGTATATATATATATGAGCCCATTCCTAAATGCTGTATTATGTGTGCGCTGACTAGAATTGTTTAAAGAATCTGATCATGCTTTATAGGCATCTTTAACTACTACTTACCTCAAAAAAAGAATTGTTAGGTACAATGTACTTTTTGTGTTCATGTTGTTGCTTATTGTAAAACACTTTTGCCACTATTGAAGTGGGATGCAGGTAAAGTTAGGGACAGGTTTGATGGCATGGTTAGTTTTAGGGGTGGGTTAAGGTGTAAAGGTGATGATCCATGGGGCAACTTTTTGAGCTATGTTGTTTGGGCATTTTCGCATTGAGAATGGGCAACAAATTCTGATCTGAAGTATCCAGACAGAAATTTGTTGCACATGAAAAATTGTAATTTTATTTAATGTTTAAGTCTAGTGTTCTTAAAACTGTTGTTTAACATGCATAATGTTTCTCATTTTTCAATTATTCTGAGGCAGTGGTTGTAATACCCGATAAGTTCAGAATACTCAAAACTTTTAAGTAAGCAACTCAAAGATTATTTTAGTAGAACTTAAAATATTTATTTGGTACTACACACTTTCTAATTACAATTTAATTGAAATATTGAATCAACTAACACCTAATCTTTGTGGTTAAGTTTTAGCAACAGCTAACCGGCATCCACTAATGTAACCAACAAAGAGGCTTTCATTATTTACTTGCATGAATTGATAATAAACATGCAGAATATATAGCCTTGAAGTTTCCCGACCTAACCACAGGCACTACTCTTCACCCTGATGGTAACATCACAGAAACACCTTTAAATACCAAAATAACAGAACATAAACAATAACACATGTTCCCCTGTATTAATCTTGTGCAAAAACACACAAAATAACACTCAGTTTCAGTATTTATTCTCCTTAAACAGTGTGCTGTGAACTTGAAATGCTGAAAATGGATTCCTCTAATAACGTCGGTAGAGCAACGTCATGTCGTTTATGTCGCTCAGTAAACTTAAAATTAATAATTTAAGTATAAGGGTTTACTCAAAAATGTTGAGCTACACAAAATAAAACTAAACTCCTCATTCGGAAAATGTAATCGTTTTAAGTTGCTTCAATGACTTTACAGACTTTAATTGCAGTGTACTCAATCTTTAGTAGTAGTGCTGTTCGGGTTTACATTTGCTTAAAATATGCAGACTAAATTATGTCCAGTACATTCAATATATATATTCCATATAAATTAACATATATATTAGCTTTAATATTGTATGTCTACAACATTCAGTAGTTGTGTAACTCTCATTTCAAGTGCTGCTGGCTGGATTATCTCTTGCATTTGGCTTTTTCCAGTTTTAGTATCTTGGATTACATTTCCAGCAGTGTTTGTTTTAATAAATTCCTCTCAGATGGACTCAGAGGTTAATGTAGAGCAGAGGTAGCTCTCGCCTGCAGGCGAAGCATAAATGAGATTGAACACTGACTGTCTGTGTGTAGGACAGTTCCCACATCTCTTAATTTGAACAGGTTTTGCTCCAGAGACTTTATGTGTCGTGAGACTGCAATTTCCAGCCCAATATAAGCCTCTCGGCTCTTTTGGCCAGTTTCTTTACTGCTTTCATATTTATTTACCTTTGTAGATTATGAATATATATGATCACAAGTCATACTGCTGTAGTTTGTGGATTGCTTTGTACACCTTTTATGTTAAGGGTATTTTATGGTGTTAAAAAGAATGGGATTATTGATCTGCCATACTGTAAACATGAATGCAATCATATAAAGTCCATCTGTGTTTTAAAATCAAGTTGTTTATATATCTATGTGGTGTTTTTAATAAGCTTTAAGAATAGCCTTATTTAACAACCATTGCTGAGTATTTTGTCTTTAAAACTGAAGTGACAGTTTCAAAAATGTGGTTTGAAATTACTGGTGTTTCTCTTGTCACAAACTACCCTCTAACCAATCACGTCAACCTGCCGGCGGGGATTTAGCATATCATTAACTCTGACCGCTTTGAAGCAAGGGAGTTGTGTAAGATTAGCAACACATTATTAGACATTTGATAACATAGTCAAGCAAAAGGCTAATCATATTAATTGCCGTTATGTGTTTGATGTAAAAAGCGATACCATTGTGCAGGATTTACCTCGGTGAGTTCACCAAGTGGATCTCTGAGCTTGTGTGAGTGGAGGCGGGGCTAATTAGCATATTCATAGATCTGCGTATACTAAATGAAGTAAGGGTGTAGAGTTACATTCAAGCTATTTTAAGGCATGAAGATTTTTTTTTTCACAGGAAAAACATAATTATGAAATTTTGGTGATCAAATATGAGTTTTAAGGGATAAAAATATTTAAGACATTTTTGGCACAAAGGTTTTTTTTTAATTGAATTTTCTATACATAATCAAGCATATAGTATTAGAAATGGTATGTATGAGAAATTACTTTACAAGAACACTAGATTGCATCCTTTTTGAAACAACATTTGCTCTTATAAAGGCTCAAAGGACAGATCAACAAACAACATCACATTAAATAACTAATTCAGTTCAGAGTCTTATTTCTGAAATCACTGTTATTTAGTGAATAATTTTAAATAAATATCCTGCTTAAAAAGCAGCACTGCATTTATAAGTAACCTTGTTTTTAATGTATGAATAACTACTTTATTTATTAATCATGAACCGTTTAAAAAAAATCACTTTATATAACAATTTGCAAATTAATGCTATTTATGTCTAAGCTAAAGTAGTTTATTTTCTAATCAGTCTAGTAGCTAAACAAACAGTGCCCAATTCATTTGTTTTCACCTGTTTTGCCAACACTATTTGTTTCATTTGTGTTTTTTCTTTTTGATTGCATTTTGATTTTGTACATGTCTAAACTGAAAGGAAGAATTGTTCTGTATTTCACTTTAGATGTTCACTGCATTTATAGCTGTAATCTGGCCGTCCCTTTTCCACACGGAAGTGGTATTAAACTAGGCCCATTGAGAAGAATTTAATGCAGCATAATCTGCTTTTCAGGCCCAGATTAGATATTCACATCAGAACAAATCATCAGGATGACAGAGTGCACAAGCCGCAGGCTTTGAGTATATTATTTTCTCTCAGCATTATTCTGGTTGGATGCAGGAGAGAGAGGTAATGGGCTCTAGTGCTGGATGTTTTAACTCTCTCTCACACACACACACACAAGATTATTCCGGAGAGCTGCCAGAATGAATATTAAAACATTTTCAGATTGTACACGTCCAATGCCTTATTACTCCCATTCTACGGCGCTAGTCATAAAACTAGCCAAAATGGAAGGTGACATAATACGGAGCTAAAATTGAATAAAATAATGAGCACACAATTTAATACATCAGCGACATCGCTGGATCAAAATGGAGGCCATGCCATGATTTAGGACATGTGTGTGAAATAAGAACAATTTACTTATTTATGACACCGATTTATGAAGGTGATCCATGACATTGTTATAATGACCAATGACAGATCACCTCTGACATTGTCAATGCCTGAATATGTGAGTGTTTGTACACAGATGAGTGTATGAGTGTGCTGCGGTGCAGTCAGGGAGCAGGTGAGATTCTGAGGGGAGAGGGTAACGATCAGGATGGTCTGTTTTTCAGTCAGGCCTGTCAGACCTGCAGCTCAGCAGCCTGTCAATGCCAGCACAAAGCTGAGAGACTGGAATATATTTCATCCCTGGCCTCCTACAGGTCAGCAATGACAGGCCTGTTCTTCAATTACCGAGCATCACTGCTTTCTCTCTGTGTGTCACACACAAATACACACACCTGTGCTCATGCACGAGTCCCTGTAGAGTGATGCACGGTTTAACTGCATGTATTTTATGTGTGTGTATGGGTGAATCCTTATGCACGTTTCACACACTAACTAGTTTATATGTCTGTTAACAATATCCAACAGTGGATATATATGCATGACTGGAGAATTCTTCTTTTGTCTCTAACTTCTCAAATAAAGTATTGTGGTGGAAGTTACATTTTAGACACTTTTGAAATAAAACGCCCACCTCCTTTGTCTTGCCGAGGATGGTTTCTTAACTACCATTTTATGTGTTATTTTGTCATATTATGCCAAAAATATATATATAAAACTATCATTTTAAATGATGCACAATATTTACGTTGAGTTTAAATTTCATGCATAATATCTCTAGCTCTTCTTCTGACACAAGTACACTAACTTTTGAAATCTGGGTGAAATTTGTGATATGTTTTAAAACTGATCATATTTGAAATGTATTTCACTGTTTAAAGGGGGACATCATTTGAAATTATTTGAAATATTTGAAATTCTTGCACGGCTCGGATCCACTTCATTACACAGCACTCTGTATTTTGTTAAGATGACAAAAAGGTTTAAAAGTCACATTTTAGACTGGTCCAGCAGTCTAACAGCGCTCGTCAATGTCAAAATGGCCAATCAAATCAAAGTAGGCGGGGTTTAGTGTTTAAAAGCAGAACATGAATTCCAGCGAAAAGGGTCAGTTTAACATTGAAAAAGAGTGAGGTAAGATAAATAGCGAACCATTTGAAACATGTCAACTGTTTTGTTATAGAAATATTACATGAAATGTTTTAATTGGAAGAGATGCATTAATGTGATTTGATGTAATTCCTAACTGACAAGACAAGAAGCATTTTATGTTTTTGACAAGTGCATGTGTGCACATTTTATGCAAATATTATTTGCAAATAGTCAAAATGTTTATTCCCAACTAGAATTAGACCCTAGAATTTCCTTGTTTCTTTGTTTTACAAAATAATTGACCCCCTCCCCAATGTTCAAGACATGGTTACGGCCTTAAGTCAGTGTCATAGTTATTATTTTTATTGAGATTTGGGTAAAATGTTTTTTTTTTTTTATGTGTAAAAGTGTGCCGTTTAAAAAACCTTCCAATAGCAACAACAAATAAAAAGTCATAATAAAAAGTGCCTGTACAGAAGTTGAAGAAATGCCCTTATTTGTACATGTGTGCATTTGTAAGTATTCAGTATTCAATGTGCGTGATGTTAAACTGTTTAGGTGGCATAATTAATAACTAAATCTCAACACCATAATGCATGACAAAGCATTATCTCATATAGATCGTGAACTGTAGCTTTGCATATACGCGCCCAAATGAGTGGGTTATCTAATAATCAAAGCTTGAACCGAAGGCCATGCATTTTAATGGGACCTCTAGGAGAACAGACGCATGACCTTACAATAGAATAGATTTAGAATAAGTCAATACAATGGCAGATTGACCAGCTGGAGCCTGTACTCTCTGACCCAGGTCAACAACCATCATAGATCCGATTCCATGCCCTCTCATATAATTACATGCTCCTTTTTAAACTGGAAACAGCTCATTTTGGCGTAATTTTCAGTAATGATTGTCCATTCGCCCTCTTGATTATTCTAATTAGATGCGTTCTGTTCCACTCATTTTCTTTATAATAACATTTAAATATTTTTTAAAGTGCAATGGTCCCCGTTCAGTGACGGTTTGTGCACTAAGCAAATAAATTATACATCACGTTTCACAGACAGGGCTTAGATTAAGCCAGGATTAGTTCAACCAGGACATTTAAGTAGCTTTTGTAAATGTGCCTTTGAAAAAAAAACATTACTGGTGTGCATCTTGAGACCAAACAATGACACTGATATATTTTAAGGTATGTCAGTCCAAGTTGCTTTAAGTTAAAACAGCTCAAACACACATTTTAGTCTGGGACTAGCTTAAGCCTTGTCTGTGAAACCTGTGAGGCGTATGAGATAAACAGTGTTTCAAGGCTTAACACAGAGTTCAAATTTAAAGGGCCAGTTCACCCCAAAAATAAAATTATGTAAACATTACAAAAAACATATGATTTACTTTTTTTCCAACTTATATAACCACTGTGTTTTTATGTTGTGATACAAAGATACTCAAATACTTTATAGTAACAGCCATCTTAGTTATTTAAGAGTTTTGCTGACTTGGGAGGGTTTGTAACACCACAATCAACAATCAAACATAATTAGATTTTTAATTATCTTCCCCTCTGCTAACTGAACACAGACCTCTGGTTTCACAGACAAGACTTAAGCTAGTCCTAGACGGAAATGCGTGTTTGAGCTGTTTTAACAGAAAGTAACTTGCACTGACATATCTTAAAATATGGTAGAGCCATTGTTCTGTCAAGATGCACACCAGTAATGTTTTTTCTAGTGGACCTTTATAAAAGCTACTTAAATGTCCTAATTGAACTAAGGCTTAATCCTTAGCTTAGACTAAGCCCTCTCTGTGAAACTGGGCCATTATCATACAGTTATCTCATCTTTTTGGAAACGTAAGCATAAAAGGTTGGAGGCATATTGTCAGGTTCAACTCTTTTTATATTTTGTCATTGTAACATTCAGTATGGTGATTGATGCTTTTGAGATGCTGGTTGAGAAAGTGTTCACTTTGCTCTTTGCGTTCAGACCCCTTTTCAGAGAAATGCCTGCAGCCTGAAGCTAACAGTGATGTCAGATATAAAGGACCTTCATGTTTCTCTGTGGCCGAAGTAACCAAACAGTTCTGGAAAGACGGTAATGCTTACCATTAATAGAGAGATGGACTCAACAAAACACAGGCCTCGGAGGTTTGAATCTGTGGGCATCTATTGTTAGCTGTTAACGCCTGGCTGCCATCCCATAATATCTGGAGAGCTCTTTGTTCGCTCAAGCCTGTCACCAGCCGATTCTCCATAAGCTGCTTTTGCCTGATAGGCAGTTTCTTGTGGATTTCCCTTTGATATCTTCTCAAATGGACCAATTGGTTGACAATTTGAAACCAACATTAGCACAGCGCTTTTCAAAACAGTAACATAAAATAAGGTACGGTAAACATTGTAGTTCAATCTATGAATCTTGTATGTTGCTCAGTTAAAGGTGCCATAGGTGATTCTCTACAGATTTTTTTTTTTGTTATGCTGGTTGATAGCAATTACTATTTTAAATGATCTATATGTATTTTTACAAATATATGTCTTCCGTATAAGGTGCAGGACCATAAAATGTTTTTTCAATCATTGCATTCGGTCTGAATAAAATGATAGCATGTTCATTCATTCATTCATTCATTCATTCATTCATTCATTTTCTTCCGCTTATCCGGGGCCGGGTCGCGGCATGTGTTATCTGTCATTCAACGTGTGTTTACATACCACTGCGCAGCCTGTTCATGCAGACATCAATCGTACACTGCGCAGACAGTGTGTGAATGGCAAGCAAATAACAACAACCTAACTTTAGTTAAGTAGTACTGTTACTCACTGTATTGTAAAGTTTTCTTACAGGTGAATGACACATGATGTAATTCAATAACATTGTCTCTCTAGTCGTCTCGCTTCTGGTTTGTGAGCGTTCATATGTTTTGGAGGAGGCGTGACTTTGGACGGCGATTTGCAGGGAGGGTGGGATTGTATGCGTTCAATGCTAGCAGGCTAAAGTTAGCATTTCCCAGATAACCTATTGCACCTTTAACTTATATTTCTAATAACTATATGTAAACAAAATTTCATTTTATGATTTTATGATCAAGTGGTCGGATTTTGTTCAAAAATACAGTAAAAACATATTATGAAATATGTATTCTTTTTTATATATTTTTAAATGTAATTTTTCCTGTGATGAAAAGCTGCATCATTATTTCAGTCTTTAGTGTCACATGATCCTTCAGGAATCATTCTAATATGCTGATTTGCTGCTCAAGAAATGTGTATTATTATTAGCATCTTTTGTATTATTCTACTAATCTGATTTATATTTTTGTGGAAACCGTTATACATTTATGTTCAGGATTCTTTGATAAAAAAAAAAACAGTATTTATTTGAAATAGAAATCTTTTGTAATATTATCAATGTCTTTACTGTCACTTTTGATCAGTTTAATGTGTCCTTGCTGAAACAAAATTTATTTCTTAAAAAAAAATCTTACTGACCCCTTTACACTATATAGCATACAGAGAAATTATTATAATAAAAGTTTATTTCATTTTGTGGAATTTTTGCTTATACTCACTAGCTATTTGCTAGCCAAAGCGTTGTAGTTGTATGCAGCTTCCATTTCTTTCAGTATTATGTCCTGTGTCTCAGAGGCTTCAAATCAATAACCGAACCACTGATGGAATTTGCAGCATGAGTGCTCGCGAACCTCAGGCCGAGTTCTGTCCGGCCCAGCCCTGGCCAGCATGCGTTCTTATTCGACACTTTTTATTTGACTTTTCAATGCATGAGGGATTGTATTTTTCATTAGGATTATTTTTTTTTCTTTTTTTTTTCTTTTCGCTCAATATAGTTCCCCGAGGCTGAAAGAAACTGATATATTTTTTACAACCGTGGCAGACCCTTTTCCAAGAAGGTTTCATAAGACAGGAACACTAAGAAAGTGAATCCACAAGACTCTCCGTAAGAGAACTGTGCACCTAATTCATTCTGATGGATCCAGGTCACCCCAGTGAGGTCTGTTCCTGACTTTGACTTACAATCCGGGATTGTAGGAATAAAAATGTTTAATTCTGAGATTTGTGTGTTGGTTGGATGTTGATTCCTTTGGAAAGATGGTCACCAGAAATCACCAGATTAAATAGAATTCATATGGGCCATCAGTCTTAGTTTGCTGCCTTCTTCTGCATCAAACTTTATTTCCATAGGAATTAAGATAGGATTATTGAATTGAATTTTGTTTGATGTTCCCAAATATATACATATCACATACATATCTTGGTCAGCCCAAACTCATCTCAGTCTCAGTATCCCAGCTAAAGAAAAACACACTCTTTTAAAGTAGCAGTAAGAACTGAACTATTGGAATCACTCCTGCAAGAGAGAATTAATCTAGTCATTTCCTCTGACTTGCAGCCCAAACTGGGCACTGAGTTCGACTGTGAAAACATTGCACTGTGTGGCATGTTGGAGAGAGAGAGAGAAACAGTGTTTTAATCAGATTAAGCTTGGCTACAGTCCCAAGATGAAGTGCAGTACTTGTGTTTTGTGCATGGCTTATCCTAAGTCGCATCCATGGAAATAATCTGCTTTTAAAAAGCAGGAAACAAATCAGCTACGGTAAGGACATAAGTCAGTGTCATTAGCGAGTGATTATGAGAAAATATTTTATGTAGTGCACTGCTGAGATTTTGCATCCGTTTTGTTGTGCATGTGGTCCATAAACAGGAGTCTTCCGCCCACCTGCCCATTTTCTCTGCAACTAAATATCACATTTATAGGCACGAACATAAAACACACTCATCATGTATATGTTGTCTCTATGTAATAACATAGAGCAGTGGAGCAGCTTTGACTCAAGGGTCCCCACTGTCCAAGACAATATTCAAAGTCCCCCATATAGGAAACTTATTCCCTCTGGTACGTCTGCTGTATTTATAACAAAGCTGCTATAGTTTTTAAACTGTTTTTAAAGCAAAACAAAAATATTTATTTATTTATATATAATTTATTAATATTTGTATTTTAATTCATATATTATTTATTGTTTTGTTTTATTTTTCTTTAATAAAAACAAAATTTGTTAGGATTAAATATTGTTCATTTTGGTTTGCTCTGGTGTTTTTTATAACCTCTAAATGGCTTGATAATTTAACTTATTTAAATCATTTGAGTTATTCTGCAGCCCCCTTGGAAGTCACAGAGCCTTAGACAATAATCCATAATGAGGCCATGGGAAAGGAGTCATAATTGTACTCACAGATTCTAATATTGTATATTGTCAAATAGTTTTTCCTATGGTAATGAACATTACATGCATCAGAATCCCAACAGTTGCACAGGCAAAAAAATTGCCTGTAAATAGGCCTAATTTATAAAAGTACTGCAATTATTCATTGAATTAAATTGCAAACCAAGCTACATTTCAAATGTTAGGGGTTAGTAAGATATTTATTTTCGTAGGAAACTAATATTTTTTATTGATCAAGGATTTTAATCAAACTTACAGTAAAGTCTTTTACATTGTTAAAAAAAGTCTCTTTCAAATAAATGTTCTTTTGATTCTTTTGGCAGTTTTGGTGAGCATTAGAGATTTCTTTATAAAAAAAAAAAAAAAACGTGTATGTTTACACAAGAACAATGTACTAAAAAAGGAAACAATCACATTTCAAAATGATCCCCATTCACACGTATACGTGAAAATGACTAAAAACGCTGTAATATTCATGCCAAGCCAGTAGTTGGCGATGTCACCCTGTAAAGAACACTACGCGCCTATAGACTGAACATGTAGCTTAAACAGGGCAATAACAGTATAGTTTTAGTTTTCAAAAACTTGCACTTTAAATCCCGTTTTCGAAAGGTAGTATTTTCAGGCCCTCAAAACGCTGTTGACGTGTAAATGAACAACCAAAACGTTTAACGTTCAAAAAAAAACCAAAAAAAACTTTTTTTTGTTTCTACATGCCATGTGCTCCGCTGTCTGTTCTCTTAGCCCCGCCCTTCTGGTTTATTTGTACCACCTGCTCTCCCTTGTTACCTGCCCTGACCTGATGATTGTTTGGGTACATTTACACAACAAAAATGTAATAAAAATATGAAGTTTTTCACAAATGACAAAAAACACTGTATTATGCAGCCAGGCCAGTAGTTGGCGACGTCACTTTGTACAGAAACACGTAATATGTGTCTACCAATAAACTGAACACGTAATAAGCATGTCATTACCATTTTCACAAATTTGCATTTTTACAGTTTACACAGAGACAATAACGGTATTGTGAAACCCATTTTCAAAAGTTTGCATTTTCAAGCCCCCAAAATGTGTAAAGGAATGGCCAAAACACATAAAACATTTTCAGTTTTTAGTTAAAAACCGTGTTGTATAAACAGTCCCTAGTTTTACACTTCTGCGGAAAGTTTAGGATTATTCTTTGAATTACTAAAAGCTCATTGATCTCTGTGTTTGAGTCCTTGCCTCATCCCTCTACAAAACCTGACACCCTAAACTTTTGAAGTGTACATCTATTTTTAATATGAAGACTATTTTAGGAGTAATAAGGGATAAGTGATACTTTTACAATTTCATAGTCTTATTAAGATTTCTGTTGCATACATTATGTAGAGCTTTAGGAGTAGCAAATGCTTTTATAAATAATGGTGCTATTTAATAAGCCCAAATGCTTTCAGACCATAGCAGTTCACTAACAGTGATGATTTATAGCTTAATAATGTAACGATTTTTCGATAAACTTAACATAGTGGTCTTCAAATAAGTCCAGTGGTCTTGTGAGGTGTGTGTGTGTGTGTGAGAGAGAGAGAGAGAGAGAGAGATCAGCTGGTGTGGTTTTGCAAAAGGTCTAAGGCCATGGTACGAGCAGTAGGGTTGTAAATTATTTATCAAAAGCCTCAGAGAAGTCGCTGCAGTGGTCCATTTCTCTTTCAGCCTCTCATTCATTTCCCTTTTCCAGTCGAGCGTAAATATCTAACAAGGCAAAGATGAACATCATCCAAGCAGATTGTAATGACACAGACTGATGTCTTTCATTAATTACATCCTCTTCAAATACTCCACT
The DNA here is from genome assembly GCA_037194245.1 of Opsariichthys bidens. Classification (NCBI taxonomy): domain Eukaryota; kingdom Metazoa; phylum Chordata; class Actinopteri; order Cypriniformes; family Xenocyprididae; genus Opsariichthys; species Opsariichthys bidens. The sequence continues at coordinate 7,720,609 of CM074301.1, read as the reverse complement.
GCGCAATACAGTACGACAGCATGGTGAAGAACAGATTGATCAGGCGCTGGTTGGGTTTGTCCATGTCAGCTGCTGCCACACTTACCGTGATTGGATTCCGATACAGCCCGTTTCAAAACGAGCCAGGTCTCATTATTTCTTGGAGTTGACTCCATTTCATTTCATGTCTTTAGATTAAATGTAAGAAATGCCATAATGCAATTTTAGCTCATTGCGTACTGGGGATTTAATTGCATTAGGCCCGAGTGTTTGCACGCAGAGGCATGCATGCATCCGCTGTGGAGCAGCAGGTGTTGTTTTTGCATGTGCCAGCACTCAGTCAGATTAGCTGCAATCCATCTATGCACCTTAGTGCACAATAGCTGCTGTTATGCTGTTAGCATATGCCCTACAGGCCGATTGGCTGGTTTGCTTCAGGGTTTTTCTGCTGAAGGTTTCGTCCTTTATGTAGCAGAAAGACTTCTAACTAAGGACATGATCTTTCACCATCACACATATACAGAATGGTGATTGGAAACTGAAGGATGGAGACCTTGGCAGTGAGGTTAGGCAGGCTATTGAGACAGGAAATAATTACTGACAGCAGACATGGAGAGCCATTTTAGAGGCCTTGTACATGTTTCTTTAGATTGGAAAACAGGTTTTTTTCTTACAATACACCTCCAAAATGTACGTTTTTGAATCTTGGATCTTTTGAGTATTCACATGTAAGGCATGCATCAAGGTAATATAACCATTTAGATGTACTTTTGATAAGGTGTGACTCATATTGGGTTTTGAACATGAAATGTGTCCTGTGAGGCCATCCGTGAAATCTGAAATGGGCCAATCTCTCTCGGTGTGCGATCTTTCTGCCTTCTTCCTGTGGGATGTGATATTCAGCTATGTGTGCAGCCTACTAATGGAGTTGATTTAGAGCTACTATGTACATGTTGATTATATGTTTGTTAAAGACTTGGTCATTTCTACCACCCTCTCTGGTAATATATATCTATATATATCTAATATATCTAAAACAAAATGTATATATATATATATATATATATATATATATATATAATATATATATAAATATAAAACAAAATTTAGCCTTGAAGATTTCATTCATTAAAACCATTTATTCACAATAGTTTAAAAATATGGTAAACAAAATATGAAAAAATCTCAAGAGTTCAGCTGCGTCAGGAAAAATAATCTTAATTATGTCAGATAAAACTTATCAAAAATATGGTCAGCTCAAAGTGTCTGAATAAATTTTGGTCCCAAATTTTTATCAATTTTACTAGTCACAGTATATTATTATACACATGTACATACATATACATGTATATATTACATATACGTGTGTGTGTGTGTGTGTATATATAATATTTACGTGTATGGGCATATATCATACAAATTTTTTTTTTAAATACTATATTATTTTATGAATAATTATTCTATAATAATTATTCATAGTATTTCCATAAATATATTATTATTAATAAATAATGTAGTTTTATTTTTATCTCCTTTTTTTACTATATTTTATATAATTTTTATATAATTTTAAATTAGTTGTGAACTTTAAATCAGTGATTTTAGAACATGTCTTACTTCTGAGCTGATACCAGTAAACACAGTACAACAAGCGTTTAGGAATTCTGCCGATGAATTCAATCAGTGGAGGTCCAAAAAATTGCATTACAAGCCAACTGTGTGCTGTGACTCTGAGTGAGTGAATTTGCTCTATGAGTCATGGCATCCACTACTGCAACCCCACTGAATGGCAGAAAGGCAGACCCCAGTATTATACTCGGCCCCACGCTGTAAGAATGGCCCTGTCAGGCTGTCGCCAATTACTGGGACAAGTGCCTAAAAGTAAACCAAACACGCCTGTCCTGCTTCCAGCAGACCCTACAAAGAACCAATTGACTAACCGAGTCTCCATTAATTCTCCAGCCAATTTGTAAACATCACGGGCATTAACTTTGACACCCACAGGCCACTAACATCTTAAGCCTCAGAGTTGTGAGATTTCGCCCGATTGAGTGGAAGGAACGTGTCAGGCACGTGTGCATTAGGCCAACAGTGCAGCCTTAATTAAAGCCAAAGGCCACAAACCCACAGACTCCCATCATGCATCATTCATGCAGATGGTGGAATTGAGATGATTTTTTTCCACGCATGTTTTGGCCATTAACTGAGCAGACGGTCTTGGGGATTAAGACAATGCATTATATTTGTAATCAGTCGTATTTAACAAAGAATTAGTTTAGTTTAGTTCATCGACACAACAGTTACTGTCAGTGAAAATGTATGTTACCACATGTCATTGTCTTTAAAGAGATAGTTCACCCAAATATGAAAATTCTGTCATCATTTACTCACTTTCATGTTGTTTCAAACCTGTATGTCTTTCTTTGTTCTGCACATGACAAGAAAGATATTTTGAAAAACGTTGTTTTGTTTTATTTGTTTATTTATTTGGACCCAACTGACTTTCCTTGTATGCACAAAAACAGCTGAAACTGTGTGTGTGTGTGTGTGTGTGTGTGTGTTTGTTTGTGTATGCGCGTGTGCTCTGCAGAAGAATTTTTTGGGCAAACCCCTTGGACATGTTCATGTGAAGTTCAGTAAAGCCACAAGAAAAGATTTGAATAGTAGAATAAAACTTCCTTAAATAAAGACGATATCAATAATTAGAAACATGAAAGCTTAAATAGATAGATGGATAAGATCTAAGGAATATAAGAACAAAGTGGAGTATGAATGAAGATAATAAAAATAGAGTCAATAGGGCAATACTATTTTAACACTTTTCATTTTAAATACAAATCAGGCAATTTTTATTCCTGTCTGCTATCTGTAAATGAACAGAATTCCCATAATTGCACAATCTTTAATGAAAAGAAGTAAAATAATACTTAATCAACATTGGTTTAGTAAAACTGACAAAAAAGTCCACTGATAATAAGCCAACCGAATTTTAGAGCAGCTATCAATGTTTAAATAAGGTCCTTTGCCCCTATAATTAATATTTTTGCTCATAATTTTACCACTGTTATGCACTTGTTCTCCTTTATTTCCTCTACATTCATCCTGGTTCTTCTATATCTAATATGAAATTCGTCTTTATTTTACTTCCATAATGTGACATATTTCACACTGAAATGGAATATTCAATAAGCAAAGTGAAGGAAAGGATTTGATTTTATTCATCCATGATATGACTGGATCTTGATAAGTGGGTGTTACTTTCCAAAATGGAGCCAGAACTAATGTTGGTTTGCTAAAACAATGTTTAAATAGATATTTAGCTGCTGGTTAACATTGTCCATTCACACTAAAAACCAGGAATGTGCCAGAGAAAAGTAAAGTGTCATCTTTGAACAACTCACTATTATTTACTCTCTTTTCCCACACAAACACATTCACATTATCTCTCATGCAGCGTAACTACACCTTGCTGCATGCTGCTAGGTATTATTACATTTTAATCTTATTGAGTCTGACTCATAAAGACATGATCACCTCAGTGTAATGATAAATCTACCTCCCAGCTTTTAAGAGAATATATGTGAGGAAAGGATTTGGCACTTTTCCCTCTAACCACCAAGAACCTCCAAGACGCTAATGTATTAAAGAAGCAGCTTTACGACTTTAGGACACCATCTTTTTGTATCTTCTATTTTTGCAGCATAGCATGGATAAGATGTGTTAGACACTTTGTTAGAGATTACTGCATTTCAGTAATATTAAACAGAATACTATACATTTTGCGTTCGATTTTTTGCATAATTGTAACCTGGAAAGCTACATTAGCTATAGCCTCGTTCCCACCGTATTTACACTGTAATTAAACTTTTTTCCCCCCAGACCTTTTGCTGTCTGAATATTGGGAAAGTGAGGATTTTGTCCTGAATCTCGTCATCAGTCCTTTCGTTGTAATTTTAAACTCCATTGTTGATTCGAGTAGCAAACAACTGCGTGAAGTCAACCAATCAAAATGCTGCGTGAACTCAACCAATCGGCATGTTTAGCGCCCAAGTCCCACCCCTGGAAGTTGCTGAACTTAAAAAAAAAAAGAAAAAAAAGTACTACCTCGTGAGCAGGGACTTTCTGAGGGGGAAATTTTTACCTGGAACTCACCGATTACCATCCTAAAGTGCCTGTTTCCTGGGGAAAAGTCCACACGGTGAAAACGTGGCTTTTGATGTCTCCTCCTCCAAGAATGTACTCCTTCCCATCACAACTGTGACTTTGCAGCTGGGCCCACGTTAAGCTAAATGCATTAGTTTGCGCATTACACATTCATTTGCGTGATATGACATTCCTCGCTGAGCACTGATGACAAACAAAGCTGTTTAATCCACAACAAGCACCTCGGTTTGATAAATAGTGGGATTAAAACAATATGAAGACATCAGTTGGATTCGAAATCTTCTCGTTATGCTCCCTCTCGTGTGGCATGAGCAGAGGCCCTTATAACAAGTTCATAATTAGTCGCATGCATAACCCACGGTGATTAGCGCAGGCATAAGGTTGTTAACACTACGTTCCCTCATTTCCCTAAAGAGGTTCCATTTAATTAGAAAGTGTATTGTTAGTTTTTCTTCTGCTATCTTTCTCGTTGTGCTAAACGAAAATTGCATCGGTTATAATGTGAGCCGCAATGTAAACTGCATAATGTATATGTCAAATTCATCCATGCACACCGCCAATAGTCTTTCTTTTTTATTTACAGCAAAATAACTATTTTACTTTTTTTTTTTTTACAGAGGCATAAACAGCATCTCACGGAAGTCTATTGTTCCCTGAAATTGAATTCTTACAATCCACTAACCCTGAAAGGAAATAAACAAAACACAAAGCCATAAGATAACAAGAATGGCATGACTATAATATTAAGTGTAATGAAGGTTTCCTCATCACTCCCAGTTCATGTGTTGGCCATCCTCACACACATGGTCGGATGTGAATGACACACAGGATCTATTAAAGAAGTCAGGATTTTATCAGCGCTGAATATTGACCCATTGCCGTGCTAAGCATACAAAAATGCATAGAAACCAAAGGAAAGTGCCGCATGAGCTTGTTCATTCTGATGCAAGATGAGTTTGACTGTATACAATCCATTTATACACACACACACACACATATATATGTGTGTGTGTGTGTGTATGTATGTGTATATATCCATCCATCCATCTTTCTATGTATGTAGCCTATGTTTATATTTATTTATTTAATTTATTTCTTTAATGTCCTTGTTGTTTTATTTTATGCGAATTGTAAATTGTAGATAAATCATGCATATGTGTATTGGTTGGTGCAAACTTCCATAAACCTAACTGGAGTATTTAACAAGAAAGTATAAGCTGTTATTAGAGTTAAACACGAAAACTGCACTCCTATTAAAATAATTATTGCTTTTTATGTGATGCGCTACTTCTCCTGTCCGAATCGAATTCTAGACAAATATATGAAATCTTTTCGAAACTGCAAAATCGATGCAAATTCTGTGTGTAGTGCTCTCTCCCCCTGTGTCACCATTCATTTGCATGTTCTGTCAGCAGTGGTCAGAAGAGCTTTGATTCAGCAGAAAGAGGGATGCTCCAGTCTATAATATTGATGCCAAAAGAGAAAGAGGGGGAGGTGTGGGGGGAGTGGGGGTGTAAAGGATGCAGAAAGGGTGATGGGGGTGGGGCCTCTGGATTGGTGGGGGGTGGGGCTGAGCCTTAGCTGCAGATTATTCTAGAAATTGCCAGCTGCAGCAGTGTCTGCAATCAGGCTAAAACCGGTTTTGACTGGGGAGGTGGAAGTCACAGTCGATTTTTGTCAAGCCAGCCCGGGTGACTGTTTATCTCTAGGGCTCAATGGGACAACATGCATTACAGCGAATGTGAAAATGTCCCAACACTTCATAGTCAGTTTAATAATTCATTCACCTCCTTCTCCAGCCTGTCAGAGATTGAGAGAGAGAGAGAGAGAGAGAGAGAGAGAGAGAGAGAGAGTGCTGTGATACTTCCACCCAGCTCTGATAAACCATAACTCATGCGTTTAAATTCAAATAACAACAATATGTACCAAACAAAATAAAGTAAACAGTGTACTTTAGGACTTCTGGGAGATTAGATACAGTGCAGGTTATCGGGCCGCAGTCCTTTCCTTTTCTCCCTCAGGACAGTGTTCTCATTTCCACTGCACATCTCTATGGAGCCGACAGATGCCGGAGGTCCTGGAGGATCCAGAGCCCTGGGACAGTGCCTGATTAAAACACACTATTAATAACGAAGAGCCGGCCTGCCAGCGACCGCGCCCACACGGATTTAATCTTAATCTGCATTACGGAGCCCAGAGCTCCGGCACTCAGCACTGACCCCCCCGTCGCCTCGATTCCCTATGACATCAGCAAAGGCAGGGCGGCCATTTTCCCGCACAGCGCTGAGAATTTGTAATGGAGGGAGATGAGCTTGGTGTTGGGAGAGAAAGAGCGGAGGCGAGATGCATGGATGGCAATGCAGCAAATCTAAAGCATGCAACTGCTAAAAACAAATACTGACTGTGAGGGGACCGTTTTAAAAATTGTCCAATACCGTTCAAAACAAATTTGGGGCCAATAAGATTTTTTAATGCTTTTAAAAAGTATCTTATGCCTCATCAAGGCTGCATTTATTTAATTAAAATGACCTATGTTATGAAATTAAATATTTTATCTATTTAAAAATATTTTCAAATTTAATTCATTCCTGTGATGGCAAAGCTGAATTTTCATCCTTCAGAAATCATTCTAATATGCTGATTTGCTGCTCAAGAAACTTTTCTTATTATTATCAATGTGGAAAACAGTTGTTCTGCTTAATATTTTTTTTGTGGAAAACATTTTTATGTGTTCATTTTAGCTACAGTAAACACTAGCCTATGTGCTCCCATGGAAGTGTCAAAACGGTCCATTATGAATAAATGTATCAAATTTATTTCATCCCCTACTGAACTAATAAAATATAGCTTAGTTTTGGCTTATTAGAGTAGCTGTGTTAGCTTAGCAACACGCCAACATCAAACTATTTGTGTCATGTTCCTTTCTGCCTATATAGAGCATTCCAAGCTAGTGACTTCTTGACATTAGGAGGAGGCAGCTGTCTATGTAGACAGAGAGGAAGCTCACTAGGTTTTGCAACAGAGCTTAAACGTTAGCAAATACAAGAGGCACAACATCATTCCTCAATAAACACAGTTTATCGTGTTGAACATTCAGTTCAGATTAAAATGAGCACTGTTGTTCCCTCCATCTTTAACCTAAAACATTGGCATCTCATAAATTGGTCCAGAGCAGATTAGAAGACCACAAACACCCACAATGATTTCTCACATGCTAACTAGCCTAGCTTGCGTATTTGTGACTGTGTGTGTGCTCTTCCTCTGAGTTTGCGGATTGAAGTTGTGATAATATCTCTTGGCAGAGCAGTAGATGCCCTCTGGTAAGGTAGTAGTGGGCCAGTCAGAGATCAAGTGGACAAATTTATCCTCCCTTCATCCTAGACTCACATCTGGAGAGGGCAGAAGAGAGCCGCGTGACAGCAGCTGGATTAAAATAACCACAGGTAACCGTAAACCAGGTCAAAGCAGAAGCAAACGGTGTACATGGAGGAGAAACCCTTCTGATAGCTCATTGACATAGCTTGTTGGTTATATAGATATTTTTAATACAATTTTAAGTAGTTGATGCTGTCGTTGATTTGAACAGATATAAACTTCTTTCATTTAAATATTTGATGTTGTTCACTTTTGTCTTGTATTTGAGGGAATGTGGGTTTGAATGAGAGTAAAATCCCAAGAAGCCATACAAAGCAGCACCTGAATTTCAATCGATGGTTTGGCATCATGTGGAGGCTGATATTTTCTCTGCTGTTCTGCTCGTCGTCTCTCTCTCTCTCTCTCTCTCTCTCTCTCTCTCTCTCTCGCTCGCTCGCTCTCTCTCTCTCTCGCTCTCAGGCTCTCGGTTTTGCAGAGCCATAATCCCTTGACATTTGATGTTCTCACGTTTACTGTTTGAAGTTCTCTGTGCTTTGCTGCTCTCTCTCTTCCAAGCAAAGACAAGATCCTTCGCTATGCCTTTGCAGGCACAAAATAACTTCTTCTACATATTCAGCTGTTGTCACTATCAATCTTTTGATGCATGTGGACAAGGAGCTCAGTATGAACATTAATGATTAAGAGTGACTACTACAGTACACGCATTAATATTAGTATTATAATACTTAGTTTTTAGCTTATATTTATTTTATTTACACTGATCCTGACCCATTTACATTTACAACAAAACTTAACTAGTATTTTTGTCTCATTTTTCAATAAAAATATCTCAACTTTTTGAATCCAAGATACATTTACTTGAGAATCAAAATAGTTTAAAATATTAAGATTTGTTTTTGGATTGAATATCCTAAATTAAGTTTACGCTTCTTACATTGCATTGGCAAATTTTTGTTTTGTTTGTTAATTATAAATTGTATCAGATGTAGCTATGCTTAGAAGAAAAATAACCTACAAGTCTTAGAGTAATATCTCTCTCAAGAATATGTATCTGAGTTTATGATATTATTTTACTGGACAAAAAAAAAAGTTTACATTTACCATTTTGACAGTATCACAGTCATGATTGTGCAGCTGTGTGATGCAAAACAATCTAATTGTGAATATAATAAACAGTTCCTTTATATTAAAATATTTACTTTTAGTGATAGTGGTTCAAAAATTAATTAGGGAGAATTAATTAAGGGAGAATGATTATACTTTTTGATCATTTGAATTGCTGACTATAAAAACCAAACAAAAGACTCGCTTTAGATTTTCTTGGTGTCATACATGTGAATTATAAAATGAATTATAAAGCGAGTTGTCTTACTATTATTCTTGTTGATACTTATAGTGTTATGTATAACTCATGTCTATGGATAAACTTCAGTGCAGAATTTGGCCTGCAACATGAACGAATTGAATGAATTGTGTGGCTTGTTGAGAAGAAATGAACTATTATTACTATATTACTGTTCTAAGAAATTGGGAGGTTGATAAACTGGTAAAAGAGAAATAAATAAATAAACAGACTTTTATTTACAGACCATCATATGTAACTTGAGGCTGAGTTCTTTTAATGTTTTCACAACAGTATGAATGCCCAGGCTAAGATATCATAATCATTCAAAGAAAAAAAAAATGTCGAGATTTCAGTAGTTCAGATTACAGCAACACTTGAGGAACAGGTGAAATCACTTAGAGATGTGGTGGAGTGCCCCCGAAGTTAAAAAAACAGACATCTCTCTGAAAGAAATTAGCCTGGAGAACTAATCAGACACATCTAAAGCAAGGTGTCACTTCAACACAACTACACAGCTGAAAGTGTGGCATTTCCTGGAAATCCATAAGATGTGTCTTCTAGGATCGTCTGTTTAATTCCACCTTAAGTGGAACCTGGTCAAAAAAGCATGTGATTATTAGATCTGTAAATTTAATTGTGAATTGAGGATAAATTGCGTTTCGTGTCGTTTTTTATTTTCTAATTTATGTTTTCACTCTGTCAAAATGTTCTCTGGTAAACTCCACAAATGCAGTGCCTATTTGCATAGATTGAAACAATCAATCTCCTTATCTAAATTTAAATCTTAAATACTCAACGCATTCATTTGTGAATCGAACAATGGGAACTTATAGGTTACGTGAGATGGAGCCCTGTGTCATCACAGCTGTAATTTAAAGCAGTGATCCAGTGTTCCTGCCTCAATTTGCAATCACTCTGGGTGGTGTACGTTGTACTCGGTTCAGATGAGACCATTTGAATATGAATAACACAAGGTGTGGTGCATTATGATAATAGCTTTCAATTAACCACAGATATCTACATATACTCCTTAAAGAAGCTGGAGTGGAATATTAGCCTGATAACGACACTTTGAACAATAGGAAAAGCGGGTTCTCATAACAACATGATTTGAATGATTTGCAATTTCATTATATCCTTGTGTTTGTATTTGAATCTGTTTCCATTAATGTTAATGGATTATCTTGTTTTTCAAGCCCTCCTGAATTTAAAATCGCCTGGTGGCTGTCAATTGTGCAAGTCAATTTTCCAATAGTCACAAAGCCATTTCGTTTTCCCCACTGGCTAGTGAAATTGGTCCTTTTGAGTGAGTCTTTTCACATTTTATGTGAATAGAGTATTGATCAGTACTTCAGAGTAATGGCTTAAAATAACCTTTGATCAGTGCCAGAAATAACCATATAAGAAAATTAAACCCAGAAGCACCATACTTTTTACACCAATCTGTATTTTTATTATTACTTATCAACCAGAATATTTATATTGTGGGAACTTTTCTGAACAAATGGAAATGGAATGGAACTGGACAATTTTACTCTATTTCAATCAATTCAAAATGCTTGTTTCAGTGTTACAATATGGGAAGTATTCTGTTATCAGTCAGAGATGAGTGTCAAAGTAATGTCCATGTTACTTTTGTTTTAATGACAAGCTCCTAAACTCATCACAGCCGGCTTTTAAAAGATCATTTAAAAGATCAAACCAAAACTGTGTCAATTGAAATTTTATATATATACTTTTTTTATTATTTTGAATTTTAATGTCATTTAAACAGCAATTGGTGATTCTCTGACTCTGACAGTCTGAAAAAGCGGAATTAAGTTTCAACAACATTTTAATACTTTTAAGAGGGATCATAAAAATGTTGTTATTTTTATCTAGTACTGTCCTGAACAAGACAAAATGACTGAATTTATAAAATAAATTGCCCAAATGTCAACTTAACTTAACTGTCCTTTCGTGACCTGGATGATCCACGACTGTTTTCATGTTTTGTGATAGTTGTTTGTGTGTCCTTTTATAATTGTAAAAAAGGTCAATGCAACTTTTTATCACAATTTGTTTTTTCCCCTCACAATTGTGAGTTTGCATTTCACAATTCTGACTTCTTTTTCTCACAATTGCGAGATTTAAAATCACAATTGCAAGTTATAAGGTCAGAATTTGGAGATATAAACTTGCAATACTGACTTTTGTCTTGCAATTGTGAATTAAGTATGTGAATTCTTAATTCATAATTCTGACTTTTCTTAATATTGCAAGTTTATAACATTTTTTTTACTTTTCTCAATATTATGAGTTTAAATCTCATATTTTTGACTTTTCACAATATTGCGAGTTTATTTCTCATAATTTTGACTTTATAACTCGCAATTGCAACTTTATATCACGCAGTTCTGAGGGAAAAAGTCAGAATTGTGAGATAAAAACTACCTTTTTTACCTAAAAAAAAAAACCTTTTTTGTGTTTGTTTCACACTTATTAGTATTCCAAAGTATTCTAAAGTATTTAGATTAAGTTACTAAACTTGAGTAATGTAACGAAATACGTTACAAATTACTTTTTAAAGCATGTATTTTGTAATCTGTAGTGAAATACATTTTAAAAGTAATCTACCCAGCCCTATACAAAAGTGACCAACCTTTTCAAAAAAACAATCAATACTTCTTTGCACAAACCACAGGCATAAAAAAACAGCATCAATTCTTCAAGGTACAAAACAATTAATCAAGGGATTTTACCAAACAGGTGCTAATGATTATCAATTCATATTTATCTTGAAAACACAATCATAAACTGAAACAGAAACACTAAAACTGGGTGACAAAAAGCCAAACTCAGGCTGAAAAAAACATACAGAAGACAGGTGAGGACATAAAACACAGTTTACTGTCAAAAGAAGGTTACACCATGTCAAGACTACTGGCATCAATAAGACATACAGCCAGGCAACAAGACACAGCAGCAAAACAAGGCAGCAGAAATTTTTCCAGCCAAGGTCCAATGTCTCCACAGAGAAAGTTTAGAACAGCAAAGAAACGCTCTTTTGTCAAGCACCAAAGGAACAAAGAACGTTGAGGACAACAGATGCAGGAGGTCACGTAGACGCAGTGGTCGAGCCAAGGAAACTTACTGCAGCAGAGATGTCGAGCATTGATGCTCGAACAGTTCAATTTGGGAAGATGTCGAGCAGTTGGCAGGCAAACCCTTGGCAGAAGAAGTGATGGGAGGATCTACTTTCATAAAAACTACAGAAGACTGACTTCATGGAAGAAGCGACCCAAAAAAAAAAAACCTCCGACGTGGACTATAGCACGAAACACAAAAACTGGGGTGTGTGAAAAATGGCAGCAGTGCATAAAACTGGCATGAAAAAAATTGCAAAATATCTGAATTGATGAAAAAAAAGGGGCTGAATTTGAAGGGCTGTAGCGCCGAAGGCAGTTACATCGAAGGAAAAATGAGTGAGGGCACACTGTGGAGTGAGGTGCCAGTGTTGGCTGCAGATGGTGGTGATTTTGTTGGTTTGGCATTTGCAATGCTGAATTGGGGTGAATGGGGAGTTGGTCAAATGGTAGAATGCTGAGAGGCATCCCTTATCATCATGCATTTATTCTGCATGAGGCACCTGAGTTGGCCGCAATATTGCTCTGCAGCATGACAAAACACACACACACAAAAAGAATAACAAATTTATTCTGAGTGTAAAGCTTCAGTGTAAAGAAGAACAAGAAGAACAAAAGTGAGTGATGCCCCCCCCCACACCCCCTGCTCAAACATCATCGAGTCTGTCTGGGATTACATGAAGAGAGAGAGAGAACTGATGCTGCCTAAATCCACAAGAGACAGTGTGGTTAGTTGTTTCCTAGTTTTGGGGGCCACACCCTACGCTGCGATTTCCTTCAAAAAACTGTGTGCAAGTGTAACCTAGAAGAATTGATGCTGTTGAAAGTGTTTTGCTGGTGGGGTGGTCAATATTGATATTGATTTTTTTTTTCTTTTTTCTTCTGTTCACTCACTTTTTTAATTGATAAATATAAATATAAATTAACTCTATTTTTTTTGAAAGCATTCTTCTTTTACACATTTTTTTTCACACTGCCTAAAACTTTTTGCACAGTACTGTATATATATATATACTTAACAAATTTTTTGTCATTCGTCGTGTTTGAATTAAGAAACATAGTCTACAAGTTGTGCTATACTCATTCATCATGTTGATACAAAAAAAAAAAACTTTTTCATTAAATGGCCTTTTTTTTTTGCTTAGATGATGTTGTTTAGACAATCAGTGTAGGTCCTGAATAATGTATTACTCATGATTGGGAGCGCTGGTGATTTGGAGAGGTCAGAACTGTAGACTTTTACTGAGACAAAAAAAAAAAAAAAAAGATTTATGGCAGTATAATGACATGGTATCATGAATATTCATGAGAGAAAAATTAGAGTAGGCTATGATAATTCTAGGGTCCTTTGTTCTTGTAATGGCTGAAAGCAGGAGAGCTTGTGTCTATCAGATAGATTCCATAAACAGGTAAAGCTTCAAGTGAACACTGAAAACGTCAAAGAGGATTGTTCTTCTTTGTCTGCATATTTACCTAATTCAGATGAATTCAACATTCATGGCTACCTAATTATCATAATTATACATGTTTCTATGGAAACCTACTTGTCCTTTATTTTTGATTCATTAAGTTTTACCTTCCGGCAGATTTTAATTATTATGTTTTGATGTACAAGAGAATGTTACAATGGTGTTTTAAAAAGACTGGATTAGAGTGGAATTTCAGCTGACTTTAAAGTGTGTCCTCCAAGGACATTTCATTGTTTCAAGGGTGAAGAGAGCATTTTAATGTATACGGGCAGCATTTGAATATTGGCTTATACTGTTGGATGAACAAAGCTGACCTCTTTCATTACTATGGACATGCTCTTTTCATAAATGTCCTCAGATGACATTACTTTAGATTTTACTTGTCCTATCTATCTATTGAATTACCAACACAGGAAAGGAAGTTTTTGCATTTCCTTTACAAACAAGAACACTGGAAGAACTGTTTGGTGCCAATTAACTGCTCAGCTGGGGAAGATGTATTGCTTGCTATGCTTTTTATAGAAAAGAAGATCTTACTTTTAAAAAGCTTGATTTTGGTTTAGACATCACTGATCATTAAGCGCCAAATAGTTTGCAGTTTCTGTGCATAATTGGGGAATATATATATATAATATATATATATACATGAAAACACACAGCTAAACATTTTCTGCATTTTTATTGCATTAGTTTCATTTTTGCTGTATCTTCATTCTGCCTGTGGTCTTGTTAAAATAAGTTTTATTTAGCAGAGAAAGTCACCAATTCTCGTTAAGGATGGATTGCTTTTGTTTGACTTGGCTTAGCAATGAATAATGACGTTAGTGAAGGTTTGTGAAAGTTTATTAATGCATTTATTTATTAATTTAGTACTTGTTTTATTATTTACATTATATGTAGAAGTGGTGTCCAAAGACCTACCAAAGAAGATTCCAGTCATAAACCAGGATAACCATCTTTTATGCAGTAGGAGATTCACTTAATTTCAGAGGCACCCAGTTAAAGGTACACTAAGTCAATACATCATCAGTTCTTCTTCCAAAGTGTGTTTTTGTTTTCCCTTGAATCACTATGGTAAGTCTGTTATAAGTGTTTATATTTTAGACCTGGCAGGATTGTTTACTTGGGAAATTGCATATGTCACTCAACCGTGTGTCCTGTCATATCCATAAATAGAGAGAAGTTGCTCCGGCTACATTGAGACATATATGGTGTGGGAATGGCATAGGTTAGGTGTCACAACAAGCAATAAAAGGTTGACATGGAGCACAGTAAATCTCAAACCTCTGGGGAATCACCTGTTTTCAGTGTTGGGGAAAGTTACTTTAAAAGTAATGCATTACATTGCGTTACTTTTTAGGGAGTAACTAATTGTGTTGCTTACTTTTTATAAAAAGTAATGCATGACATTATTTTTGTGATACTTTCTCTCACCTGGGCTGGGCTTGTTTGTTTTTTATTATTAACGACAAAAAAAATTCAATTTTGGGCAAATGTAAAGGCCCATTCACACCAAAATAAATAAGCCTCAGGCTGAAGGAAATGCATTTTTACGCCTGTACTGTAGAGGGCGCAGCTCAAACAAACCTTTCGGCTGTGCTGTCCCTCTGGATTAAAAAAAGAATAGGAAACAGGAGAAGGAAGTTCAACATTCTTATTTCTGAATCTAATCTAAAGTCATTTTTGATAATTAGTATGGTTGAATTAGATCACTGAAGGTCAGCAGCAAAGACATTGGTTAATAAAGTGGAATTAAATAATTAGTATATTTGTGTAATTTAATATAGTTAATTATTACAGGCTTGCTTAAAATTCAGAGATTTATTACACTATTTTTATATATGCTAATAACCATCATGTTTCCACACGCACACAATACCTCTGCGCTTTAGAGTCTGCTGGCAAAAAGAGAAAGTGTGTGTGGCAGCGTACTGGAATTTATTTTCAAGGAAGTACCATATTTACCTATTGGGTAGAGCTACAGTAACGTTTTCAGATAGTCAGCTTAAGATCCTTTCCATCTAAACTGGTTATATCTGTTCAGCCTAGTAGGGAATGTTTCATGAGCAGCAGGATATTCTTATTCATCCGCACAGTCACACAGAGCCAAAGCACAACCAAACCAATGTTCTTCCACAAAATGCATGCAGTTTAGTTTTTTAACCACTAGAGGGCCAAAAGTTACATAGTGTACCTTTAATTATAGAATTAATAGTTCTTTTAATGTTGCCTCTGTAGCATGTAAGTGATAATTTCCCACTAATTTCAAGGCAAATACATATGCATAAAAATGTAAATTTTTATATTTTTACCTTTTATATTATCTTAATGCTTCCACTGAGAAAAAAAGTATTATTACGAGTTCATTGTCTAGCAACAAGACAAGCTCTTATCTTTTAAATATAATATACAATATACTGCTTGCCTTTGCAAAATATCCGAGTGAATGTTGCAACTGACCAATCAGAATCAAGTATTCCTGAGAGCCACGTATTAAGACATATCGCTCTGGCATTTTATCGTCATTTAAAGGTTGATGCAGTGTCTTTAAATGTGATGGCTTTGAAAATTAGACTGAGAGAGATTTGACAAACACTATTAAACTTTGATAATGGAGTACAGTAGAAGAGCTACAGCAGCTGTGTGGACAGATGTCCAAACCTGGGAGAAATACACATCGTTATCCATCAAAGCAACAAGCAAATACACACACACATGCCATTTGCAGTATATTAACAAATTTGCATCTGTTATGTTGATTGAGTTTTACAGTGTGTGTGTGTGTGAGTGAATGAGAGATGTGCCTATAATAACCCTATTAAGGGGGAGGGAACTGTCCACCAGCAGGTGCTGAAATCCGCAGATGCACATACAAATATTCCTGTTTGCATTTGAAACACAGCCATACTCTCCTCACTTGATTTATCATTCTTATAAATGTTTAAATGTTTATTCATTAATAATCATACTGCATCATATTAAATAGGTGCATTTTAGAGACATTGTGTCCCCTTTCCTCCTTTCCAGACCTAAGCGCATTGATGCGAGACAGAAGCAGAGACACTGATATTCTCCTCTTTCTGCTTTCATGAATTTCACTCAAGATGCAGGGGTCAGGCCACTGCACTGAAACATTAGCCCGTCTATTTCTGGGCTTCCCCAGTAGTGCTCTTTCCTTTATGGCAACATGTTTGCAGAGCATTTTCCACTCTCACTTTCTCTCTCCAACCTTCTCCACCTTTATTTGTTCTCTTTTCATCCATTTCTATCTTGAGTCAGGGAAACAGTGGTCATATGTCGCCAATTCTGCACTGTCCTCCTCATGACCTTGGAAATGAGGCACACGCCGTGCTGTCACTGTATTCGGCACAGGGCTCCAGTGGATCGTTGGGGCCAAGGCCTCTGCGGGGATCCATCCAGCATGAAGGCTACAGTGTTCGGCTGCAGGAATTAACTGAGCATGGCGTGATCACGTGGAAGGCTAGGACTATGTTTTGGGGGAAAAATGAGGACGAGAACAAAGGTCTGAACCACAATACAGTTCATTGTGTGGGAGGGAGAAAATACTGATGATTTTTGAACTGCATTAGTCTGCTCAAAATGATTAGTTAAGGAATAGTCTGCAGTAAATATTACTATGCATAAAATTAATGTGTGTGTGTGTGTGTGTGTATACATATACATATATATATATATATATATATACAGTACTGTGCAAAAGTTTTAGGCAGGTGTGAAAAAATGCTGTAAAGTAAGAATGCTTTCAAAAATAGACATGTTAATAGTTTATATTTATCAATTAACAAAATGCAAAGTGAGTGAACAGAAGAAAAATCTACATCAAATCAATATTTGGCGTGACCACCCTTTGCCTTCAAAACAGCATCAATTCTTCTAGGTACACTTGCACACAGTTTTTGAAGGAACTCGGCAGGTAGGTTGGCCCAAACATCTTGGAGAACTAACCACAGTTCCTCTGTGGATTTAGGCAGCCTCAGTTGCTTCTCTCTCTTCATGTAATCCCAGACAGACTCGATGATGTTGAGATCAGGGCTCTGTGGGGCCATACCATCACTTCCAGGACTCCTTGTTCTTCTTTACACTGAAGATAGTTCTTAATGACTTTCGCTGTATGTTTGGGGTCGTTGTCATGCTGCAGAATAAATTTGGGGCCAATCAGATGCCTCCCTGATGGTATTGCATGATGGATAAGTATCTGCCTGTACTTCTCAGCATTGAGGATACCATTAATTCTGACCAAATCCCCAACTCCATTTGCAGAAATGCAGCCCCAAACTTGCAAGGAACCTCCACCATGCTTCACTGTTGCCTGCAGACACTCATTCGTGTACCGCTCTCTAGCCTTCGGCGAACAAACTGCCTTCTGCTACAGCCAAATATTTCAAATTTTGACTCATCAGTCCAGAGCACCTGCTGCCATTTTTCTGCACCCCAGTTCCTGTGTTTTCGTGCATAGTTGAGTCGCTTGGCCTTGTTTCCACGTCGGAGGTATGGCTTTTTGGCCGCAAGTCTTCCATGAAGGCCACTTCTGACCAGACTTCTCCGGACAGTAGATGGGTGTACCAGGGTCCCACTGTTTTCTGCCAATTGTGAGCTAATGGCACTGCTCGACATCTTCCGATTGCGAAGGGAAGTAAGCATGATGTGTCTTTCATCTGCTGCAGTAAGTTTCCTTGGCCGACCACTGCGTCTACGGTCCTCAACGTTGCCTGTTTCTTTGTGCTTCTTCAAAAGAGCTTGGACAGCACATCTGGAAACCCCTGTCTGCCTTGAAATTTCTGCCTGGGAGAGACCTTGCTGATGCAGTATAACTACCTTGTGTCTTGTTGCTGTGCTCAGTCTTGCCATGGTGTATGACTTTTGACAGTAAACTGTCTTCAGCAACCTCACCTTGTTAGCTGAGTTTGGCTGTTCCTCACCCAGTTTTATTCCTCCTACACAGCTGTTTCTGTTTCAGTTAATGATTGTGTTTCAACCTACATATTGAATTGATGATCATTAGCACCTGTTTGGTATAATTGTTTAATCATACACCTAACTATATGCCTACAAAATCCCTGACTTTGTGCAAGTGTACCTTGAAGAATTGATGCTGTTTTGAAGGTAAAGGGTGGTCACACCAAATATGGATTTGATTTAGATTTTTCTTCTGTTCACTCACTTTGCATTTTGTTAATTGATAAATATAATCTATTACCAAGTTTATTTTTGAAAGCATTCTTACTTTACAGCATTTTTTCACACCTGCCTAAAACTTTTGCACAGTACTGTATATATATATATATATATATATATGTATGTATATTTTATATATATTAGTGTGGAATATTGTTGACATACTCATTGTGTTGCAATTAGTGTATGTGTTCCTGTACTGAAGCAGTGTGTGGGAAATCCTGGTCTAGTTAGGTTAGAGAAAACAGCGCCATCATCTGGTAGCACAAGGACCTGCATCCAGCTGCATCTCCAAATTCTGACCTCAAAAATCATCCAAGTCCCCAAATACACATAATTTGAATTCAAACTAACAACAATCACTGGTTCTTCTAATCAAATGCTTTGTTTGTTTGACTCGTAAAGGGAAAAATGAAAGGCTGAGTGTTACCTATTATCATTATCAAAATTACCAGAAGTCCTCATTTAATTCTTATTAGCATTTCACAAACACTCAGCGTATTTTCATTTCATTTTTCTATACCTGTTTATTGAATCCACCCACACATTCTGACACACAAATGAACCCATTAGAATGTTGGCATTAAAAGCATTAAAAGCAGTTTAATTCATAATGAAGTGCTTCATTTTAGAGTAATTCTTTTCACTCTAATGTTGCCACAACAATGCTGAAGCTTCAGTGATATTTATGACAGGCTATTATCCATTATTATCATGCTCAAGTCAAACAAAATGAATCCATTAGTAAGACCTTACCAAATTCTTTTGAGGAACAGTGTGACCCAGAGGGGAGCCTTGATATTGTTTGGTAATTTAGGGCTAGTTTTTAGGCATTTCATGTCAATTTGTACATGGTGAAGCATGTGAAAATAAAAGAATAGGCTTTAAAGTTGGGCTTAAATAACGTTAAGCTGTGTTTTCTTTTTGTTTCTTTTCCATAATTAATCGTACACGTTCATTTGACAGTCGAAGTTTCCTTTTGATAGCAAACACTTATACAGTCCAATATTTCGGCCACGTTCACACAACAGCAGAATACGGTTATCAGTCCTGTATTTGAGTCCTTAATACGCATTCACACTCAGTACGGTTATTTACGGGAGTGACAACCGCATTCTGTAACTGAACTCACACCCGTAAATTTTCAGGACTCACAACCGTATTCAAAGAAAACCCGCGCGGTGAGACAACGGACTGGACAGCTAGTTGTCTGTCACATCATACAGTACGAGAGCCCCTCTGCTAAGGGGTTTTGTGTGTGGTTTTGCTTTCGGTAACTTACAGCGACGGAGATATGAGCTGTGAGACATCTGAAGGTTTCAGATCCAGTCTGTTCTCCACGGAAGTGGCGCACGTCGGTTTTGTGTTCTATGCGCGACTCAGGTGAGGTTAAAAGCTCGTGTTCTGTTTACATTGAAGCTTCCTTCGGTTAATCGAGATTTGACGTTTGAACTCGCGGCCCAGTTGGACTCTTGTCATATCAAAAATATATGAACGTATTTGACCCTTCGCAAACAGTTTGATTGACAGGTGATCTGACCAATCATAACCTTGAATCCAACATTTTGTCTGACAAAGCAGTCAGGGGAGTTAGATTAACTGGTGAACTTGAACTTGAAAATTGTGTGTACTCTACGTCTTTCCGCACTTGAAACAACATTCCTTCTGATGTCCATTCATGTTTATTTGATACTATAAATGAACTAGTATGAAGAGATGATCGGTTCACGAGCCGCTTGAAGAAGCTACAGCGATCTATCACGACACATTAAAGAGACACTATACGGTATTTATTGTTTAAACTTCTTAAAAAAATTACAATATTTTAAACATGAAACTGTTTCATACGTAGAGAGTCTCCTCTTTGCTCCACAATGTATTTTTCACTGCGTGAGGACATGATGTGCGCGTGAGAGCACAAGGCTTGTCGGACATAGCAACAGTAACTAAAGGGGGCGGGTCTTTGAGAAGGGTCAAGTGTATGAACGTTGCCATGTTTGATAGATAGACAGTATTCGAGATGCTACTGTAATGTGCGGTCTGAAAAGGACATTTCAAGATGCATACCTGTAAGTAAATACGGTTGTCAATCCTAAAAACTGACAGTGTGAACGTGACCTAAGATGCATATGATTCACACAAATGCACACAATCTATCGCTGAATCGATAACAGGCCTGCGAAGAGTGTTATATAACTGTCTGGTAGTTGCTAGTGTAATTTTAGGTTCACACACTCTCTCTGTTTTTGTTTATATTGCTCATTTTTAAACGCCACTGACTGTGATTTACCTTTCACTACATAATTGAAAAAGAAAGTCAATAGAACTCACTTGAGATTGCTGTCTCTCAGGAACTCTGACTCTTGGCTAATGAATCGATCCATTTTTTTTTTTCTCCAGGTTTTGTTCTTAGCTGAAAGAGCAAGCCACCTCCCGCATTCATATCCACATATCTTGAGCTGTCAATCAAACTGCCAGACTCTTGACATTACATATTAATTTCGACACATACCATCACCACATCTCACAGGATTGCAACATGACTTGATAGCACTGCTATCACAAATCGATGGCAGGTGGAATTTGTTTCTGACACACATGGGCGTTTCTGAGTCCTGCTGTAATCTGTCCACTGGCAGAGGGAGGTGGAATCCTTTGTGCATCTCTGATATCTGCTGCAATGCTGAAACAATCCAGCCTGCTTCCTCCAGATGTGGTGAGCACACATGACTGGGCGGATCAATAGTGCTGGCATGGGAAGCATATTGATTTGAGTATAATCACGGGAGCTATTGCAGCTTCAAAAATTCACAATCAAGGCTTATAGAGGGAGATTTATATCACCTCTGACTCAAGACATTGGCTGTGTTGGAATGACTCTGGCATACTAGGATACTGCAGTGCATACCTAATATCTTTGGGGGAAAAAATTAGGTATTATGTTATACATATATATGTATTTTTGTCATGTGACCTCATCATGTGCATGTTTGAAGTCTGTTCGCAGCTGTATTATTTTCTTAATTTTACATATTTCTGAGTGAAATGGAATTTTCAATGACGCAAATTGATTTATCCCTCTGGAATTGATGCAATAATTTTTTTAAAGAAATTTTTTACAGAAAAGATGCATTAAATTGATTTAAAAAAAAAATGCTGTTCTTTTAAACTTTATATTTATCAAAGAATCCTGAAATGATGTATTGTTTCCAGAACAATTTTAAGTAGCAAAAACTGCTTTCATCATTACTAATAATAAAAAATGTTTCTTGAGCACCAAAACAGCATATTAAAATGATTTCTGGAGGATCACGTGACAGTGAAAACATGGAGTAATGGCAAATTCAGCTTTGGCATCACAGGAATAAATTATATTTTGAAAATATATTAAAATATAAAATAGTTATTTTAGATTGTACAAAAATTTAAAATATTACTGTTATTATTGTATAAATGTAGCCTTGGTGAGCAGAAGAGACTTCTTACAAAAGCATAAAAAAAATCTTACCAACCACAGACTTTAAAGTTTATACTAGAATGGACCCTGACCAAATGTGAGTTTGCTGAAACTACTCCTAAAACGCTGTTTGATGAGTTTAAGTGACAACCCTTGTCTTAGAGAACTTGATTAAATGTTACAAAAACTTATTTTTCTTCGGAATATGTGCACTCACAATAAGACCAGGAATGTAAATAGCTTCTGGAAATAGAGATATTTTATTTTTTTAATCCATTTTGTGTCAAAATGTTATAGTGAAAAATGTTATGATGGCTAATATTTCTTCTGGCTCATTCTTCACAAATGGAAGGCCATGTTGACCGCATTGCATTGTTTGATATAGTATTCTGTGCTAGTTACAACCTGCAGATTCAACCTGAAATGTTCGAACGCTTTCGATTTAATTGCTGCAGCAAACTGAAATTAAAATTAAGATAAATGGACAAAAACAGAAATGTTTAGTAGCAGTTATGCAGTACAGTATATTCACATAAGAATATACAGTGCGGGTACTGGTTCACTGGAAATAATAGAAATTCTTTAGGATGTTATAGTAAAAATTTATTAAATAACAAAATTTGAGGTTTGATAATAACATAGTGAAATGAAGTATTTATTTTCTAAATAAAATCAAAATTAGGTACCAGCACAGTTGCAAACTTGTTATTCAGAAATCAGTTTGTGATCAATTTCTGACCAACTACATGCATTGAGATGTTTGATGTTTGTTTCTGCACAAACCGCAAGTCGCAGACAGAATGATAGCAGCCCTCTCTTGCCTCTAATCCTGACTCTGCATGCTGGGAGTGTGTGAACGGCAGCTGACTGAAAGAGCTGTGCCATTTCTGAAGGTCAGCGCTGGGGGTGGCCTTTATCTCCCTCTTACTTCCCTTATCTCTTAATCACAGCCATTACCACAAAAATGCTGTTTGTTTGTTTGTTTTGTTCTGTCGTATTACAGTGTTTGTTTACCTCTGTGTGGCCCTCACAGCGGGAACTGAGACTGTGGCACGCATTCCTGCTGCCTGCTAACCCGCAACTTGTTACACACACACACACACACAAAAAAAGATAACCTGTAGTGTTGCACTTTTAGAAATTCAATCAACCACTCTTTTTGACTAAATATGAAAGTGAAAAAAATTCTTTTAAAAACTTTTATTATTATTATTATAATTATTAGTATTGTTGTTGTTGTTGCAATCTGTGTGTGTTTAGTTTAATTTTCATGGACATTTACATTGTATTCCTCAGTTGCCTGTGTTCCTTATTCCCCTAATTTCCTGCCCGTCCTTAGTTGCCATAGCAGGTGATTCAAATCTGTACAACTGTTCATCATTAGGACCCGAGCACCAAAGTGCGAGGACCCTCTTGGAATTGCTCCGTTTATTTAGTTTGTTATCCTTGTATTTTTAAGTTTCTCTTGGTGCTTCATTTAGTTGTCCAGTATCGTCATGTAAAGTGTTCCATGCTGTCACGTACCTAATAATGAATATAGTTCAGTCATGAAAGGTTCAGGTATAGGTCCTTTACATGCAAGCAAGCTGTCACATCATTCCTCCAGCCAAGGTTGCTTGCTCAACATTTAAATAGTCCAATTCATTGTTAGCTGTTAGCTAATCCTTCAGCGTACTATTGGAGTTCCTCTGAAACCCTCCACCTTCCCCAGTTGCACCTGTCTAAATCTGCTACGGGATCGATGTATGTCTATTCATTCATTCAGCAGCAGCAGCATCTCTTACATGCTCACAGCAGCGTGTCTGCATATCAATATATCACTAGTCCACCAAGACCAAATACATTAACATTGCCATATTTATTAACTCATGCTAAATTGTTGATGAAGAAACATACGCTACTTGGCTAAATTATTTGGTGTACACATGGCATATTCATGCTCTTTATGTAACTGTGTGCTATTGTTAAAAGATTAATGGGCTATCTATGATTCTTCAGCATCTCTGTGCAGGTAATTTCCTCCATCAGCCTTTCTGTAGATGTGACCTGCTTTTATATGGCAGATCCCCTCTCGCCAACCCATGTCACAGAGAGCGTTATTAGACAGCAAACAGGCTGTGTGAGGTGAATGAGAGAGGGCAGCTCTATGAAGATGGTTAATCTGGTGAGTTCCTCTCACCTTTGCCTCAGGGTGAGACATCTACACTGTATAATTACCACATAAAACTTGCAGGAAACACCTCCAGCATGCTTAGAAAAATATCTAGTGTAGTCTGTCATTCTCACCATCTCTCTCCCTCTCTCTCTTACTTTACCTTTGCTAATTGCATCCCACTGTGAATGAGAGAAGCTATTCATACAGCATTAGTGGTGGGGATTTTTCGGTAACTCCATCTGCAGGTTACATAATTACTCTAGTAGATGGCAAAAGTGAGTGAACAAATCATTTGCTGATTTATTCAAAACATTGATTCATTCAGGAACGAAACAAGTGTCCGTCTTACAAGTAAGTAATTGATCGTTTTTCATTTTTTGTTTTTTTGATCGCTTTTTGATCGTTTTTTTTTTAACTTTTTTGTTCAAAACACGACTTCATTCAGGAACAAAAACAAATGATCGTCTTTATAGGTGAGTCATTGTATCTTTCAAACAATCGATTCGTTCACTAATAGTGATTCACTCAGGAATAAATTAAGCAACTGTTTTTATGAGTGAGTCAATGAATTTGTTAAAAAACACTGTAGTTACATCCATATATGCATACTTCCCTACTGTAGAAAAACAGTGTGTGAAAGAATAGGATTTTCGAAGTCACAGTATTCATAAAACAGTAGGTGAAAAGTACCAGGATGACTTACTGTAGTACTCCTTCCAATGAGATTCTGAAGAGCTCATCCAATGGCAACAAGAGAGGATTTGTGAATGGCAGTGAAGCCATTGATGCTGTTGGTCACATGACAATGACAACATGACAGATGTAGATGGCGCTGGTCATATAATTAGAATATCATCAAAAAGTTAATTTATTTCACTAATTCCTTTTAAAAAGTGAAACTTATATGTTATATTCATTCATTACACACAGACTGACAAATGTTTATTTCTTTTAATTTTGATGATTATAACTGACAACTAAGGAAAATCCCAAATTCAGTATCTTAGAAAATTAGAATATTTTGAAAAGGTTCAATATTGAAGACACCTGGTGCCACACTCTAATCAGTTAATTAACTCAAAACACCTGCAAAGGCCTTTAAATGGTCTCTCAGTCTAGTTCTGTAGGCTACACAATCATGTGGAAGACTGCTGACTTGACAGTTGTCCAAAAGACGACCATTGACACCTTGCACAAGGAGGGCAAGACACAAAAGGTCATTGCAAAAGAGGCTGGCTGTTCACAGAGTGAAAGCACATTAATAGAGAGGCAAAGGGAAGGAAAAGATGTGGTAGAAAAAAGTGTACAAACAATAGGGATATCCGCACCCTGGAGAGGATTGTGAAACAAAACCCATTCAAAAATGTGGGGGAGATTCACAAAGAGTGGACTGCAGCTGGAGTCAGTGCTTCAAGAACCACTACGCACAGACGTATGCAAGACATGGGTTTCAGCTGTCGCATTCCTTGTGTCAAGCCACTCTTGAACAACAGACAGCATCAGAAGCGTCTCGCCTGGGCTAAAGACAAAAAGGACTGGACTGCTGCTGAGTGGTCCAAAGTTATGTTCTCTGAAGAAAGTAAATTTTGCATTTCCTTTGGAAATCAGGGTCCCAGAGTCTGGAGGAAGAGAGGATAGGCACACAATCAACATTGCTTGAGGTCCAGTGTAAAGTTTCCACAGTCAGTGATGGTTTGCGGGTGCCATGTCATCTGCTGGTGTTGGTCCACTGTGTTTTCTGAGGTCCAAGGTCAACACAGCCGTATACCAGGAAGTTTTAGAGCACTAAATGCTTCCTGCTGCTGACCAACTTCATAGAGATACAGATTTCATTTTCCAACAGGACTTGGCACCTGCACACAGTGCCAAAGCAACTAGTATCTGGTTTAAGGATCATGGTATCCCTGTTCTTAGTTGGCCAGCAAACTCGCTTAACCTTAACCCCATAGAAAATCTATGGGGTATTGTGAAGAGGAAGATGCGATATGCCAGACCCAACAATGCAGAAGAACTGAAGGCCACTATCAGAGCAACCTGGGCTCTCATAACACCTGAGCAGTGCCACAGACTGATCGACTCCATGCCACGCTGCATTGCTGCAGTAATTCAGGCAAAAGGAGCCCCAACTAAAAGTATTGAGTGCTGTACATGCTCATACTTTTCATGTTCATACTTTTCAGTTGGCCAAGATTTCTAAAAATCCTTTCTATGTATTGGTCTTAAGTAATAATATAATTTTCTGAGTTACTGAACTTGGGATTTTCCTTAGTTGTCAGTTAAAATCATCAAAATTAAAAGAAATAAACATTTGAAATATATCAGTCTATGTGTAATGAATGAATATAACATATAAGTTTCACTTTTTGAATGGAATTAGTGAAATAAATCAACTTTTTGATTATATTCTAATTATATGATCAGCACCTGTAGTATGTCTGGATTAAATTCATACTACACATATTAATATTACATAGAACATAGGTTTTAACGATT
Source organism: Opsariichthys bidens (assembly GCA_037194245.1). Classification (NCBI taxonomy): domain Eukaryota; kingdom Metazoa; phylum Chordata; class Actinopteri; order Cypriniformes; family Xenocyprididae; genus Opsariichthys; species Opsariichthys bidens. Next base: position 7,693,851 of record CM074301.1, on the reverse strand, counting down.
ACAAAATAAGTTCTTAAGTTGTATGCAGACACTATTCGATTTTGGATGCAGGCTACAAATGTTTTTATGAGTTTTTGAATCATTTGCTCAACCATCTCATATAAAAACACTGTTTGTTTCAGAAATTTCTCTAATTCTCTAATTGATTGATAATGGTGATGCACAAAAATTCATTATAGCAACTTTGTTTGGAACAGTTTATGTTGGCAAACAGCACACTTGATTGTGGTATTGCTTAATTATATATACTTTTTCATTTTCACATGTCCTCAAAGGAAGGTTTGTCAGATTCAACTCACATTTTGGGATAATAATTTATTTCATTTATTTATTTATATCTATATTTACTGTAAGCAAATTATTAAATTTAATTTAATTAGTAAATTTAACCCATTTTGGGTTGTTTTTAACCCAATATTTTTTAGAGTGTACTCTATGTAGTCACACACAGTATACTGTATCATTCATATCATTCAGTTTATGTCATAATATTTATTTGTTTACAACTTCTCAAAATCCTAAAATTTTCTGTTTATTGGTTTGAAGAATGTCAGATTTTTAATGTGTCGTCAGACTTTTGGACCCCGTTGTATCTCTCCATCACTCTTGTCTCTCTGTCTCTCCATCATTCCATCTTGCTTGTTATCTCATCCGCATATATTCTCTGAAAACATCCATACATGTCAACCAAACAGTGAGAGGAGAGACAAAGCCACTGAGTTAATTGCCCATCATTTACAGCAGATGGCTGCTGACAATATGTAAATGTGTGTGTTTTTGCGTGTTCATGAGCTGTTAGGATGTGTGTGTGTATGGACCAGAGGAGATTTGGTCAATGATTTTATTTCTCTTGATTGATAGTTAATGACTATGAGCTGATGACAGCTGCAATTACTGGTTGCAGTTTTTTCTAACTTCCTTTATGCTCATTTTTAAATATTTAAGCATGTAAAACATGATCACTGGTTATAAAATAGGATGTTTTGTCTTATAGGAACACCCAAAAATAAAACATACTGTTATCATGTTGTTTCACATCCACATGTTGTTTTCCTCTTAAAGTGAATGGTGACCATCAATCAAGGATTTTAGTACATAAAGACATTTTAGTGTTTTTCACACAAATCCATCATATGGTTTTAGAAGACTTAGATTGCACACAAGTCAAATTGACTACTTCTCAGGCTCAAATGAACAGACTCTAGTCCTGATCTTCTTTCATTATATTGAAGAGAGCAGCCAGAACATTCTGCTAATCTTATCCTTTTGTGTTCCACAGAAGAAAGTCATAGAGATTTGAAACAACATGAGAGTGCGAAAATGATCACAGAATTTTCAGTTCGTGTTGAATTATTGAACTGTATAATCTCACAAATTCATATTCTATCCTAAAATATCCCACAAACATCACTAAAAGTAGCTCTCAAATGTTTATGTGATATTTGTCCTTTTTAGTTATATTTAATGCAAGGCCATTGAGTGTCTGCCTTCTGAATCAAATACTCTTCATAAAGAGCATAGACTGTGTTGGAAATTGAATACGGGTGGTTTTAATACTTAACATGAATTGAATATGAGGCTGGGATCAATGGACCAGGCAGAAGCTCAGTCCACAGAGCGTGATCTATGTTCCAGTGGGCAGCACACAGGAAGCTGTGAAACCGCAGCCGTGTAGAATCTTCCTGTCACTGGATCGATACGGCTTCTGTAAACACTCACCCTCTTACTCTCTTGCCGCGGCTATAAATCAGGACTAAGCGTATAGTACTTCCACAACAAACTAAGAGAGTGTATGTAAATATGGGGGAAGCTCCTTGGATATTAATAGTTGTATTCCCACATTGGTGATCCAAAATCTTTTGAATGGCTTTGGGCAATAGCAGAGAATTAAATATTGGGCATTAGTGAAGAATGTATTCCTAGAGGACAGGTTTAATGCTCCGAGGCTGCTCTTTCATAGCTTTGGAGACTTAATGAAGCTCCCAGTTATGCTTCAGTGAGATATCAGCTTTGTTTCAAATGTTTCTCCTGAAATTGCTGAGGCAAATAAAAATAGAAACAACAAGAGAATTACTGATACAGTAAAATGACATGAATAGCACAGCATTGAATTTGATGAGAAATGCTCAAGTTCATATTGAAATCTCTGACTTGGAAATTATCATCATGTCAAATGTGAGCACAGATTGAGACATTGTTGAGATTTCAAATTGTATATGAGAGATGGATGTGACTACTGGGGTCATAAATTGCTCTTAATTCCATCTAATTGCTGTCTAGAAGAAACGATTTCATTATAATAATAATTATAATAATTTTAATAAGATAAACAATTATATAATAATATTTAATATGATTTTTTGCCCAATTTCTTTCATGCTAAGCTGTTTCAGTTTTATCATTTTGAAAGATTTGTATTTAATTTTGTAATTTATTTTTCAAATCTATATCTCAAAGGGTCCTTCCATGATTAAAAAAAAAAATTACCCTTATTAATGAGCCAAAAAGCAGATGTGGTCATGAAGTATATCAAGTCTTGTGTGAAAACGAGCAGTCTGTTAAAACATGTCCCTCTCTCACGCTGCATATTTTGATTAGATTAAACATTTGCTATTAAGTGTTATTGCAGCCAGATGGAGTCATGTTCATTTTACAGTAATTAGGACAAGACGAATCACTAATGAAACACACACACTGTATGGTGCTGCTGCTTCCCTTCATCTGCTCAAACACGATGCAGTTTGATCACTTCTGATTTCTATGCCTGGATGAATCGGCACTCTGGTTCCATTCATTTTAAACAGTATTAAAATGTCTGATTTGATTTACTGAACTCTATAAATGTGCTTACTGAAATAAAATAGAATAGTTTTATTTTTTAATTTTCTAGTAAGGAGGATATACCAGTTGTAGTGCTATAACAGACAATAGTGTTGCCTTGAACTCAAGGATAAACCTCTAGTGATGGAGCCGGTGCATCACAGCTGGCCTTGAGTGCTTATTCGAGAGCAGAAACAGTCCTCAGAAACTGGCTTCAAAGCAAGGAGGACCTCTGTTGGTCAAGTTCCAGCATTTACACCACAACTGTAAGGGAGGAATAAACTGACACTTATCTGTCAATTTTCATTTGAATTGCAAATTCTGAGCACCATGGAAACAAATTGAAAGCGATAATAAAATTCTGTTTTGTTAGTGTAAAGGTTTGGTAACACTTTAGTAGGGGGAATGCATATTCACTTCACTATTAACTACAACTTTTGCCTCAATAAACTCCTACTTCACTGCTTATTAATAGTCAGTAAGGTAGTTTTTGTTGCATTTATGTTTAGGTATTGGGTAGGATTAAGGGATGTAGAATTAGGTCATGCAGAACAAGGCATTAATATGTGCATTAAATACTAATACACAGCCAATATACTAGTAATATGCAAGCTAATAAGCAACTAGTTAAAAGTTAGAATTGAACCCTAAAATAAAGTGTTACCTAAGGTTTTTAAAGGGATAGTTCACCCAAAAATGAAAATTATCCCATTATTTACTCACCCTCAAGCCATAGGTGTATATGACATCTTCTTTCAGACAAACACAATCAGAGATATACTTCATAATGTCCTGGCTCTCCTAATCATTACAATGGTAGTGAGCAGGAGAGCCTGTTTTGAAGCCCAAAATAAATGCATCCATCATAAATATAACCCATACAGCTCCAGGGGGTCAATAAAGGCCTTCTGAAGCGAAGTGATGGGTTTTCATGAGAAAAATATCCATATTTAAAACTTTACAAAGAAAAATAACTAGCTTCCACCAGACGACCTGTGCAAGTCGACTTGCGACGAATGAATAAACCCTGACATGATGTATGACGCAGGATGTAGGAGTATCGTAAGCTTTGACACCCCTCGCGGTTTAAAAAAATATGACTGGGCAACAAACTCAAGCTCTTCTTCTCTTATATCAAAATATTTCTCTTTAAAATTTCTCATTTTAGGCTTCTAATTCGTGACCGGTGTTTTGTTTTGCTCTTTCCTCTGCACTTCCGCTGCAAATCGATGCTTACGGGTGTAAGCTGGAAGCTAGTTATTTTACTTCATAAAGTTTTAAATACGGATTCTTTTCTTACAAAAACCCATCGCTTCAAAAGGCCTTTATTAACCCCCTTGATCCATTTGATTTAATCAGAATAATCCAAGTGGAGAGTAGTTAAATGCCTTAATTCACATATGTGATCTACACTCTCAAGAATAAGCGTTCTTTATTGGCATCTGTGGTTCCATTGCACAAAAGGTTCTTTATAGTGGAAAAACGTTCTTTAGATTATTACAATGTTCTTTAAATTAAACCAAGAACTGTTTAAGAACTGTTCACTGGAAGGAAAAACCCGAATTTGAATTTAGTTTAATTTAGCAGCAGGCATGCTAATAAAAGCATGCAGCATATCATTATACATACTCTAGTAAGCTACACATCTTGCATTTACTTTGCTCATTACCTGTCAGTAACCCTCTCTTTTCATACAATCCTCCTCCTCATCCCCATCACTTGCATCACTTTCTGCCTGCTAGCGGTGTGTGTGTGTGTAGCTCTTTGATCCTTCCCGATCGGAGGATAAACACAGGTCCCGTCCTGAAGCAGAAAGCCATTATATGCACTCTGTGTCTGCAGCCGCCCGTCATGCATCAGGAGGCTCAGATCCCGGCGAATCAAAGGTGTCCATTCTACCTCCAGCTCTGGCATGAATATTTATGAGTGCAGTGCCGGCTGCCCTCCTCTGTGATGTAATTGCAGTGCTGAGTGCCTCCGTGCCACAGAGTTCATCCGATACAAACTAAAACACAAGAAACAACCACACCCTTCTGTGTACTAGCTTGTTTTTGACAAGAGAAAGTGAAATGCACTTTTTCAGTGCAAAAAAAAAAAAAAATAAATCAATAAAAAGACTCCTGAAGTCGCACATGCTCTGCAATTTGGAAAAAATGGTTAAATAACGCTACAGGCTGTCGCTGCTACACACGTGTTAGTATTCAGGACAGAACTGTCTCTTTCCTTCACCTGATATGACTTTCTTTGTCTTTGTGACCATCTGCCCACAACACACATTCACATACTGATTAGCTCTTTATCCATATATATATATGTGTGTGTGTGTGTGTGTGTGTGTGTGTGTGTGTGTGTATGACTGTCATTAATTTGTGCAAGATACAACCTTTTGTTTTAGCACAGTGATGAGATCAACTGTAGCGGTTAAACTAATTTACACATAGGTCTATACATACAATGTCCCAAATGGCTTTGCAGAATTTTTTAGTTATAGGCCTGCTTAATTTACTTAATGGGATGGTTCACCAAAAAATGAAATCCCATGATTTACTCATCCTCAAGCCAGGTGTATATTACCATATTCTTTTAGACAAACAAATCGGAAATATTAAAAATGTCCTGGCTCTACCAAGCTTTAAAATGGTAGTGAATGAGGGTTTTGAAGCCCCCCAATAATGCATTCATCCATCGTAAATATAATCCACACGGCTCCAGGGAGTTAATAAAGGCCTTCTGAAGCAAAGTGATGGGTTTTTTGTAAGAAAAATATCCATATATTTAAAACTTTATAAATTAAAATAACTAGCTTCCGCCAGACGACCCTACACATATACTGCGCCAAATGAGTAACCCCTGACGTGATATGTGACGCAGGATGTGGGGGTCTCTCACGGTTTAAACAAATATGGCTGCGACAAACTCAAGCTCCTCTTCTCTTGCATCGAAATCCTCTGACATTTCCATTTAAAATTTCTCATTTTAGACTTCGAATTTGTGATTGTTGTTTTGTTTTGCTCTTTCCTTTGAGCTTCCGTGTTCATCATTTTGTCCAGTCTCGGGTCAGGGGTTACTCTTCTGCCGCAAATCGATGCGTACGGCCGTCTGTCCGAAGCTACTTATACTTAATAAAGATTTAAATATGGATATTTTTCTTACAAAAACCCATCGCTTTGCTTCAGAAGGCCTTTATTAACCCCCTGGAGCTAGATATGGATTATATTTATCATGGACTGATGCATTTTTGGGGGGCTTTAAAACAGGCTCTCCGTTCACTAACATTATAAAGCTTGGACATTTTTAAAAATATCTCTTATTGTGTTTGACTGAAAGAAGAAAGTCATGTACACCTAGGGTGAGTAGATCATGAGATCATTTTCATTTTTGGATGAACTATCCCTTTAAAGTCACCATGAAATCAAAATTGACAATCCTTATTTTTCATGGAAAATTGTAGTATTTATTATGATTAAATGATTTGTTTGTGTACATCTTTAATCAAAATAACTTCCCCTCACTCTTGCAGGGGCATCTCTTCTCTGATGACGTGTTTACAGGCATGAGGGCGGGATCAACCTGTCACTCACTTGACATCACAGCAATAGCATACCACAACCATCTGACCCAATCAGTTCCTGATGCGCAAAATCAAATCTCGCCCTTACATTTTCTCTTGTTCGAAAAGCCATTTTACTTGGATATACGTCAAAATAGGGGAAAAAAAGTCTATTGCAACTTCTGTTTCATGTGGACTTTAATACCTGCAATGCACATAATGACGATTACTTTTGTTAATGATTCTCGCACATGCTTGCTTCCACCGATGTGATAACTTACAAAAATGCTGTTATCGGATTACAGAATGAATGACTCTTGAGCTGATTCTTGTTAATGAAACATACAGTGCAGCCAGTGTAGTCGGATTCCTGAATGAATCATTTTAATGAGCCAGTGCATGAGTGTTAAAAAAAGTTTCCCCATGTTTTGATACACTCTCTTTATAATATTATGGATATAAATATAAATTGTCTTTACCTGAAGTAATTAATGATAAAAGACTATTTTTGTTTCAGACATCACTGAAAAAATGGTGTAAAAATAAGTTTCACACAGAAATTGCTAGTGAATTTCATTTTATACACTTCACCCATTTTTTAAGCATCGTTGAGTCTCTGTTTCTGATAAATCTTTTAAATCTTATTGTGGTGAAACTTGGGAAGTGACCCTCTGTGGTAAATCCTCTTTTTCGGCAGCCACTGCTGAGGATCGTGGAACTTAACAGAAATTCTGCTGTACTGAAGTTCTGAGAACTTTATAGGATTTTTTCTCAATCTTTTGGGTTTATTTGGCACGTTGTTTGTTTGTCCTGGATCTGTCAATCATGTGTTATGTGACAGATTAGAGAATAAAAACCAAAAGGATAGGAGAGACAGAGTGCGGTAATCACCAGCACCATCCACTCTGTGGAATAAGACCCAGTTCTGTCAGGCTTTTCCTCAGAAAAGCTTATACGAGCACTATAGAGACTGCTAGAATCAGATCCAACCTTCAAGTCCAGACAGAGAGCAGTCTGTAATTCTACCCTGATGACTGGATAGGAAACATGCACACATTAGGCTACGTTAACTATTATGATGAAGAACATCTGCAGTGCAGTATTTTAGTGGTGCTTGCTCAGACAATCATTCCTCCATAGGTAAGATTAGGGATTTGAACAAACCCTTCACTGATTCATTCTAGTGAATCGGTTCATCCAGAACAGTCCTCTCTCTCATGTCAAATTGACCCTTCGCAAACAGTTTGATTGACAGGTGATCTGACCAATCGTAACCCTTGTCTGACAAAACAGTCAGGGGAGTTAGTAGATTTACTTTGGTGAGCTTGAACTTGAAGAATTGTGCGTACTCATGTCTTTCCACGCTTGAAACAACATTCCTTCATTCATGTTTATTTGATGCTATGAATGAACTAGTATGAAGAGATGGTTGGTTCACGAGCAGCTTGAAGGAGCTACAGCGTTCTGTCACGACACATTAAAGAGACACTGTATTTATTGTTTAAACTTCTATAAAAAATTACAATACATAAATATGAAGCAGTTTCATATGTCTGTCGACTCGTTGTCAGTGTCCTCTTTGCTCCATGATGTATTTTTCAGTGTGTGAGAACACGATGTGTGCGTGAGAGCACAAGGCTAGTTGGACATAGCAACAGCAACTAAAGGAGGCGGGTCTTTGCAAAGGGTCAAATAAGAATGTCCGATTCATGAATGGGTTCATGCTCTACGATTCTCTCTCATAGTTAAAAATGTCAGATTCAATCCAGTGAATCGGTTCATCCTGAACGGTCCTCTCTCTCATAACTTAAGAATGTCAATTTTTATGTTATACATTTTGTATAGGAAGATTTATTGCCCAGCACTGTAAAATGATTTATTGTATTGCATATACAGCTCATCAATTTACAGCAAGATGACGTTTTTACTATTATAATATACCTGTTCTGGTCTTGAAACCATAACTGCTTATGTATTTTTGTCTATAATTGCTGTTTTGTCATCATTCAGATGGAAAGAGAACTCTGATACCCAGTGGGACAGTGTAAATTAAAATCCAAACAGATTAAAGTGAAGTTATGTCGATGTTAATAACTGCAACGATTTCAAAACGCTTCCCCTCGGGCATCTTTTCGATCGAGCAGTCCTTCACTTTGTCTGGGCCATTCTCACATCCTCAGCAGGACCTTGTAACACAGACTGGTCATAATCTAGTTTGACAGAGCTGCAGTCCGGCCTTCTTGCCCTGCCTTGGTCCAGGTATGGAGCTTTAGGAAATGCCCATGTCAGCATATGGTTCTATGGCACAACAGAGAACTTTAGCAGGGGACAGAAGGAAGAGGGCCAGGGGAGGGGTGACAACAGTTGTAATCGGATCATTGGCTAAAACAAGCTGAGTCGATGGGATCAATAGAAACTGCACATGCAGCAAAGAGCCTTTAATGGCCTTTAATCTCCATTGAGAGGAAGTCAGAGGAAAGAAGGTTCAAGCCCCTCCAAGTGTCTGTTTTGTGAGAAAGATTCTTCTTTCTAAGTGTCAGGATGATTCTGGTGTTGCCTTCTGAGTTGATATATATATATATATATATATATATATATATATATATATATATATATATATATATATATATATATATATATATATATCAACTATATATATATATATATATATATATCAACTATATATATATATATATATCAACTATATATATATATATATATATATTCAAAAAAAATTTAAGTATTACATATTTTTTTACATGATATATAAAAACCCCAAGCCTTACGTTAATAAATACACTACTGTTCAAATGTTTTGGGGACAGTGTAATTTATGGTTACACTTTATTTTAGGGTCATTTCCCATTTTCCAGTGTAATTACATTTAATTACTGAGTAATACTAATTAACAACATAACAATTAGGGTTTGTTTTAGTTGCTTGCAGTTATGCATAATTTACTGTTATTATATAATAAGTACAACATATGTAACACTGACCGTTTTTTTTTAAAGAAATAAACTTTTATTCAGCAAAGATGCATTAAATTAATCAAAATGAACATAATGACACAAATGAATTATATTTTAAATTATTAATAATAAATTTAAAAAAACATTCCACAAAATATTAAGCAGTTTTAAGCAAGAGACTTTTCAAAAAAATAAAAAAAATCTTATTTAATATTTTTATACTTAAAATATATATATATCGACCACAATAAACATCATTGTTGTTGTTGTTTTGGGTTTTTTGCAAAGCCCTATTAGAGTGATAAGTAAAATAATTTTTCAACAGGGCCCGTCCTTATAAAGCTTCAACGTAACCTTGCTCTCAGCCATTTCTCTGCAGTTAAATACGTCAGTTGCTTCAAAGAGAGCAGAATCAAAGGCCTTTGGCTGTGGCTCTCATCTCTTCCTAATTGGCTATGCTGAGCCTTCGAAAGGAACATCTGTAGAATAACAGAACACCATTCAAACTGCATCAGAATGAATCAGCTTCTTCTAATAATAAAATAAAGATTAAAATCATTCACTCAGTCTGTCCATCGTGATAAAATACTAAAGTCTTGACTGCGGCTTTACCCTTTAGGATGCATGATACAATTAAGCACTTCATAAATATGTAAACCGGTGCTATAGTGAAGTATGTTGCAGTACAACTCACTGTATCGCTGTCATATGACCTGATGCCACATTACAGCTGTTTAAATTTGTTAAACATACTTAAATCAGAAGCTACCTGTTAGAAATCCAAGTGAAAATAAAAAGTTGAGCACTCTTTGAACGGTCACTGGCAATCATTTGCAAAGCTAAGATCAATAAGATGCATTCATGCTCATATCATGCTATAAAAGATGCATTTACATTTTCACAGCGGTTGTTTTAAAAACAAGTATTTTATACATAGTTCTGCAGGTCTATTGATTTGCTGTGATTAATCTGAGATGTGTTTAGTTCTGAAGGCCTGCTGTGATCTGATCCGACTTCTCAAAAACAAGGGCCAGGAAACCCCAAGCCAGCACAAAGGCTGAAATAAAAACCATCATTTGCATATTCAGCCTTTGTTCTTTTCATGCCTGTGAGCCAAACTGGCAATTAGAGGGAGTGAAGCAAAGGTTATTAATAGCACTGTGTTGTACAAACTCACCTAAAAAAAAAAAAGTAAAAGAAAGCGTTTAGCAGTTTGAGCCAGATGGGTGTACTGATACATATGCGGTGAACATGGTAAAGTCTTAATTCAAAGCCTCCATCCTAGTAATTACAACTTTTTATACAGCAGCACCACACAAAAAGAAATTTCCTGTCACGCAGAGGGATTCTCTTGGCAAGCCACAATTAATTGACATTACCCAAGGTGCAGATTGGACAACAAGTGCTATGTTCATGTTGTAATTGCCTGATTAAAGATGAAGGGACTCTGGGCGAGAGAGGAGAGCTCTGTCGCTTCACCTAAATGACATAAGGCCTTGTCACCAAGAACATCTCGTCTAGACTCTCGAAACAGAATCCTTTTTAATGTAATTTTCTTTTCGCTGTCTTGCTCTTATGTAACAAAAGTGTGCAAAAGATAACCAAGAGGAGATGGGAATTTTTGAGAGTGACTAAAATCATAAGGACAACTGGCTTTAATTAACTACAGCACATTTTAGTTTTTCACTTTACATCTTCATTGTGTGTTTTTAAAAGCATTTTAATTAAGTTAAGATAGTTTATTATATTAATAAGCATTAACTATTTTAGCACTATATTGTTTCTTACAATGAACTAAAATTAATATTATTTTACCATTTTCAAATCCCAGGTGAATTCCTGACCCTGCCTAATACATTTGACCATATCTGCTCATCTCAATGCAGATTTCATTTTGATTAGCAAAGTGAGGGATTTTAAGGGGGAAGAGAAAACCGAATAGTATTTTTTTTTTTTTTTTTTTTTTTGCACAATCGCGCCTCAGCCACTAGAATTGAAATGTATGGCGCAATAGCGCCACCTAATGGATGATCCATTAAACACAACAACTCCAGGTAAAATATAATCAACCCGTTACAAATGTTTACATTTCATTTCAAACGACCCCACGTGAAAGTTTTGCATTCAGACTTGTGTGTGAAATCTGTAGGGTATGAGAGTAAGAAATGTGCACTTAATAGAAAACAGTTGTGTGAATTCAATAACTGATTATAGGCCTATTAGGCAGAACTCCGATTGAATCAGTTACAGCATATTTCTAGTTCCCAGCATGCTTTGCTTCAGACTCTGTAAGGAGAGTAGCCTAAATGTTGAAATTAAATGTAATTTTTATGATTTATGTTACTATTGGGGGAGATCTGTTCATGTTATTTTGGGATTTAAAAGGTCTGCGTTATTACCATTGTGCTGAAGAGTAGAGCCTAGTTACGCAGAGGATGACCAAAACATTGGCTAAAATATACTTATGAATAATATTTAAAAGTATTACATTTATTAAAATTAGCAATAGCTCTTTTTGAGTTGATATTTTGTTTTGCTGTAGTGTGCGCTATCTAGCCTGCTAAGAAGCAAGCTCGCAAGTAAATATGGCAGAGTTCATGTTTTATAATTATTACATTAACGTTTCAGCAACTCAGAGTGATTGAGTGGAGTTTAGTTAGTTATATTAGGAAATAATCTTGTACTGACTCAAGTGAAAAAAAAATTCACAGTACTCGTTAAACGACTCAAAATCAGTTGCTCAATTGAAATGAGCCATCATAACTCAGGTTTAGTTTGTCATTTAGCCTAAGATTATATCTGATAATGCTGCCATGCGACACATAAAACCAAACCTGCTGCAGTCAAGACAATTTTCAGAATGTTTCCATAAATCTATATTTATTTTTCAAATCAGATTAATCACATCATACCTGTTAGCATCAGCATCATTAAGAAGCATTGATTTACAGTAACCTATACAAGCATGGCCTTAAACCAAAGCACACAGAGGAAGGGGGGGCGAAAGGCGTCTCTTTTTGCAGCAGTACACATCATCCTGCGACTGTGGAACGTGAACCCAAAATGTGATGCCTGTTCCATCACTGGGTCCAGTTCTTCTTACCCACATCATCCTGAAGCAAGAGCAGCCTAAAGTGGCCTGTGGAGAAGGCAGCTTCCAGTGAACAAACAGGAAATAGCAGACTGTAATTACTTTGCATTACTCACAGATGTTTGAGAAGATCAAGTCTTGCGGTGGGAGTGTGATCTCAAGACACCTGCAGCCTGCACCTCGGGACCCAAGCAGGGAAACATTCAGACTATAACGTCAGGCCATAGCAACAATATTACTTTATCATTCAATCAATCAATATACTCAAGACCTAAATAAATTGTTTCATTTGCATGGCCTCTGAATAATGCTCAGTATATAGTCGCAAACAGCAAAACCAAAACTTCTCATGCAATACGAATTTGGACAATATCTTGCGCCCATTAAATAAAGGAGTAAACGGCAAATTCTGAAATGAAAAACTCAAAACGTGGCATCGCTAAACATGTATAATGTTTATTTTAGCTAGCGAGTCACCTATAGGAGAAAACTGTCACATTCTCGCTGAGCTTCGGCAATTCGGACTAAATCCTGATTAGCAGCAGATCAGAATCCTGATCAGTCCAAAAAAGCGTTAAAGAGGCTCTCCTGAACACCAGGCCTGGTTACGTCTGAGGATGGTGGACTTCAGAGGAACTTATGGCATTTTTGAGCAGGTTTCTCCTAAGACAAATGCACTTTTGAATTACAAGATTGCAGGAAAAACAAATAAACAAAAAAATGTGCATTGGCTGGTGGCATTCTGCACCAAGCTGCAAAATTATCTTCTGGTACACAGAAATAGATGCTGATACACAAAGGTGGAAGGGCTACTGTGGAGTCAGTCTGTAATATCGGACGCGATTATTCTGACTTGGGTTTCAGTCAGGTGGGACGCAAGCTTCTGCGCCTCAACTACGTTTTTTACAGCTTCACGCAAATTCAAGTAAAGATTTTTCTTTCCTTGGATACATAATTCTCGTCTCCTCTGAGTGTGCTCAAATGTATAGAGCGCTAAAATGAAAATGATTTACAAAAACAAACAAAAAAACACTAAACAATGAGCCTACAAATACATTGGAAATCATCAGGACCAACTACACTGGTTAGTCATTAATACCAAACAGATGTCCAATGATAGTTAAGGGTACTGGTAGAAGCTTTTAGAAGGGTTGAAAGTGCTTTAAGATACAGTTTACGTGAGTGATTTTCTTTCCGTTTCGTGCGAGACTTGAGTGTAAGGGCAGATCCATCAGAAGTTGACTCCGAAAAGTCCACTGTCTTGATTAGGTGTTCGTACATCGTCTTCAGCAGAATAAAATACGTCAGAACCCCGTTCTTCCTCTGAGGTTACACAATATTTAAGGTTCTACATCATTAGTGTTGATGTTCTACCAAGGAGATCTCTGTAAACCTATTGTTTATTTCTATTTCGCTCCTGTAAAGAAAGACAGAGAGAAGAAAGACAAAATTAGATGATTAAATGGAACACGAAGCCATTAAGAAGATCTTTGTCCCTTACTAAATCAGTTTGTGTAAACTGAGATGAAACGAAAGTGTCTTAAAAAACACTTGTGGTATGTCTCTGGCTCAGGAAACCAACAGAATCTTGTCAAAACTGCAAGATGCTCTAGAATTTGTGATTGCTGTTGTTTGGCCCGTGCTTCTTGAGATCACAATTCAGCACAATTAACCCTTAGGAATGAACATTGAAATTAGTTGATCATTATTTTAATTAAAATTGGCCGATATATTGGTTACAATATTTTGTCCAAATAAATTAAAACTAAAATTTAAAAAAGCATGTTGTGGGAGGCATGAAGTGAGCAATTTTGAGAAACTTTCTAAGCTAAAATGTAAGTTTACTGAAGCTGCAGGTCCAACAAATGCATGTAACAGTGAAATGAGTCTATGGTAGAGTATCTGGACTGCTGACACAGCCAGTGGTTTCAGAACAGTGTGAGGCGGATTAGATCTCTCTGACATGCAGAAAGTAAAACTTTTCACCCTTAAAAAGGTGCAGTAAGCAATTGAAACTGAATTGAAATTGACACCCAAAGAATTCATTTTGTGAATATTTGCTAGATGTCCATTTTTTGTGAGAGCTGCAAAAATATTATGTTTGTGCATAATCCTGGTTGGGTAAATAGGAAGGAAAAAATACAAAGTAGATCAGAACGTTCCACCGAGCACTCTTGTAGCTAATCAGCAAGGGGGGGGGGGGGGGGGGAGTATACATGATGGGGGAGGAGAGAGAGGGAGCATTTGTCGATAGACTGTAGAAGGAGCGATGACTGAGATATTCTTAATAAGGAAACAGTCAGAGGAATATTGAAGTGACGTGTACCCAAGTATGGTGTCCCATACTCGGAATTTGTGCTCTGCCATTCACCCATCCAAGTGCGCACGCACACACACACGGATCAGTGGGCAGCCATTTTTGCTGTGCCACCTGGTGGGTAAATGTGTACCTGTTCATTCACTCCCCCAACCTACATTTCCTACCGGTACGGAGACTCGAACTTGCAACCTTCAGGTTACAAGTCCGACTAACCTTCTAACAACTGCTCCCAAGTATATCAGGGCCTTAGCATTGGTTTTTGCTATGTTTCACAGAACCAAGATATGCAGTAGATGTTGAATCACAGCTGATCCATCCATATTTGCACAAGCTATCGTTGCCAGTGTTACATAATGTGTTCATTATTTTGGGGGCGGAGCAGTGAAGGGAGGGGTGAGTAGAGTTAAAATATTAACTGTGTTTCAGAAATCACTTACTGCACCTTTTAAAGTAAATTTTAAAGGAGTGAGTAAATGTTCACAGGAGATGAAGACCTCAGTCATATAAAAAGCCATTTTATTCTACATTGGGGTGGTTACCTCACATGATAGCTGCTATATGAACAGCTGAACACTACTCACTTAGTAACCCAAAATGGACATTTGATTGGTGAATAAACTAATCATGGGTGACAAATATGCTTGTGAACAGGGTATTTCTATAATGGCATCAAGTTATTGAAAATTTTCTTTTGAATGATGCTGCAACCACACCAATAAGTGCCAGTATAAAGGAGAGAAATTCCATTAAATGATTGTGATATTACAAATGTTATCTTGACGAGCTGAGAACCAACTTGGCAACTATTGCAACGTATACGCCAGTTAAATTTATAGCTGCTATAAAGAGGTAAGGCTTACTGGGCAAAAATAGGCAGAGGGAACAAATTTATAAAAAAAAATTTTTTTAAAAATACAACAGTGCTTACCACTGCTCTGCCGGTGAACATGAATGAATGTGAGTTAATGTTAGCTAAATCATGAGTCATGTATGACTACAGCCTAGTTTCATTAGGATTTCAAAATAAAGTCATGTGCCACTACAAGGCTTTAATACTGGAGCTACTGATTACATTATAAACAGCACTTTTACAACACAATGCACTGTTTGGGGGAAAAAAAAATGAACAGTTGGTGAGTGGATCAGATGTCAAAATATTCTATGAAAATATGTTTTTATATATATATATATATATATATATATATATATATATAAATTGTAGGTATATTTATAAAAAAATTTATTAATTATAATTCTGGATATCACTTCATTAGATAAATCAAGCATTAGATTTCACAAATTAAATCACAGGCCTTGGAGACCTTTTTAATTTAAATAGTTGATTTTATTATGGCTTTGGCAATCTACACATGATTGGCAAGATAATGAAATAAATAGAAAATGAGGTTTGGAGAAAAACTAAATCTGAGGTTGTGATAATCTCTCACGAAGCTAAATTAGTCCAAGTACAAACAAGACACCTTGATTAAGCCATTTTGATTGCAATCTTTCCACGTATGTTCTTGACTAACAATCCTGTAGTGGCTTACGTAAAGATGCGCAATACATTGTGTAAGTGACAAATACTTAATCAGCTGAATACAAATGACAACCTATAAATGTAGTAAGGCCAATAGAGTTGCAGTGCTGCAGACAAGCAGCTAAATTCAGTCAATTCACAATTTGGTTATTTACAGGAGTAAAAGCGGCAGCTTAACATGCATAAAATCACAGAACTCTGATCAGCAGGAGTTTATTAACTGCTGGACAAATCAAACATTTCTGGTACCTTTGGTCAAAATATCTGAAACTAATAAAGTTAGACTGCTTGTATGACATGTTTCCTCTTTATAAGCAAGTGTTGGCAAAATGTTGCTATGGTTAGTACCATTCACTCCCAAAACACTGAAGTGAGTACATGACCACAGTAGTACAAAGTCATGCCAATGAGTCAAGTGTAGGAATTAAACCTTGTGCCAAACATTTTCCAGCAACTTAAAAACAAATTTAAGCTCTATTAGGACAAAAATACTAAATGACTCCGTTTGTTCAAATGTCAGACATTCATCTTCAAGGGTCTGACCTGATAAACCCCCAAAATCATGTGAAATCTGATCGAAATCCTGTTCAAAATTCACATACAAGGATAAAATGCAGCTGGTGCCAAGGTAATGGGCACAGACATCAATTATTTGTGTTGGTTAGGCAGGAAATGATGTAAGTCCAATCTATTAATGGGACATCTGCCTGCTGTTTGAGCAGAGACACTGATTGCCGTCACCGCTCGACACCAGCCTTTTTGTCAATAGATGGGCAGAGACTTCTTCGTTGTTTTTTAACACCATTTATTTCACAATACCTATCTGCTGAGACTTTGGCAGTTTGGTTAATTGAAATATAAGGGAAACGGGTTATGAGAAAGCCATGTTGAGCAATAAAACACAAACAACATATTACATAACCTCCAGTAATGATGTACTGAGTTACCAGATCAGACATTTCATTTCTAATCATGACTGACTGCACTGTTTTTGTCTTGCGTTTCAGAAATAGGCAGCAGAAAGAGAAACAAAAAGACTAATCTGGCTTAGAAATGAGTTGCTATTAAGAAAAACCTACCTTTGGAAATAAACGGACATGCTGACAGCACTAAAACATAATGTTTACGCGATCTAAAGGTGGAGTGCTTGCTTTCCGCTATTGTGAAGAGTGGCAGAAAGCTGCGCTTACCCTTCGCATTGCTTCCTCTTCCTCCTGCCGCTTTTCGTAATGTGCAAAATCGTCAAAGATTGAGGTGGTATGCTTGAAAGTTGCAATAATTTTAAGCACTTGCTTTGCCTTCTCTAGGGGCACTTCCTGAGTGTCCCTGGAGTTGGTGACAGGCTTGTTGTCATTGTTTTCTAAGCGAATGTGCCTCAGTTGGTTATTGGGCACGTCCTTAACAAAGATCCATTTTACCTCAAACTTGCCCTTCCACTTATCCTGGGACCAGACGCCAGCATAGGCGTTATAGTCCACAGTCGACTTCATCTCAGCCACGCCGCAGAAGTGTCCGCTGCCGTTGACGCTAAAGAGCAAGTACAGCGGACCTTTGGCTCCGAGTGAGCGGTAGGCGCCGTCCAGGCGCTTGTTTCCATGCTCTGTGCTGCACCAGATGGAGTACTTGATGGAGCGGTGGATGTCGTCCTCAGAGTAGCTCTTGATGATAAAGACCCGTCCGTTTTTCAAGTTCCAGTCAAAGTCTTTGGGGTTGTAATTGTTAAGTGCCTTGAGCTTCTCCAGCACGGGGTGAATCTCGCCGGAAGAAGGTGACGAGCTCATGGGGACTCCCGTCCCAAGGCCAAAGTTCTCCATGCCACTGTTCTGGTTAAACGTGGTTCCTCGGTTCCGAGGAGCCACCCAGCGATTTTGGGGTGGGGGATTCTGCACCTGAGATGGGTGCAGGGGCTGCGGGGGACCTGGTTGAGAGTGATGATGAGGGTGGGGAGGACCTGGAGGCAGTTGCTGAGGGTGCTGAGGAGATTGTAGCTGGAGCTGCTGGTGTTGGGGTTGAGGAGGCAATGGACTCTGCAGCATGGGTTGAGGTTGGGCCAAGAGTTGCTGCTGCACCAACGGCTGAGGGGGCAGCATCTGTTGAGCAAGAGGGGGTTTGGTGATGGAGCCTTTGTCCTCCCAGGTACCAATGTTCATGTTATGCTTTATCGGAGGAGGAGGGATCGTGGCACCGCCCCCCAAACCCATGTTGGGCTTTGGCTTCAGCTTGGGCTGTGGTTTTGCAGGTTTTCTCGCAATGGCCGCCCATGACGTGGGTTTTGGCGCGGAGGAGCTCACAGGCGGCATGCTGTTGGCAGCCATGCTACTCATACCCGGCGTCCCTCCTAAAGGAGACCCGACCGTTTTCGTAACGGCCGACATGTCGGAGCCAAGCTTGAGCCCGGCCATTCCCTGATCGATACTACTGAGCCCTGGAACTTTACTAAGTTGCGTGTCACTGCCGAATCCGGCCTGTCCGTCAGCAATAGCCCGCCCCAATGAGCTCGGGGGATATCCATAACTGCTGCTATATGCTGAGCTTTGTGTAGACTGTCCCTGAGAACCACTGGTGCCCCAGGTGGAAAAGTCTGCATTTCCGGGAAAGAAGTTAAATCCGTGTTGGCTGAGAAAAGGGGGTGTGTTGCCTAAAGCACCAGGCTGGCTGAAGACTCCGTCGGGAATGAAGTGATGCTCACCATTGCTCATCTGTCCATATGTGGTCAGGTACGGCATAGGTGGGTCTCCCGCGGTGGACCAAGCAGCCTCTCCCAAAGAGTATGGGAAGCCAATAGAGGGAGCATAATAGCTGGGCATGTAGGGATCAGACATTGGTGGGTAGCTATTACTCTGTAGGGTGTAATTAAAGATAAGTCAGTAATGATTATGTAATGAACCAATGGCTAAATAAAGATGTAACAAAAACATAATTTGTGAAAAAAAGTGTGATACACACACTAACCTTCAAAAGGTTAAAGAAACGAATACTTTTATTCAGCAAGGACACGTTAAACAGTGTGAAAGTGACAGCAAATACATTTGTAATGTTACAAAATATTTCTATTTCAAAACAATTTTTCAAAGAAAAATTAGTAGCACAACTGATTTCAAAATAGATAACAGTTTTGTGAGCAGAAAATAATCATATTAGAATGATTTCTGAAGGATCATGTGACACTAGAGACAGAAGTAATGATGCTGAAATTTCAGCTTTTTTTATTACAGAAATAAATTTCATTTTAAAATATATTAAAACAGAAAACAGTCATTTTAAATAGTAATATTGTGAAATAACCTTACAATTTTTACTATACTTTTGTTCAAATAAATGCAACCTTGGTGAGCATAAGAATCTTTGAACTGTAGGGTATGACAAATTTTATGGTTCAACAAATAATAAAATATGGAAAGTTTCAGGGATTTTTTTTACAGATTTTTCTGACATTTGTACAAAGATAATATCTAGTTTAATGTAAAGTAACTTTGAAATGGAAGGAAAAAAATACCAGTAATAATATTTTCAAAATACCGACATCTAATATGACAGCATAAGGACCGAAATTCACCTGATTTGTCTGGCTGCTCAGATAATTGTCAAAGTCATCATCATTTACACCATCCTTCTGATGCATCGAACCGTTTTGCACTAAACAATCAGATATGAAAAAGACAGAGTGGCAGTTCATTTTACTTCCATAAACCATGACGTTGACAAGAAATAATAAGACAGCAATTTTACACAAATAAGTCAAATTTAAAAATCATGTCTAAAGCAAGAACAAAAGAAAAAACTAAATATTAAACACAGTAAATTGCTCGCCTGTCATGACTACAAAGTCACAAAGAGAGCTAGATTAACATTAAGGCTGGTCTACTACATAAAATATGATTCACAGAAGGAGTTACTATTTATAAATCCACAAGACAGTGAGAAACACATCAGTAATCCAAACACCCTTAAAGGGACAGTTCAAGATCCAATGTTCATTTGACTTTCTTTAGCTGAATGACATTCACATTCACTTTCACTGCAAGGAAAAATAAGAAATGAAAGTGAATGGTGACTGTGCGTTTGGATAATAGTCTGTTCCACAGGTTTGTGACTGGTTCATTTTTGGGTCCCTTTAAAAGTGGACATAACTGAAGAAAGTCTGAAGTCTTTGCATCACATACCTTTGTTTCCTTGTCCTTTAGGTCTCTGATTTTTGGTTCAAAGTGTGTGGAGAGTGACAAAGAGAGAAAAAAAACATCATGAACACAAGGATGAACACAATAATTCGGCCTAGCAGGAGCAGCTATCAGATATCCAGGAGTCTCAGTTCGTGGAGAAGCGACTTTACTATGATTGACGTTGGCTGTGTTTCAGAACCGAACTGAAGTAGCTCCCTGAGCGTTAGTTCGTTTCGTACTTAACGCGCCAATGAAACCCCAAAAAAAGCTGTCTAAGTAGGCAGCTCGCTATGGTTTGAGACACAGCCACTACCTGTACATGCACCATCATGTTTATGTAGCTCTATAGATGTAAGCGCATCCGTCTCGTATACGTTACCTGATCGACAGTTGTCGCAGACATCCTCCGGGAGCCCGAGCTGATCGCTGTTATGACTGTCCACGGTCTCTCCTGCCACCGCTGCGGGTTCGCGTAATTTTTCCTCTCTCCGGGTTGCCCTATAATCACAGCGTATTTCTCAGGCGTTGATCTCCTCGCCCGGTCTCCAACGGTCCTCTAGGGCGGTAGTGACAGCGAATGTCAAACGGTTAGGGGAGCTTGGCAGTTGTGTGGCGTTTAAGTTATTCTAAAACATTCACACACAGTGTAACGTCTGGAGAGAATATTACCCCTGCTCTGCTCCACAATGGCGGATGGGCTCTGACTCTCACTTCCGTTTGAGCGCTGACCTTCCGCCGCTGACGTAAAAGTGGAGACGTGCGCGTGCTTTTTCATACAATACAAAATATTATCCTTTTATTTGATTATTTCACTTATGCCATGTCTTATCACAAGGGATAACATATCATTTTTATAATATAAATAAGCCTTTGTTTTTAAAGGCAGAACTTTCACAATACCTAAAACAAGTTTGAAAAATAAGAAAGCTGTAAAATGTGATAATATTCGAAAAACAAAATGTGGTTCAACTAACAGATTGTTTCTCCCAAAAAATACTTTTATAAGTGCTTGGAAGTAATATAATTATATATTTCAATGACCATGGGATAGAACAATTTAAAAATATTCTTAATTGTTCATTTTATTCAGAATTTCCAAATGGGCCTTACATTAAAAACATTTTTATTCATTTTATACGTGACTTCATATATTAGAGCGTGAAATAATATAATATAAAAACCTATTTATTAGTCATTTAACCAGTTATACTGTTTAAATGTTATTTTAATCTTTAAAATATTACAAAATAATAGAATATCTTAATAACTAGGGTGCATAACAAAACAGAGGTGGGTAAGACAGAAATAAAAAATATCACCATGAAAAGACAACATTCTGCTATTACTGCTCTTTACCGCTTGGTGGCACTGTTCTATTTCACGAAAATAACATGACCGTGAATGACGAGCTTTACAAGTATTCAAAATAAAAGTCATGTTACTGCTAATACCTCAGAACAATCAGAAATATTGTAGCTAAATTAGAATACATCAAGCAGACTGAGTCTATAAGTTCAACTATATGTTATAAATAATTTCCCACAAGTAATTACAAAATAAAAGTGTAACTCAGTCATTCTGTCTGACTATTCCAGACGTCCATCTACCTATATCTAATAAATATCTATTTATTATTATTTTTGTATACTTTGATTTTAAGCTAACATACAAATGAGCCTTAATTTCAAAATGTTTTGCTTCAGGTAACGCCACAAAGATTTGCTGTGTGCATCACATTATTACATATGCTTAATATGACTTAAAATTGTTATGTTACATTAATATATATTATTTTAATTTGTATTAATTATTTTTCATCTTTATTGTTGCTGTTGCTGTGCAAGGTAAAGCTGAACTTTAATTCTTGAAACAGAGTGTAGTCAAATCCTCAACTTAGTGTGAGTGTTTCTGGCTTCAGCTGGCTGTGTTGGGTTGATCCTCCTGAAACTCTCCTGCTCATTCAGGCTGGGGTTTGGAGCATGCAGAACATGCTGACAGTAATTGCAAACGCATTCAAGGCTGGTGCCAAAATAAATGTAGGTATCATAAGTGTCTGTTTACTTATCTGTTTGCTGTTAAACAGACAGAGGCATCGAATGATTCAAGCTCTGTTTAGCTTAGAGGCATTAAAAGATTTACAAGAGGCTAAACTAGATCTCTGTGGTCTCATCGACCTTGTAGATGGTGTACAGTAAATTCAAATTCATGCTTACTGTAAATTAAATGGCCTCTGAACTGAACAGATTTGTTTAAATGGCACAGTCTGCCCTCTTTGGTCAATTTATTGTTTGTTAATTTATCATAATAGTTTGTTTTTAGCCATTCACAGTTATGGTACAGTCCAACTGTAATATATTGAAGTGAGAATTGATATGTTTGTTCTGACATGGAGGTTATTATGAACCATATTGTGGTCTTTTTCTGATATATAGTCTTTCAGCAAATTATTTATCTCTACACTTTCTTGATAATATAGTTAATTCAGTAAAGTATATACAGTTTACTAGCCCCATTGATGATTTTTTATCTTTTTGGTTGTTTTATAGGGTGTCCAGACAGTGTCAGAGGTAAGATGTGGACTTTATACTGACTTGACTTCTCCATTTGATCCAGCAACATCAACTCAACCACCCTTGTATTAGTTTGTGCCACAGGATTAAGCAATCAATGAAAGCAAAGTTGTATTTGTCTTCAGTCAGTTGGATTATATTATATTATTCATGCTAGTTCTAAAATGTTTGCTTTATTTTGAATCATGTGTCATTTCAAAGACTTCAGTTAAACATTTTAAGGAATGTCCTTATTATATTGTTGACCAACAGTTACACTACTGTTGACAAGAGGTCTCTTAAGCTCACAAAGGCTGCATTTATTAGATCAAAATACAGTAAAAACAGTAGTATAATATTGTCAAATATTATTACAATTTAAAATAACTGTATTTTAAATTGTGCACTATTCCTATGATGTCAAAGCATTATTACTCCAGTCTTCAGTGTCACATGATTCTTCAGAAATCATCCTAAAATGCTGATCTGCTGCTCAATGTTGAAAACAGTTGTGCTGCTTAATATTTCTGTGGAAACGGTGATAAATTATTTTCAGGACTCTTTGATGAATGAAGGTACAGAAAGAACAGGAATTTTAGATTCCTGAATAGATTTTTATAAGAAAGAAAAATCTTAACTGTCACTTTTGATCAATTATACATTCAATTGATCTTGCTGAATAAAAAAGATCTGACTGACCTCAAAACTTTGAACACAGTATTTCACTGTTGGTCCACAGAATGGCCTTCAACAACTCACAAGATGATTCTGGTCAAATTAAAAGCATTTTTCGAGTATCTCTGTTTTCATAGTTTTATTACTGCACTCCAATCTTCTCCAGGGCTCCAGAGCGGTGGTATCAGCACGTTCTTTTGCAGACTTCACACCTCAAGCCAGCTTTGACATCAAGGTAAAGTTGTCATATTAGTTTAAAGCATGCACAAGAAACTTTTTTCATTCAACATGGCTCAAATTGTAGAGGTGTGACCTTCATCGCTTGGACAAAGGCCCTTCGGTGCAGACTGTGCTCACTAGAGAGGATGGACTCAGGTACTATCGCATTATGCAGACCATGAGACGCATGGAGCTGAAGGCAGATCAGCTCTACAAGCAAAAGATCATCCGAGGCTTCTGTCACCTGTATGATGGCCAGGTAATACAAAACTGAATGTCTTGTAGTCTATAATGGCTGTTTACACACATACGCAGTCGAAGTCATATGATTTGTCTTCTCATTACCTCTCAGGAAGCCTGTGCTGTAGGCATTGAGGCTGGTATCAATCCCACGGATCACGTGATCACGGCATATAGGGCTCATGGTTACACCCTCACCAGAGGTGTGCCTGTGAAAGAGATCATGGCAGAGCTCACAGGTGGGGACTAAAATCCTGCAGTTTATCGGAGGTCTGAGTAAAATATAGTTTTTCCAAATGAATGCAATTTGCATTTGACAATCTTAATTCATAAAATCCCAAGAACGTTGTTTTACGTTGCCTGCATGTGTTTCCCACACTGCATTTTTCGCTGAATCTACAGCCCCATTAACAGTATTGGGGGTAACGCATTACAAGTAAAAGTATCAGATTACTTTTTTCAAGTAACTAAGTAAAGTAACGCATTCCTTTTAAATTTACAACAAAATATCTTACTTTTTCAAATAAGTAAATCAAGTTATTTTGTTTCCCCATTTATTGATTGACACCTCTCCTGTCCCTATGTTGAGAGAAATCGGGAGTAAGTGCAGAGGTGTTGTGTGCGCTGTCTAAACAAGATGGTTATTCTAGACTAGTTGAAAAAAAACCTACATTTACTCATTTATTTCTTCTCCTGCCTCCTCCTCTTTTGTATTCCAAAATGGCAGCACAGCTGAAAGGTTTGTTTGAGCTGCGTCAGGCGTGAATTTGCATTTCCTTCAGCCTGAGGATTATTCATTTCACTTTTGGTGAGAAGGCCTTTACATTTGACAAAATTAGAATGTTTTTGTTGTTATAAAAACAAACAGCGCAGCCCAAATGGGAAAAAGTAACACAAAAGTAATGTAACATATTACTTTCCATAAAAAGTAACTAAGTAGCACAATTAGTTACTAATAGGGAGTAATGCAAAATTGTATTGTATTACTTTATAAAGTAACTTTCTCCAACACTGCCCATCAAGTCATATAAAGTCTTTAAAAAAGGCTGTGCTCCATGAAATGGCAAAAAAAAAAAACAGGCAATAACACAAAGCATGACCAGTGTAGTTCGATTCCAATGACTTTCATAAAATGGTTCTTTTTAGGGAATTAAAAGCAGTGTAGTTCCGCACTGTCCATGAATCAGTGATTACTGATAACTGATAACTCGAGTTATCAATTTATTTATAACAATAACTCATTTCAAGATCATGTGAAACTGAAGACTGGAGTAATGGGTGGTGAAAATTGATCAAATAAATATGACCTTGATGAGCATAAGAGACTTCTTTCAAAAGCATTAAAAAATCATATTGGCTCCAAACTTCTGAAGTAATGTTTGATGGTGTTTATATACACTTTATAGATAGCAAATTAACTGTTGTTGATTTTTGTTGAGAATTTCTTACATAAGCAAAATGGACTGTAACTGGTAAATGTCCAACTGACTCTTATCGAATTAAGAGCTTGTGAATTGACCCTTCGCAAATAGTTTGATTGACAGACGATCTGACCAATCATAAAATGTGCGTACTTTCTGCGCTTGAAACAACATTCCTTCGAATGTCCATTCACGTTTATTTGATGCTATAAATGAACTAGTATGAAGAGATGATCGGTTCACGAGCCGCTTGAAGAAGCTACAGCGATCTGTCACGACACATTAAAGAGACACTGTACGGTATTTATTGTTTAAACTTCTTTAAAAAATTACTATAATTTAAATATGAAACTGTTTCACACGTTGTCAGTGTCCTCTTTGCTCCGTGATGTATTTTTCTCTACGTGAGATCATGATGTGTGGTGTGAGAGCACAAGGCTTGTCGGACATAGCAACAGTAACTAAAAGGGGAGGGTTTTTGCGAAGGGTCAGTTGGAATCAAATCGAGAAATGTGATCAATAACCAGCCCTAATCTGAACATCCTCACAACCAATTTCAGGCCGAAGGGGTGGTGTTGTCAAAGGGAAGGGCGGTTCTATGCACATGTATGCCACCAATTTCTATGGCGGGAATGGTATTGTTGGTGCCCAGGTGAGATGCACGCATCAGAGCTGACTACAATATTACATCAAACATTTCTTAATCCAAATCTCACTGTTTGTAAGGTTCCTCTTGGAGCAGGTGTGGCCCTGGCATGCCAATATCAGGGTAAGAACGAGGTTTGTGTCACTCTGTATGGGGACGGTGCTGCTAATCAGGTGAGAGCAACTTCTGCCATGCACTCAGGTTTGTGTGCAATCTGCTGTTGCAAAAGAACGCTTTATCTGATTTTTGTCCTCTTACCAGGGCCAGATCTTTGAGTCATTTAACATGGCAGCTTTGTGGAAACTCCCCTGCATTTTCATCTGTGAGAATAATAAATATGGCATGGGAACATCAGTGGAACGGGCCTCAGCCAGCACAGACTATTACAAGAGAGGAGACTACATTCCTGGCCTGAGGGTGACTTTCTGTTTTTTTGTTTTGTTTTTTTTCTAGATGCCTCACCCTCGTTTTATATTCACCAGTGCATGCAATTTTTTTCACAGATGTACATAAAAGGCACATGTGAGCAAATAAGTTTTCTTTGTTTTTTCCAGGTGGATGGTATGGATGTTCTCGGTGTGAGAGAGGCCACCAGGTTTGCAGCAGATTACTGCAGATCTGGAAAGGTAAAAGAAAAAACAACATATTTTACTTAGTTAACAAGTTAAGGAGGGCTTATATATTTAAGAAAGGGCAAGTTTGTGCTTGGTTGGCAAATATTTGGCCTTTGCTCTGTAGGGTCCCATACTAATGGAGCTCCAAACATACCGTTACCATGGCCACAGCATGAGCGATCCTGGGGTCAGGTGAGGTTGACCTTCAACCTTTCCCCCGTGGCAGGCGCTCAGCTCGATTAAAACCCTGTCCTCAACTGTTAACCTCCATAATCACATTCTTTCCTTAGTTTTAGCTAGTTTGCACATCATTTCAATGAGCTCGCTATTCACTGTACCTTCAATCAGTGCTTTTCTGCCCTTAGTTATCGCACACGTGAAGAGATCCAGGAAGTTCGCAGTAAGAGTGACCCCATATCTATGCTGAAGGACCGCATGATAAGTAGCAACATGGCTAGTGTGGAGGAGATCAAGGTATTTGATGCAGTTTTTTCTTGTCTATTGCACTCTTTATTTCATCAAGAGATGAACAGACCTTAATGCTTTGGTTTACGTGTTTAATTTTTAAAAATGTAATTTAATGGTTCCAAACATGGTGACATTTGTGATATTTGCTATATGAACGCACAAGAAAAGAACACTTCTGATGAATAAATAGAAATAAATGATACATAATTTTGACATTAATACTGTTTAATACCATTAAATTCTCTCAAAATGCAAAATATTAAAGAATGAACATTATTAAAACAAAAATATAGTACATTCATTTCATAAATGAAAATAATATAGTTATTGGGTGCATCTCAATCAGCTTCGTAGTTCAGTAATGAATTACTGTAAAAATTTATTACAGTATTTAGCATTATTTTACAGCCGCTGGCTGTTGTTTAATAATACAGCATATTACTGTAAACTGCAATGCATTCTGGGGTCACGTGTTGGTTTGACTCAAATTTATAGAATATTGCTGTAAATTGACCCTTTCATAATTTAAAAAAACATACAGTTATTTACTGTAATCAGAGAATACAGGGAAATTCTGTAAATTAAATTACAGTAACACTACTGTAAATTTTACAGTGACTGGCTGGCAACCCTGCTGCCAGTATTATAGTGTAAAATTTACAGTAATTTTTTAACAGTGTAGTCAGGGCACTGATCAATCGCAGAATCCCTCCAATGCACTGAAACGTCCGATTGCTAAAAACTCCCACAATGCACCATGAAAACCAGCAGCACATATGCTCACTATTTTCCCTTAGAACAGAGCTTCTAAAGCGCGAAACGTAAATCACGTGAGCCAACTCACTACACAATAATAATAATTCATTACATTTACATAGCGCTTTTCTCGGCTCTCAGAGCGCTTTACATATGGAAGGGGGGAATCTCCTCAACCACCACCAATGTGCTGCATCCACCTGGATGATGCGACGGCAGCCATATTGCTCAAAAACACCCACTAACTTATTGGCGGAGAGGAGACCGAGTAATAAAGTCAATCAGTATATAGGGGGATGATTAGGAGGCCATGATGATGAACAGAGGCCAATGGGCAAATTTGGCCAGGAAGCCTGGGTAACACCCATACTCTTTTTCAAAGGACATCCTGGGATTTTTAATGACCACAGATGTCTCAATGTCTCAATCAAAGGACGGTTCTTTTTGACTGTATCCCCATCACTATATTGCCGTGTTAGGACTCACACAGACCCAATCAGTATATCAGTTCTGCTGCTGTTCATTAATAACAGTAGTTTTGTACAATGTTGTACACCAGAAATAGTCATCAGTATCCCAATGTGTAGTGAGCCAGCTACGATTCTTACTCTCCTTACTAGTGCCCGAATTCGTGTGCACGATATACTGGTTCACAACCTAGGAAGCTAGGAAGTTGAGTGAGATGCACCCATTGTCTTCAGTCTTTTTTAACTTCAGAGGATCACAAAAGTGAGGAATACCAGAGGGTTAACACCCATCACCATGTTATGTTATTCAAATCACAACAGAACATTGATGCGGAGATTCGCAAGGAGATAGAAGAAGCAGCACAGTTTGCTACCTCTGATCCAGAGCCCCCACTGGAGGATTTGTGCAACCACATCTTCTACAATGATGCACCCTTGGAGGTCAGAGGCACCAACCCCTGGACGAGGTTGAAATCTGTGAGCTAAGGAGCCTGCTGATGATTCAGCACTTCATTCCTTATAGTACAGGAGCTCTTTTCCTAAACCTTTACGCACAAAAAGATGGATGACACTTGTGTTTTCCATAAAGTCCTAATTATATTCCAAGCAGTTGTTACTTAGCAATTAGTCGGGCATACTGTTAATATATTAGGAAAGACGGCACAAAAAATAGAGCAATCAATCGACCCTTTTCACAGCCTTTCCAGAGTTGTCGATATCGTCATATTTTCATTCTTTAAAAATTTAATACACATTTAAAACTCTATACTTTGTGCGATATTATCTTGGCAGTAAATGACAAATGCTGCTGTGAGGGTATTTCTAATGCAACAGCTGAGGGAGTGGGGGAAAATTTGACATCTTTCTCTCTTCTGACCAATTTAATGAATCTCACTGTATTGTTTTCTCTTTTGGAAAGTCATGGAAATGCTATCATGGTATTTCTATTTTGCTATCGGAGCAAATGGGAATACAAAAATGATATTTCCTGTCGTCTCCTGTTCACCACTATAAATGTTTACCCAACTATGATGAAGGCGACTTCTGAGAACTCTGGAAATGTGAAAAGGAATCATACTTAGAGCAATCTTGAAAACATATACTACAACAAATTAATGGGCATCATCTTTACCTGTAAATGAGTAAAAATCAAAGGGCACATGCATGGTTTCTGATTTAAATGTAATAAAAAATTACACAATTCTCATGCCCATATAGCCTATTAATTTCTAATTTCTTGAATTATGAATTCATTGGTCATTTTACAGTATTCCAAAGGCTTAATTACAATTAGTACCAAAACTGACACTTGAACCTAAGCTTATGCACAGTTGAATTTTAGAAAATGTAATCTGGATTCTGGATTTGAAATAGAACTAAATTGTATGTAATGAAGAATGTATCATGTATCATTTTTTTTTAGCTAATTAAGGTTTAAATTAATAAATATGCAATAATATGACTTATAATTGCGTCAGTTTTCAGTTTGCTCGCAGTCACCACTGACAGAATGCTAAATCCTGAGTCACAAAATCACGCAGGAGAAATTGTCATGATAAACTCACCAGCAGATGCCGCACTCTCCACCTACGTGAATCATGTGTTCAAATCACACCGACAAGGTAGATGTGAATTCATTGCATGTACATTATTACGTACATTACAATGCCATACATGATGAGACCACCAAAGACTATGACAGCTGATGATGTATCAGTACACTCTGATGAGCTGCACTTATTACGCAGGATTTTTTATTATAATTAAATGTGTCCTCAGTGGATTTCAGTGAATGCAAAGGTATATATTGTCCATTGGAATAGTTGTTATAAAGAACTACTAATCTTATGCTAAACATATTTTCATTTATGATTTTTTGTTGAGAAGAAATAAAGCATTTTGTGTCCATAATTCGAGTCTGAATTGGTAAAGATAATTATCATATTTACAGAGTGACCGTACTGATTTCATAGCTTCCATACAGTAAAAGTATTATATTAATCAATTAATATCATGTGTTCTCTCAAATCACAGGTCGGGGCATCAAATGCACTGCGCTCTCACCTGTCTGAGCCGCACAGCTTTAGCCCCGCCTTCTATAAATGATTGACATGCATATTAGCCAATCCGTTGCGTCATTCTGGAAGAAGCGGAAGTGAATATAGCGCGTGAACGTGTTTTTTTTTTCTGTCAAAGGGGAAAGAGAAAAGAGAGAGAGGGCGACTGGCGCGAGATCAGGGCACGGTCATTCTATTTCTATGGAAACGCTGCACTGACTGACAGAAGTGAGTGGAGGAAAAGGTGGAGGCGCTTTTGGATACGTTACGCACGTAACGGATTCCCAGCTTTCTCTCTCAGTGTTAAGAGCGTGGAAACAAACAGGCATAATCTCTTCAAAGTAGCTCAGAATTGTTCTTTTGAATCTGGTTCATAAATCAAGGAACCTCCAAAAAGTGAAGATGCCCCTGGCACAACTAGTTGACCCTTGGCGAAAGATGGCAATCGGCAGTGCGGCGAGTGAGGTGAGTCTCCACCGCATATGAAGCTTTATATCACTGACATATTAATTATAAAATCATCACTTCTGTTTACTGAGGCCATTTCTCTGTGCCGTTGTTGTACAACCTGTTCCAGATCTTTATCTGTAGCCTATATCCGATGTTGGGAGGATTAGCGGTTATAGAGTATGACCCGTCTTATGTCTGTGCGTAAATGCGTTTAAAAAGACCCGTATTTGACAGGTTTTTTTTTTCCTATTTTGACTTGTAGTTACTTTGTAAATAGCGTTTGAGTTAATCTCGTTCACTGTGCTTTGTTAATGGAGACTAAAGTTTTAATGAATGAGACTACGTAATGTCCACGAATCCAAGTCTGATTCATGCCGATGATGACCGTTGGATGATGAATCGGTTCATCTGTGGGAATCTTTGCCTTGTCAGTTTAGTTAAGCTGTGTGTGTGTGTGTGTGTGTGTGTGTGTGTGTGTGAGTGTGATTGAGAAGTCATGAGATGAGGCAGATAAAAATCTTAAGATTTTTTTTTTTTAATTTTCATTCCAGAGAAATTATACGTAATCCAATTCCAAAAATGAAAGCGAAAAGTATGACATAATTTACTCCCTCTCACGCTATTCCAAACCTGTTTAACTTTTTTTTTTTTTTTTTTGGTCTGTGGAGCACAGAAGATGTTGAGCAGAATGACAATGAATGTTGACTTCTACCTAATATAGCCTTTTCATTTTTATTTATTTTATTTATTTTGGGGGGGTCAACTGTCCCTTTCAGCGGCAAGATTTCTCCCCTTGAATTGATTTTTATGGGCATTTCTTATTTTTATGAGTCTATTTTCTTCCCTAACAGGTGTTTCTATCCATTCATGTAAACTGAATCAATGAATTGAAACAGTCACTGCGGTGTCTAAACCCATTACTAATTATGCCTAAATAAAATAGAATTAGTATCAAATGTTAGAGAACACATTTTAAATCTTGTGAGTTTTAGACAGAATTTTGAGGCAGAATTAGTGTTGCTGAAGGTACATTGGAAGCGTTCCAAGGGTTATTTTACCCAAAATAAAGTGTAAACATTCATGTAGTCACGATAAACCCACATTGCTTTACCACGACTGTTTGCGCTCACAGACCGAGTTTGATCAGATTTGCCTGATAATTCAATACCCCTGACAGTTTTGTTTTTTTAGGACGATTTGCAAAAAGATAAGATTTTGCATGAATTCATGCATGCAAATTATTGCAGGTTTATTAGAAAAACTCATATTCAGTCCAGCCTGCTCTGTCATCTACTCTGGAGTGATACAACAATGTTCAGAAGTTACAGCTTCAACCCCGTTGACATCAACACACGTAATAAAGTCTGCCGTAAAAGCTGCTGAGGTTGTGTTGTGAAAGAAATAAAGACAGGTAATACAATGTTCCCTTCCAGACAGCTGATGATCACAGGCTATCCTTTAGTTTCACTCTCTCGCGGTGACAGATCGGCCCGTCTGAGTCGACACCCTGACTAATTAACCCTAAACGGTCAATGACAGCGTGTAGGCCTGGTCTAACGAGATGTTCCACCACTATCATTTGGTGCAGAGGAACAGACGTTCATATTGGCACAAGTGTGTGTGTGTGTGTGTGT
Source organism: Opsariichthys bidens (assembly GCA_037194245.1). Lineage (NCBI taxonomy): Eukaryota > Metazoa > Chordata > Actinopteri > Cypriniformes > Xenocyprididae > Opsariichthys > Opsariichthys bidens. Next base: position 7,661,202 of record CM074301.1, on the reverse strand, counting down.
GTGTCTGCTGTAGTAATAAAGGCTTTGTATCGCACTTAGAAACTGATCCATGCTGCGATTGTTATGTTCAATGTAGTCTCAGCCTCAGACGGACTGCCTACAGACCGCCCACAATCAGTTTGATGACCGTCTGATGATTCATATTCCACAAAAAACCCGAAAAAAAAGCACTTGTGTAATTCACAAACCTCAAACAGAAACCTGAAAGCGGCACAACATCCCGAAGTGTTTGGAAACAAAATAATTTTTTAAAGGTACCTGGTTATTATTATGACTATTTGCCAAAGTTTGTCAGATCAGTGTTTAGTGATGCATTTGTTATTGATTTTTTTTCGATTTATCAGTGATGGTTGATATTGGGTATTTAATTGTTTAGTCTCATTTCAACTTTTTATTTTATTTTTTTTAATTTTAACAGTATTGACATGATGCCCATTTCAATCATGCTTTAGTAAGTCATTATTACAACACAGAAGTTGAAATTATAATATACCAAGTCATAATTTTGAGATAAAGCACAAATTATTACATAAAGTGTCAGAATAAGGAGAAAAAACATTGAAATGCTAAATTATGACATTAAAAAGTAACTTTTTAGGACTTTTTATCTCATAATTTAGATGTTGTGATCATTTAGACTTTGTCATAATTTTGACTTTTCATTTCATAATTATGAATTAGTATTTCATAATTAATGTGATTTACCAAAACGTGATTTATTTCTTGGCGGAAATGGGCTTTCATAGTCTTCTAACTCTCATTGAAATGTAATCTTTAAAAACACTAATAATTTAATAACACTGTTATGTATTCTTAAGTAAATCTCAAAATGAATATCCATTTTCCACACTGAAATATTATAATGTTTTGATGCCTAAATTCAGCATTTAAAAGACTGATTTTAGTGTTTTGTATGTTATTTTTAATTTAGACTAAATAATTAGTATGAAATTTTAATATTGGCCTTGTATTGGATATTGACAATAACATGATAATAGTTCTATTTCATATAACAATTATAATATTTTAGGCATTGAACCTTTGAAAGATAATCAGGTTTTCTTATGTGAGGCACACAAACCATATATTCACTTCCCATTTGTAGTTATGAAATGAAATAACCAGAGCTTATTATTTTTAGAAAAACAGAAATTCTGAAGTAAATTTCATGAAGATTGTTTATTATGGTATTATCTGGCACAAATAAAAAGAAAAAGAAAAAGAACTTTGGTTGTTGGTTGTGTGCCGGTCAGGTGGTCTCGTCCTATCTAAGTTGGCAGTTCTTGGCCAGAATAAGCAGCAATATGGTCCAAGTGTTATGCTGTTAGTCAAAGGTCTTACTATGCGCTACTGTGTTCGATACAGTTCAGACATTTAACACAATATATTGTGTTCTCTACTCGCAATGGTTCGTGAGACACTGATTTTTCCATATTCATATTTCTCTCACATGACAGACGGAGCCCCATCATGTCTTGGAGGACTCGACAGGAGAGGATGAAAATCTATCATGTCAAGTGAGTGTCATGCCTCCTCCCGTTTCTACACTCTTCTTATGTCTCTCTCTCTTCTTGGTCTCCTCAAGCTGTCTATTTCTCAAGCTCTTTATACCTTTTTAATCCATGTCCTTCTCATCTTTTCATGACGTCCCCTCATGGGCTTTGATCTCCTTATTTTATAGCTGTGCTGTGTTTTGTCACACTTGACATTTTGTCAAGGAGCTTGTTTTCAAGGATGCAGCATAGAGAAGTGGCTCTTCTAAGAAGGTGGTCTGAAATGTCCCTCCATGTACATGTGTATCAGTAAGGGGAGCTGGTGATGAATGGTAGCTTTTCCCCGTAGATGGCAATTGAGTCGATTAGTTCTTTGATTGCCGTATGCTTGGTGGAGAAGCTGGAAATCCGGCTTGTTACATGGACAATGTTTTACAGTCAAATTAAATGGCACTGTACAGTACTATACTCATTGTATTGGGCCCAGAATTCCTGTGCCCCTGCTGAAAAGATACCAGCCTAGACAACAAAGTACTCATTGTTTTTGTTTGTGGGAGCGTTTCTGTTTAAGCCATAATGGTTGTTCTAGTTCAGGAAGGATTCTTCCTACACTCAGATGCCATTAATGAGTTTCCATAACAGGAATGTAACGAGTCCATTATGACATCATGAAGTCTGACCTCATACAGGAAACGACAAAGACTTTTTAGGTCTCCTCTCCCACTAAAACACTCCCCCGTCTTCCTCCTTAGCTGGTGCTGAGAAGCATTGATTTTTAAATGCAGGGCAGATGGACCTATGGATCTTGTTTGCTAAGAAAGCCGGGCCATCAAAAACATTCTCTAGAGTATTTGCTTTTCCCTCTGAACGTCCCCACACATAAGCACACACTTAAATGTATAAAGTGTCTGAAAGCTGCTCCTTTGTTGTGATAGACATAGGTTAAAAGCAGTTTCGTCATTCCTTTCGTCTCCACACTTGTGTTTGGCCTTGTATTGGAGAGTCTCATGGAAACACATCAAAGTATTTTACATAATCATAATAAAAAAAAATGGGAAGCAGATATTTTCTCTCTACATACTTTAAATAATATCTTTCTCATTCATTATATCGTGTCTTAACCAGACGCGATGTGATAAGTACCCAGCGACATGCAATTTGTTTGTCCACACCAGATATAAGACAATCAATCAAAAAACACAGCCAATCAGAAGACTGTGTCGGCGGAGTCTCTCCTCAAGCATACTGCGTTCGTAACATAATCAGTAGCTGACATTATTATTGTCATACTTTGTATGCTGTTGCTCCAGCCGCAACATCACAGAAATAGAAACAATTTCTAAAATGGCATTCCCTGTCGCTCTCTTTGCTGGTTAGAACAAAATCTCTGATTAATATGGAAAAGATGCCTTTTGTCACATGTCCCGCCATCATGTCACATCTGTTTGGGACTGGGTTTTACAGTAATGAAAATTACATTATTTATTTATTTATTTATTTTTTTACCATTATTGTAACGAGAAATAAGCGGGAGGAAATATGCTTAGTTGTCATTTCAATAAATAAGAAAAAAAAAAAAAGATTATTTACTGATTTAAAATTTAAATGCTCTACCACTGTCTCTTTGTTAGATAGATGAATACATATGAATCCATCATTGGTCCGCAAGTATGAATGTGCTTGTATTTGTTTGTTTTTTTGTGTGTGTGTGTCTATTTAGTAGACTGCTGTAGTTGTTTTTTTAATGTCTGTGCATATGTGTTCACCTGGACATGTTCCGATCCCTCTGTTTAATGGGGCGTATGAGGGTAAACCGTATTTCAGTAGTATAATGAGAGTTAATGAGTAGGAGAGTGTGTGAATGCATTAGTCATGTGCTCGGTTAAATGGGCTTAAAGTAGCTCTCTTTCACAGAACAGCTAACAAAACAGGAAGGAACGTGTGAAAATGTGTGTTCGTTATATTTAGTTTGCAATCAGCCATATAACTTTATCTGGAAACCATTTGAGAGTTTATAAACGGGATCATATTTAAATTCATTCCCAAAACACAGAGGCAAAATAGTGAATGACTCCAATTAGCAGCTCACTGGCTCCCCCTGGTGAATACATGTAGCTCATGTAGGTCAATTCAACGCTGGATTTGCACAAAGAGATTACCATTACAGCACATGCTAGTCGTTGAGTGTATCTACTAACTATTCTGGAACTCTCCATCAGTGTCTGACTCTGGTTTGAACAATGTTAGGCTGCCTGAGATTCTCCAGCTTTGTTGTTGAGCAACCGAAGCGCGAGCTGTTAAAGCTCTGCCCTCTTCTGGAAAAAGAGGGCTGGGAGTAGCAAATCATTTGTATTTAAATGGACACACACAAAAACTGTGTTTTTGCTTACACCCAAATAGGGGCAAATTTGACAAGCTATAATTTTCTGGGGGGTATTTTGAGCTGAAACTTCACAGACACATTCTGGGGACATCAGAGACTTGTGAAAAGGGGCATAATAGGTCTCCTTTAAATATAGATGTTACGCTAATGTTGAGCAGACAGACTTCCAAAGTGATTAACAAAAATAGTAGTTGAAGACTTTTTAATAGACTTTTTAATCCAATGCATTTGCTTAATAAAGGTACATTTCCCTGGAGTGACCTGGGATTATGTGCACAGTAATGATGACTCACGAGTCTCCATAGTTCAGACCTTTTGGTTGCAAGCTGAGGTGTTTATCCACTGCACCACACCACCCCTAGGTCTACTAGAGAAATGCTAGTTTTAAAAATGACCAATACATTTTGTACGATCAATGCAACTCTGTCAGAGAAAAGGAGAAAACAGGGAGTTGAAACTCTCAGTCTTTGCAACTATCCCCTCATCAGGTAACCATGACTGTCCGTCGTCTGCTCAGGTGTCGTGATCCGCCCTGACACTGATGTACTGTATGTGTCCAGCATCATCCATGTGTATGTGCGGGGTGTGTGTGGTGTGTCGCTTGTTTGTGCTAATGTTTGGCTATGTCTCCAGATCTCTCTGGCAGATGGTATTTAATCTTCTCTGGCCATCTGGACTGACTTTCTCTCGCTTTGCGGACACCCACTCTTGCCTCTTTTTACCTCCCTCTCTCTCTCTCTCTCTCTCTCTCTCTCTCTCTCTGTCTCTGTCTCTCTCTCTGTCTCTGCAGTCATTTGTGTGAGAGAGTGCCGAGACATCATGCTGTCTTTTATCTACTCTGACTCACTCTTCCAGCTTGGCCTTGCACACCTGATTCAATAGAACTTGCCTGAGTGTGGTTAAGTAACAAACTCAGCTTAAAAATGACTCAGAGCATTTTAATTTACTGCAGAATCAGTTATTAGCAAGGACCATTATTACTGTTGCTCGTAGTTCAGGTCGGGATTGGAATAATGTATTAAACAGACTTAAATGATGCCTCATGTGGATGTGGAGAAGTGCGATCCACGTTACCCTCGGTTTCTGGTTTAATTTTGTAGAAACCATGGGAACACTAAAGATACTTTAATTTACATTACATGTGGGAACATCTGTTTTGATACATTTATGGACAGAAAACTAATCATTGTAATATAGCCTAATACATTTAGTCTTGTTGTTTTTTCCAAGTACCATGCTTTACCATGTCAAGTAGCTAACATAATCAGATGCAGCTTTATTTTTAGTGACAGTAATAAAGAATTTCCATAATACAATGTTTTAAAATTTATTGCATACCATTTATCAACACAAGTCATCTAGCAATAAATATTCTAATATCGATCTAGCAAGTGTCAACAAGTGTCTCACAGCAGCTGCCGAGTGAAAGCATAGAGCTTATATAAACGCATATATACCTGATATACGTGACCGGAAAAGCGGAAACGGTGACGGCGACTGTGGCATAAGAGCTCCACCGCTCACGAGGCTTGTGTTGCGTTCGTCTCTCATACAGTCTCACTACAGTAACGTTAATAATCGCATTCATGAACATGATTTCTGCCCGAGTCCTATCCTGAATCTTTTTCACCCGCTGTGAGGGGAAGACCGCATGTCCCACGATTACTCGCTCAAACTTTGCATCATCAAGCTTCGCCTTCGTTTTGAATAGGTACTAGTGGACAAAAAATGGCAGTGCACCTTTAAATCCTTTTAATTATGTAATTTAAGACCATTATATTACCAACCAAAAATTGGTCCCGCCAATTTTCAAGACATAGTTACTGTCCACAACACATAAATTTTTCATTTTTCATTAATGTCTTTTTGTCTTTTTGCAACTTTTATTGACAGTTATAGCAAAGAGAGAAAACAACGGGGCAAGGCTTATACTCATGACGTGCACATGAGCACCATTGTTTTGTGTTTTGTTTTGTATTTTTCCACATTATGTGTAAATTGTAAGCACAAGCTCTGATAACCGATTTTTAGCATTTTTAAAGGAGATGTTTTAATTTTCTTTTTACTTCAATATGACTATGGTTCTATCGACTTGAGAATTTATTTTTGTTTTCAAGACAAATTAGGTCTCAGTCCGTTGAGTGCACTGTATATACTCATTCACAAACACAGTAAACACTTTCACATTAAGATATTTATGTAAACCTTTGGCTTTTTCAGGTTTACATTTCATTGCACTGCTGTGTTCCTTCCTGTTTCCCATCAAAATCAGTCCATCCATTTTCAGTAATAGGCCATATGATCCTGCAGAAATTGATATAAAATACTCATAATACCCTCTGAATTGATTAACAACATGGTCCTGTTTACTGACAGATCTATTAAGACCCGTTTACACATGATGCTGATGGCGTGACCAGGCGGTGATTCAGTCACAATCCATCCCCACCCCATCCTCCATCACAGCAGCATCGTGATGGGTCACAGCTGGTGACTTACAGTCCTCTAATGCTTGAGGATCAATAGAGCTTGCTGGGAGTGATGACCTTCTCTGCCTGTTCATCGAGTCTGTGGATCTATGTGTCTATGTGTGTAATACACAAGCACGCACACACAGAGGTTATGCTGGGTAATGGCATTAATTCTTACTAAAGGTTTCCTGTGGATCTCTCATTGTGAAGCTCTTTCCTTTAACGTCCCACATAACCTGGACACAAAAGCGGTGTGACGACACACTGTATGTGTGAGAGAGCAAGAGTGGGTGTGTGTCAGAGACATGGCGTGTGACTGCGGAGCGATCCGAGACCCTTGGAATCCATGTTAAACTCTGCTCTTTGTTCCAGGGTGAATAAGTGTGGGAGAGTTGATTCATCTTCATTTCTTAAGGACAGGCTCTCATTAGCACGACAGACTCAGAGCCTTAAAAGTGGGGTGGGGGATCAGTCCGGACCCGGAAGGTCTTCTGTATCTCCAGTGATGATGAGGGGGCACCAGTCTACAGGACGATTATCTCAAAAAAAAGGATTTTTTTTTTCTGCTGGCCCGGTCGGGCAAGTAGGTTGGATATTTTTTTACCCTACCTTTGCTGCTTGACCTTATACATTTTAGGGAACGTATATTTATGTGTGAAGGAGGAGATATACCCAGGAATAAATTCATTTAAAAAACATATTAAAATAGAAAACAATTATTGTGAATTGTAATAATATTTCAATATATTATTGCTTTTACTCTTTGTGAGAGTTCTTTCAAAGGCAGAACTCTTACTGACCCCAAATGTTTGAACTAATATTATGTTATATTATAATATAATATAATATAATATAATATACATTTTACCAACATGATCTCATGTTATAATATCATATTAATGTTTTTTATTATTCTATTCCAGTAATAGTTGGACAGCTCCAAAGTAAAAAAGAAAATTATGGCATATGTTGGAAACATCTTTTTAACTCCACTATCTAGATCACATTACATGGATATAATCAAACAAATGTAAGATAGCTGGAACGTCTATCACTTGACGTCTGTCAAGTGATCTGAAACTCTCTCACATTGACTTTGATCTATTGGGTCATTCTTATCGCTAAGCCGTGGTCTGCACTGCCAAGATGAACACATAACAGAGGAATGTGAAAAAACAAGGAAAGTAAAGTGGCAGCCAGAGAGGAAATTGAAGGCAGAGGAAGAGAAGCCGTTTTACTAAAGATTGTGGGGGGTGGTGGGGGGGGGGGTTGTTGAAATGTTATTGATATCTAGAGAGAGGGATCCATTAATCTTGTCTCTGTTGGCTTTAATGCAAATGTCTCCTTCACCAGCACTCACGCTGCAGTTAAAGCGCCCTCCATCTCATATACATCAGTGGCCCAGTGCCACAACGACAATAATTGTGAATGACTCCAGTGAGTGTTTTGATAAGACAGACACGTCTGAGAAGCAGCAGAAGAGAATCGCTGAGAAAATGCTGCTATTTTCTGCAGTGTGCAGTCTGTGCTGTGTCAGGATGAGTAAGTGCTGTCCATTACGTTGTATGAAGGGCACGGTATATGGAAGTTCACTAGGCATGTCAAAGGCAAGGAAGGCTATAAAATGTGTGTATACTGTTCAAATGAAAAAGAAGTTCAAAAGAAATGTTACTTGAGCTGCGAATCAGCATATTAGAATGATTTCTGAAGGATTATTTGACACTAAACACTAGAGAAATGGCTGCAGAAAATTCAGCTTTGCCATCATAGGAATACATTTTAATTTTATATAAGTATATGTATTAATTTACCTAATGAATATTTATATAATCAGTAGGTAATTTATTATATTTCTTTCATTTGTATTCATGTTTTAAAATGTTCTTATTTAAAAAATATTGAAGAGTGCAGTTTATTGGCCAGTAAGAAATATTCATGGCTGGTATATTTTTCTCAATTCAACCACCATTTGCAAGTTTGGAAAAGCATACATTTTGGACCCTGTTCTTTCATCATTTCATCTTTGGATCACTAAACTTGTGATTCTATGTCCAACTTTCATCAGAGTTAGTCTCTCTGTGCTGCTTACTGTTTCTCTGAGTTTGAGAATGATAGAGTTGATGTCGCATTTCCCAAGGAGACGGGGACGATGTTTTTCCACATCTGAAGGCGTGTTGGTAGGTTGTTTTGGCGCGGTTCCATTCGTGAGAGGAGGATTTTACATCTGAGGTCAGGATCTAATGGTGATGTAATGCCCTCGTCAGGGTGTCGAACTTCCTGAGAGCTTTCCAAGAACAGGGGGCCGATGGGGGGGGGATCCTGCTCTGTCATTCAGTACAGGAACTCGGGTGTAGCAGATAAAATAAAATAATACCCATCTTTGAACTTGATCTGGCGCCACGTGACCTGGTTCAGCCCAGGATGATCTGACGTAAATTGAATCTCAGCTGGAAAAGATCTGCTATTTAAGATCTTTCTTGCAATGTCTCTCTCATCTTAAATTCTCTTTGACATTTTAACAGCACATTTGTGTTTAAAAGGGCTCCACGCATTCATTTTAGAGATGACCATGGTCCAAAGCATGGATGTACACCAGACCCAGCGACAGGAAATGAGGCTTTGAAAATTTAAACTGAATTAAATAAAAATAAAAATTCTGTCAACTCGCCCTCATGTCGTTCCACACCCGTAAGCCCTTCATTCATCTTCAGAACACAAAGTAAGATATTTTTGATGAAATCCAATGGCTTAGTGAGTCCTCTATTGATTAACACTTTCAGATGCCCAGAGAGGTACTAAAACATATTTAAAACCGCTCAAAACTTACACTCAAACTCTTTTGACATTTTAACAGCATATTTTTGTTTTCATGAAACTCATGTAAGCATGAATTTTAGCGACTGCCATTATCTTACTGTGGAGGATGTGCGCCAGACCCAGAGACAGGAAACTGAGACTTTTTTTGCATATATAGAGTAAATGAGAGTATAAACACTCATATACTGCCCCACTTGCATCTATGAGCATGTATGTTCAAGGCTGATATATTATTGATGCTCTCTTTGGACAGATGTGCCTTTTCCTGTGCAGGTGTTGCCTAGGAAACCAGGGCAGGACATGCTCTAATCTCGCTGCTGACCTGCAGCTGTAGGCCCTTCCTGGGCAGGCATTTCCTTTTGCTTGTCTTTTGTATGTATGAACGCACCACAGTCGGACTGCCTAAGTGACCACTCCTGCCACGTTGGACAAAGGTTCTGGTTGAGCCGTCCACAGCGTGGAGTGACTGACATGCGGACAGGACCATGCTGAAAATGTTTCCCCTGCGGATCAGGCAGAGAAACACGCGGGTAGGAGCCCTTCGGTATTGTGAGTTTGAAATATTAGCGAGATTAAAGTCAAATTTTTAGTAGTTCTGTGAATATTGCAGCATGTGCAGAGATGCAGCTCACATATGTTTTCTAAAGGTTAAGCAGGTCTGATATAAACTGTTAGTTCATATTTAACGGTGAGACTTTCATAAATTTTTCTTATGGTCGAGGGAAGAAAGCATAAAGGAGGAAACTGATGATATACTAAGGATGTAGGGTGTGGATGGAACAATGTGGGGGATTCTTTGCTCATTGGCTCACTGAGCAGGAAGAACCACATCAAAGGCCTGTAGCATTTATTTTTCAGAAGAATGCTGTTGGAGTCTACGGCATGAAAAAGTTTTCGGCTTTGCTCTGTTTTATCATTGGCAACACTTTCTCGTAATTCTATTTCGGATTTTGTGCATTCTTTTGTTGCATTTTTCTCTAATGAGCAAAGGCATTGTGCCAAAGAAAAACTTCAGCATGGTCTAAACTTCGCAATTAGTGGACTTGTACCCCAGAAAAAGACCCCAGAGAAGCAATATTAATAGGGACATTGTCAAGACTTCATGCTGACCAGGACATGTGTGTTTGTGGTGGAGATTATGTTGCACAGTGTGTATATGGCTTGGATGAAACCTGTCAAGAAAACATCCAGCTAGTATTTCACCCTAAAATCTATAGAAAATGTAGTTTAATTGTTTAATTTACATGATACATTTAATATGTATACTGTTGCTTATTGTTAATTCATATTAATTCATAATACATTAACAGTGTATTTAAAGGGATAGTTCATCCAGAAATGAAACACATCCCATAATTTACTAACCTTCAAGCCAACCTAGGTGTATATGACTTTCTTCTTTCAGCCAAACACAATCAGAGTTGTATATAAAAATGCCCTGGCTCTTCCAAGCTTTATAATTGGAGTGATTGGAGGATGAGATTTTGAAGCCCATTAAAGTGCATCCATCGACCATAAAACACTCCACGCAACTCCGTGGGGTTAATAAAGGCCTTCTGAAGTGAAACAATGAATTTTTGTAAGACAAATATCCTTATTCAGAACTTTATAAAGTAAAATAATAAACTTCCGGCGCGACAGCCCTACACATTCGACCTGCATCTAAAAAGCATTAACTTCCACAATGTAGTACACAATGTCATGACGTACTACGCTGTGTCCACGTTATAATGCGTAGTACGTCAGGACGGAAGTCAAATGCGTAAGGCTGTCGCGCCAGAAGCTCGTTATTTTAGTTTATAAAGTTTTAAATCCTCCAGTCACTCCCACTATAAAGCTTGGAAGAGCCAGTATATTTTTGATGTAACTCTGATTGTGTTTTGCTGAAAGAAGAAAATTTTACACACCTAGGATTGCTTGAAGGTGAGTAAATTATGGGGTAATTCTCATTTTTGGGTCAACTATCCCTTTAATATTAATTTAAAATGTATATGATTCTGCATAAATAATATACATTTTAAATTAACATGAATATATAAAAATGTATTGGTAAACGCTACCGTTCAAAAGATTGGGCCAAAAATACAGTAAAACAGTAATATTCTGAAATTTTATTACAATTTAAAATAACTTTTTTTCCATTACTTCAGTCTTCAGGGTCACATGATCCTTCAGAAATCATTGTAATATATAATAATAAGAAACATAAATGCCTTTTACTGTCACTTTTGATCAATTTAATGCATCCTTGCTGAATGAAAGTATTAATTTCTCTCCAAAAACAAAAATCTTATTGACACCAGAGTAGAAATTACAAATAAAAGTATTGTTTGTTCATGACAATAATGCATTAGCTAATGTTAACAAATTGAATCTTTATTGTAAAGTGTAAGCCTACCTTTTTGCCTAATGAAAATAAAGGTAATTTTAGGAATGTTAAGATATGAATCATGACACTTTTTTATGATAAGCTTCATTTACCTTATGGAAATTACTCTCTTTTGGTTTGGGGGTGAAATGTGACCCAGATGCATTTTTGACGTTTCATTCAAAACCTGGTTGGCTGTTTGGTGTTGTGTGTTGGTCTGTTCTTTCTGACATCTGTCAAAACCAGATGAATCAGATTGACATTTTGAATTCTCTGACTTATCTAGGAGGACAGAGCCTTCATTTCTTTCTTGCTTTCCTTGTGTTTTTGTCCTTATTTATCCGCTTTATGTTTTCTTTGCTCTGCGGGCATTTCAAGTTCACAAGGAGCACAGAAATTTTCAGGAATTGGAGATTGATTTGGACACAAAGCACAAAGGAAACATTTAAAAAAAACAAAAAAAAAAAACAATATAGGCTATATATATAACCCGGTTTTAACAGTCGGTTTTATTGTGGCTTGCGAACCACCCAGTGGAGCCTGGAAACCAAATAATCCGTTTTATGTTTTTGACTTGTCATGGCTTGATTCAAACCCCTGACTTTTAAAAACTGCAGAAACCAGAATACACGCTCTGGTTTTTGTGGGTCAGTAGTCTAGTTATCTTCTGACATCTTTTTGGATTAGTAATTCAGCTTGTAAGTGTTTCTGTCAGTTGAAATATTACAGAAAGTTCAGTGCTGTGGCCCAAAGCTTGGAGACGGACCACGTTGAGGACACTAGCTCACTTATAATTGATTAGCTCTATTGATCTTCCAGTCCCCCTCTCGGAAATGTATGAATAAATTATGCTTCCATCTCTCTTCCATTTGCTTCATGTAGAAATCTTTTTGTCTCTTAAAAAATGCACACACTTCGTTTTTCTTAAGAATATAGATTGATATTGGATATGTTATTGACGGAATTTGTTGGTCACTTAAAGATAATATATGTTTTTATAATTATATTACATTTTAGGCTAATATTATTATATTAATATTGTGTTAATACTTATCTATTTTAGAAACTTTAGGTTTTTTTATTTTATAGCCTTTTGCCATTTTTTATTAAAAGTAGTGGAAGAATGGTGCAAGTTTTGTTCAAACTTCTGTCATTTCAATATGTCAGCAAAAAGCGTATTTTTTTTATTTAACATTCTGTCATGCTTTGTATTTGGTGTTTATATTTTATATATTATAATTAATATGTAATTATTATATATTATATAATTATTATTATTATATATATTTTATATATTTCTATCTACTCTGAGTTCCCACGATGCACCTGCCTCTGACGTCTTTGACTTTTAAGATGTTTTATCTCGTGATCAAACTTTTCTAAAACGGAGCATCAAAATCTCAGTTGTGTCATTCACAGCAACTGACCTTGAGATTCATCAGTACAATGAGAGAAACTGGATCCTCAAAGATCTCACAGCTGTTCTCTGAGGTCAGAAACCTACTCCTTTGAGTTGCATAAGCCATTGCGCTCATTTACGCAAAACCCCAAAACCAGAGCACGGTCCAAATCGGACAAAGTTTGCCACACTCTGCTTCTGTTTGTTGGCACCTGACTTATCGTAATAGGAAACTCTCCTCGTACCATGATAAAGTACTCTTTTCAGAGCTGTTGGATGAGCTTGTGTCATCTGAGTGGAAAATGATGAGTGTGGCGTCCTGTTTATGGAGCATAGAGTTTGCCTTTCCAACTTCAAGGGCCTCAAAGCCCAGCCAGGCGAGCTGTTAATTGTGTTGCGCAAGCGGCTTTAGTGAAACTGACTCCCAGAATTCCATACGTGCAGCTGACAGGATCTACGAGCATGAAGAGGTGGAAAATAGAGTTCGAGTGGATTGTATGTTCCTCTTTGGAGATCCCCATAAGCCAGTATTGTCCCTCGGTAATGTCCTCTCCTCTTTGGTAATCAATGGTGTCAAAAGGAAATTGACTCGGTGAGGTTGATTATTCAGACAATATTTGGTCAATTTTGTGTTGGTTTCAAAATGTACCAAACTTGACAATAAATACTCATTTCCTGTTAATTTTTTTTTTTTCTTCAGTGAATTGTGTAATTTTTGTATTGTAAAATAAATGTGTATTTAATTTCATTGTTATTAACATCATTAACACAACATATTATTGCAATCACAACAGTCTATAGATATCTACATTGATTATTTTTGTAAAGCAGCTGTGGGATTTTAAGTGTTTGTGGAGCTGATTGAAAGTTCACTGTGTCTTCTGCACACCTAGGTCTCCATTTAAAGGGGACAGTTCTTGCGTTGCACTGCTGGACTTTACAACAGGTGGTGTTAATCTCCGCTGTAGCCCAACATCCTGAAACAAGGCTGAGCGTGTGTGTATGTGTCTCTGTGTGACTGGTCAGCTGCGCGACTGTGTGGGGATCTCCAGGACTCGGTACTGGAGGGATTGGTGGGATAGCAGAGGGGAATCTCCCAGTTTGGCTTTAACACTCCCTCCTTCAGGACTGGGCTTCCCCCCCTCTGTGAGTCAGTGATTGTCATCCAGGCTCTCACTCCTTAAAACTTGCATATCTTGGCACACATTCTCACTCACTTGGACCAGGTTCCTCCAGACCAGAGGCAGAAGCAGGGCATTAGCGGTATGGCGGCCACTAAGCCCTGGACGCTTGTTTTTGGTGAGGCGGTCATCCGCACGCTGCAATGTAGACTGAAGGCTCTACGGAGGCTGTTTCAGAGACGGCCTGAAAGATTCCCCAGCAGAACGGTGAGTACTGTACTATGGACAGTGATCGGGTTTCTGCTTGGTTCCAAAGCTGACGTGTACCTCCGGAAGGCATGTATCAGACACTCAAAACAAACTTTATTAAGAGATATTAAATGAAATAGAATTATTTTTTAAATGTTTTAATCTGAGTTTGAGGGTGTTTTTCCTCTTGTAAAATTAACATTTTTAATGGTTTTGTTTTATTATTTTTGCATTTCAAAAAAGATAAAATATAGATAAAAGAATCTAATATATAATAAAATTCACCAGCCACTCTGAAGGTGCACAAATTGTACCTTTTAGTGTTTCAAGAGCTTGTCACTAGGGCTGTACCCTTAAAATGACATCTATTATTATATTACTTACTACCACCTAAGGTACTACAATGAACCTTTTAGTGGTAATAAAAGGTCCAAACATGTCCTTTTTAAGGGTACTGCCCCAGTGATTAGCTGCCGTACCCCTAAAGGGACAGTTTTTACACTTTTTTTTTTTTTTAAATTTCTGTGGAGCGTAAAAGAGGTGTGTAATAAGAGATTTTTTTTTTTTTTTTTTTTTAGATCAGTCAGATGTTTCTGTTTGTACATGTGCTCTTTAAAGGGGCTGTCATATTACACATTTCATTCCATTGACTTCCATGCGAATGCGTCAGACCGCGTAAGTATCAGACCAAAGTTTGGTGAACGCTGACCTGCGAATTTGGATCAAGTGAAGATCAATACGTCACAGTGTGACCTCTTGGCTGAATTAAAAGAATGCATATTTTGCAGTTAACATTTTGAATGTATTATTATTTATTATATGTTGAATTCATGTTTATAAAAAAATACGCCGCACAGTGTGATGTCATATCATGACCATTACAGTGTCCGTAGAAATTTTGTTTGCTCAAAGTCTAGTGTGACCGCGGCTTAAGTCAGTGATTACATTGTATGTGCACATCCTATATTGTCACCATCTGTACTCTGAATCACAGTTTCTAAATTACCACCTCAAGTACACAACATTTCCACCACAATCCACACACATACACACTGGACAACAGCTCACAATTAGAAATCAGATGCAATTATTCACACACTGCACACACTCTAAAGTATGCTGGAGTCAGGTCTCAGGCCTTTAACCCTTTTTCGTATACCTGCGATCTTTGTAGTACACATGGCTCTGATTTTAAATACCTCATTTTGTTTTTCTATTAACTTTCATATGGACTCTAAAGCGTTAGCGAGTCATTCTCATTCTGAAGTATCAGTTTCCATTCTTGGCTCATTGAGATGAGGTGTGAATTATGCTCAGCGAGAGCTGAGGAGAGAGGCGGGGAGGTGCTGCTGGTTGGATGCTTGTATGTGCTTAACATGGTGCAGGTGAACAGCAGATTCATCCTGCCTCCCTCCCATTGCTTTTTCTTTCCACCATCGATTGGATCAATGATTTTCTCTTTCATATATCAGGAAAACGGAACTTGCGTAGATGCTTTGTTGATTTCTGGATGCTTCCATGGAAGATTCCAAGTTCGTTTCCACCCTTTCCCATGCTTTTCAGCAAGAATTTGCCAATCCAAGGCATCTGAAGTGGAGTGCAATCGGTTTAATTCTTTATCTGAGTATCTCAACTGAACTTGTTTTAGGGGAATATATAGCTTAAATGCTAGAGACAAACTCTCCAGACTGGACTAGACTAAGACGGCTAAATCATCATACCATAGACTTGCCCACGGGGCTTCAGGAAGTGACGGAAAGGTTAGAAACATTGTCAGGGCTGTACGGAGATCCGGCACCTCATGGCAGGATGCTAGCTGCTCTGAGGGATCCCAGGCTGACACGATGCCAGACTGATTTGGGCTGGAACAGGATGGAGGATTCACTGGCCTCGCTTCCACATCGCCCTCCATGGGACTCTGAGGTATTTATGGTTCCATCGGCTTTAGAGATAATACTGGAGATGGGAGGAAGAGGGAATTTGGTATCTTTGTGGAGGTGGACTTTACACAAGTCTTGAGCTTTACACAAGGGATTGTAGAAAATCTTAGGGTGTGTTCAGAATGGAATACAAATACACTGAAGCCTTTTTTTTTTCCAAAATAGTATTGAGAACAGAATGCAGTAGTATGCAACAATAAATGTTAACCCTGACCACATTTTGTGTGAAAATGTCCTGACTTTTGGCAGTTCATTCAAATGACTCATTATGTAGATCAGGATTTGATGTTGACTATGATTCATATGTAACTCTCCAAATCGAAGGCTGTCAGTAAAACAACCCTGAGTCTTGTTCATGGTGTATAGTGCACATTTTTGTGACTGTAGTAGGTGTTTCAGGTATCTCATGGTGAATATTTGCGTATTGTGTGAAGTGTAGATATAGTATATTGCATTCTTAGTATAAATAGTGTGTTATAGTGTTTTATGGCATTCTGAACATAATCTTGTTTTTAAATGATTCAGAGACCTTTTTAATCTGGTATTAATGTTGCTTGCTAAGGCATTATCACCCTTAACCTTAAAGTGTTAGTGACAAAATTTCATTTTGGGTGAACAAAGTACTCGCCCTCATGTCGTTCCAAACCCACAAGACCTTCGTTGATCTTCGGAACATAAATTAAGATATTTTTGATGAAATCCGGTTTTTCTATCCTCAATAGAAAGCAATGAAATTACCACATTCAAGGTCCAGAAAAGTAGTAAAACCATCATTGAAATAGTCAACATGACGACAGTGGTTCAACCTTAATGTTATAAAGTGACGAGAATACTTGTGTGCAAAAACGAAACAAAAATAACAGCAGTTGTGTTGCTTTCTATGGGGGATAAAAAGGGAGGATTTCATCAAAAATCTTAATTTGTGTTCTGAAGATGAATGGATGTCTTGTGGGTTTGGAACGACATAGGGGTGAACTAACCCTTAAAGCATTAAACTTTGGCTCATCGTTCTTCCTGCACTGTTTTGCTTGAATTATTGATAATTATTTTGAATTAACACTAATATTTTCTTGGTAATATTTTAATACTGCATAATATCATTTATGACACTAAATGCCAGTTATTTAAATTAATTTAAACAAAATCCATCTTATTACGCTGTGTCCGATAATATGTACTGTCTCAGTTGGCACTACATTTGAATTTACTTTGCGACTATTAAAAAAAAGTACGCCCTATGTAGTTTGAATATAGCTAGAATGGATGAAATTCAGACGTACTACATCTGCCATGTTGTCATTGTCATGTGACCTACCTGCATCAGTTGCGTCACTTCACTACCATTCATAAATCCTCTCCTGTGGACTCATGGGATAATAAAGTGTCCATCGAATGAGCACAGACTGTTTTTATCTAACAGTATAAATTTGTCTTCGCTTTTACAAGTTTTAGTAATTTTTTTGTCATGTTATATTTCTATATAGATTTAATTTATTTTTATTTCAATTTTAGTCATTTTCATACTTCAACGGAAACTTATTTCAGTTAGTTGACAAGGCAACCTTTTAAATTCTTGGTTGTTTAAGTTAAATTTAGGCTTTTCCATCTGATATTTATGTATTTATTTTCAGCTACATCTCAAATACCAGAAAAGTATTGGTTTTAGTTAACAATAACAACATTGATTCTAAGCTACCAGACTTCAAATTTTTGCCTAGCGGACAATAAAATGTATAAGAAAATATACACTTATCTAGAGACCCAAATATCATAGAGACTTGTGGGTAGGGTCTACCAACCATCTAGCATACCTTAGCAACCACATAGCCCCCAAAGCTGTGAGATTTGTTTAAAATTTTAGCTACATGTTGCCTAAGCTACTACTGGATCTTAATGCACCATAGTGGAGGTTTTGTTATTGTTTGGGTATATTGAGTGATGGTGGACCGTCTGTGCCCATAAACTTTCATCACTTTCATGAAAGACACTGTGCTTGTACGCCAACGTAGGATGACATCATCTCACCATGTGGAGATGGAAAGCTGATGGATTAGAGGGGGAGACAAAGAGAAATGGATGGAAAGAGAGAGGGAGAGTGGGAGGAAGAGAGTGAGGAAAGAAGAGCTTGAACGTTGTGTCTTTAGTCACCCTTCTCCACGCCCACCGGTACTGTGATGAAGCAGGAGGATTGGGGGCGGTGTCATGGCAACCGTGTGGGAAGCTGTCCGTCACACAAGCTTTCTACTGAGTGTGGACTTGCTCGCACTGTGCATCAGAAGCCCAGCAGCAGGCGAACGCTGCAGGGGGATTGCTGGGGCTCAACCCCTCCTCCCTCAAGCATGGAGCAGGGTGCCGAGCCCCAGGTCGGGCCCGGGAACACGTGGGACACTATGGGGCACTGCTGTGATGTGCGTGGCGTGGGTGAGAGTGATGCGTTTGCGACCGCTTCGCAGAAATTCTCGCTTTTTCCATCCGTGTTTTAATTTCGTGCTGCATGTCCAGGTTTAAATTCAGCAGAAGTGTTTTCTCTCTGGCTGGTGACCAACTTTTTTCTGGTTTACTTGTCTGAATTTTTATTTATACCGTCTATGGCGCTTTGGCATTGTCAAAGTTTTCATGTTTCTCGCTGACGTAATCCTCTCTCTGTCTTGTTGTCATCTTCTCTCCAGGAAGAAGTGTCTGTTAAAGAGATCAGCATCACACATCATGTCAAAGAGGGCTCAGAGAAGGCCGACCCACAGCAGTTTGAGCTCCGTAAGGTGCTTGGACAGGGCTCTTTTGGAAAGGTACGTCACATCAAATTGGCTGTGAAGTATGATTTCATATAAATTAGATGGTTGTTAGAAATGTATAAACTGGTAGAGCTTCTGTTATACCATTTATACCAAGTGTCAAACTTTTTGGTCCATGGAAAGCAGGGACCAGTGTTGTTATTGTTAATTAAATTTACCGTAACTCATCGTTGGTAAATAAAATAATGCTGACATAAAATATAATAATTAAATACAATTAAAATCAAATTTAAAATAAATTAAAATATGAATGTAATGTTAGATGAAAAACGTAAACTTTGAGGTTTTAACGGAAATTAGAAGTGTTGTTTTGGCAACTAACTGAAATAAACATGTAAAATTACTAGAACTGAAATAAAGATATACAGAAATATAAAACAGAAAAATTAAAAAGTACATAAAATTACAAAAAATTAAAACTAAGAATTTAAAAAATAAAAGTTAATTCACAACATTAATAAATTCAGTATTATACAAATATTAAAACAACTTTGACAGGGATCTCAGATCAATTTGACTGTTATATTTTTAGCCTAGTCTAAATTAATAAACTGAACTGATTAATATTATACTTTTGTTTAACACATGCTTTCGGTTTTTCACAAAAAAATATTAAAAATGAATCATTTTGCATCCATCAAGTTCTAGAAAATACCACAAAAAATTGTCAGATGAGGTGCAATCTGTTTAATTTTTAAAGCAATTAAATCATTATATTAAATGACTATTTTTGTGTACAGATTGTTTCTGTGATTTTTAAAATTACTCATACAGTGATATAAGATTTTGGTCATACCGCCTACCTATACGAGTATATTTTTAGTGTTTTGTGTGTGTGTGTGTGTGTGTGTGTGTGTGTGTGTGTGTGTGTGTGTGTGGATTGTGCTTTGAGAAGTAATCAGCACAGATAAAAACCTGAGCCAATGCGCAGATGAAAAACAGTCATTCACATTTTAAGTACAATCTCAGTAAAATTACACATGGAACTGTGATGGTCTGTACAGCACCGAACTAATTGTGTTTTCTCAGAACTGATGAGTAAAATAGATCCGATTTTAAATTGTTTTGCTGTTGTTTTTAATGAAGCCTTGATATTGGTTTTGTGTTGCAGGTGTTTTTGGTGAAGAAGACTACAGGCCCAGATGCTGGACAGCTGTACGCAATGAAAGTGCTGAAAAAAGCAACATTAAAAGGTATTAAGTCAACCAATATGGTTTCAGTGGCCAATGCTGACATCTAGAAAATAATGTTGCTTTCTCGCTGACATACCTGATGTTTTTGGAGTTAATTACATAAAATGCAATTTATCATCATGGAAAAAACAGAAAGCACAAGCTTATGTGTTAGTTTGCCATGTTGTAATGCTAAATATAACAGTAGAATTGTGTGTATTTATGATTCGCCGGGACCTGATGTGAGATCCACCAATCAGAGAGGTTCTGAATCACAATTTTTTTTTTTTTTGATTGGATAAAATGAATGGACACCATCTTGCCTTTTCCTGTGGGTGCTTAGCCATTTCCGTGGATGATCCGGGCCTATGCTGTAGTGGCCAAAAGTGGTGTCTTAGAAAAATTGACATCTTCCTTTTATTCAGTTATTACTAAAAAATTTTTAAAAATTTTGTAAGCATATTACGTAGTAATGGTTGGAGTCAATTGCTTTGTTTGTGATATCGCAATGAAACATGCCAAATTGTGCGAAACTAAGACATGCAAAAACGAGTGACCCGAAATATTAATAACTGATTATGTTGTAGTCAGTGTATGCTTTTTAAAACCTGTTGCTGTAGTATGCCTCTTTTTGCCAAATAATTTTGGCAGATAAATACCTTAACCCAATTTAGTGTTTTATTGTTCCCTCACATTTAAAATACTATACAAATATAAAATATTTTGATGGGCTTTCGAAGACCTGTGTATCATCCATTGACAAGATTGTTGGTACATTTTGAAATTGACGCAAAGGGCGTGTTTACTTTTCGACTTCTATAAGTTCTATTATTCGACACATCCAATGCTCTTTGAATAGTCGCATATCGACATGGGTCAGATATCATCTATAAATAGTATGAAGTATGAGCTGGCAAATTTGACTCTTTGAAACAAAGGCAATAAAACAAGGCGGAAGGCTTTTAACTTCAGTTGGCTTTAGTCCTGTTCCGAAAGTGCGAATTAATTGATTTTGCCCTCGACAGGAAGTCTTACAAGCCAAGATATTTAAGGCAGCTCAAAAGTCTCATTAGCTTAAGAGACTCCAGATCGCTCAGAAAACTTCCTAATCATTTACACTCATTTACTCACAATAATGGGTTTAAGTTCTGTTTATTCCAGTGTTTTGGTTGGTTAATTCCCAGTTGTAGCTGTTTAAGAATGTAAATCGATGTTCGTGCAAAGGTTCAGCTACAAAAAATAGCCCCTTCTGATGATAAACAAATCCACATGAGTAAAATGACTGTCCTCCACTTACAGCTCTCCGCTTCGCTTGTCTCTCTTGCGCTGCATTTTTCTCCCTCCTTTATTTAATTAGTCATCCGGTGCCATCTGCGTAATTCTGCTGTGCCAGTTTTCTGGGCGGGGCGGGGGGACATTGTTAGAGGGGAGAGAAAATGTTGTTAGTGAACTCAATAGAAGTAAACAAAACTGTCGTTATGTATGCATGTTTTCAGTACGAGATCGGGTCAGGACTAAGATGGAGCGGGACATCCTGGTGGAAGTTAATCATCCCTTTATTGTTAAGCTACACTATGGTAAGTGCAGGTCATCAGCCAATCAATGGTAACCATGAACCCGTTCCCTCTTTCTCACACTCTTCTTGTGTACTTCCTACAGCATTCCAGACTGAAGGAAAGCTCTATCTGATTCTGGACTTTTTAAGAGGTGGCGATCTCTTTACGCGACTGTCAAAAGAGGTAAATAGTGAATAGCTACCCCAAGCACAGTCTTAGTCACATAACCAAGTCGCTTGTTCTCGCCACAACTGCCCACTTGGATAGGACGAGATTGTCTGACTTGTAAAGCATGTGTTTTCTTTCCTCAGGTGATGTTCACAGAGGAGGATGTGAAGTTTTATTTGGCGGAACTGGCTTTGGCTCTGGATCATCTGCATGGACTAGGCATCATCTACCGAGATCTGAAACCAGAGAAGTACTGGATGTTCTCAAATAAAAGCAGTTTAGAGTAGGAGAATAATTTGACCTAATGAATGAAAATTGTCATTATAAATTATTTTTATACAATTTTTTTTTTTTAAAACAAAGAAACCAAGATTCTATAAAGTGCACAAAATATGGAAATGAATAGAAAATTAAGTCATTATTTAATCATTGATTAGACTTTTATTGTGTTGTTATAGTGCTTTTTGGGAAGTATGGAAAGAAACTTATTCAACAAGGATGCTTTAAGTTGATCAAATGTGACCGTAAAGACATTAATAATGTTACAAAAGATTTCTATTTCAAATAAACGCTGTTCTTTTGAGCTTTTATTCATCAAAGAATCCTGAAAAAAAAAAATCTATCAGGGTTTTCACACAAATATTAAGCAGCACAACTGTTTACGAGATTGATAATAAGAAGAAATTTTTCTTGAGCCTCAAATCAGCATGTTAGAATGATTTCTGAAGGATCATGAAGACTGGAGTATTGATGCTGAAAATTCAAGTTTTCATTTTTAAATTATATAATACTTTCACAATACGAGTCTTTTTACTGAATTTTTGTTGAAACATTTGAGCGGTAGTGTGTAATATTTCTTTCCATACTTCCCTTTTGTACTCTTATTATTCATTGTTTGTCAATCAAAACACCTTCACTTGTTCTCCTTTTTTAATCCTTCCTCATTACTGTCTTTGAGGTCGTCCATAAATCACTTTTATGTCTGGAAAGAATAGGGCTATAAAAATAATGGTTGTAGTCTTGTAGCCGTGACACATAGAGATATGTCTTTATGGCTCAGGGTTGGAATGGCAATAGAAAGTAAGGGGACCCTTTGTGTGAGTGTGTTCATGCTCTGGTAAATGGCTTTTTAATGCCGTGAATCTGTGTAATTTCAGCATTCTCCTGGATGAGGACGGCCACATAAAGCTGACAGGTAGGTAATTTCATATTGCTGAAATGGCTGCATCAGCATGGTGCCACCTTGAGAGTTTAGGGCTTTGTATTGATACCGTTTGTCTGCAGCCTCATGGGAGGACAGACAGACGCTTTGAACTTCACTCTGTAGAGGTTTATGATCACACCATATGAGAAAGTTAACTGCACAGAACTAATATGTGGAAAATTAGGTTTTGTGGAATGATTTTGGAAAACTGAGATTGGACCCAGTGCTATTTTAGTATGATTTATATACTAAAATAGCATTTATAAATGTTCAGAATTACTTGCTTTTTTAAATATTTCTTTTTAGCTTTAATTTAGTTTGTCATTTTAATTCTTTAACTTATTTTTATTTCTGGTACTTGTTAAAGGTTTAGTTCACCCAAAAATGAAAATTATCCCATAATTTACTCACCCTCAAGCTATCCTGGGTGTATATGACTCGCTTCTTTCAGCTAAGCACAATCAGTTATATTAGAAAAATATCCTGGCTCTTTGCAGCTTTATAATGGGAGTGAATAGTAACTGAGATTTTGAAACCCAAAAAAGCACATCCATCCATCATAAGTAATCCATATGACTCCAGGGTATTAATAAAGGCCCTCTGAAGCAAAGCAATGCGTTTTTGTGACAAAAATATCCATATATCTTTATTGACTATAATCACTAGCTTCCGGTAACGTCCGTCCATGCGTTCACGAAAGAGTAGAGTTCTGACATATGATGAAGGATGTGAGGTTAGGTGAGAGTAGAGTTCTCTCATGGTTCAAACAAATAGGGCTGGGCATCAAACTCAAGCTCCTCTGATATTTCTCTCTAAAAATTCTTGTTTTAGACTTCTAATTTACAGACGCCAGTGATTATAGTTTATAAAGTTATAAATATTGATATTTTTCTTACAAAAATGCAACGCTTTGCTTCTGAAGGCCTTTTTTAACCCACTTGAGGTGTTAATTTTATGATGAATGGATGGGCTTTTCTGGGCTTAAAAATTTCAGTTACTATTCACTCCCATTGTAAACTTTAAAAGACCCAGGATATGTTTTAATAAGAGGAAAGAGGAAAGTCATATACACCTAGGATGGCTTGATGGTGAGTAAGTTATGAGGTAATTGTCATTTTTGCTTGAACTAACCCTTTAAGGCAGCATTTCTGATTTTTTTTTATCTAACATTTATATTTAATTTTATTTTAGTTGCAGTTTTAATTAACAATAATAATTGTGTTTGTGTATGCCTTCAGATTTTGGACTCAGTAAGGAGTCGATTGACCATGAAAATAAAGCGTATTCTTTCTGCGGGACGGTAGAGTATATGGCTCCCGAGGTGGTGAACCGAAGAGGACACACTTATAGTGCTGACTGGTGGTCTTACGGTGTACTCATGGTGAGGGAGTGCCACTTCCTGTTTTTATTTTTGTCTATTGAGCATTTTATATACATTCCCATTAAAGGTGATCTCAGTAATTTTGTGTCCTCCATTAAAACATTTCATTTAATTAATTCACTGTTTTTTTATTATTATTATTGTTATTTTAAATACATTTAAGTAACTATAAAATATTATTATGAAATAACAATTATTTTAAACCTGATTAAATTAAATCTTGAACACTTCTTAAACTTGGCCAGAACAATCTGGAATGGTGTTCAACTTTCAACTATCAGTCAGTGTGTCCACTTCATCATAAACTGAAAATCACTGAGAAACAACTTGTTTTGCTCTCCATCCACAGTTTGAGATGCTGACTGGAACGCTGCCTTTCCAAGGCAAGGACCGCAAGGAAACCATGACTATGATTTTAAAGTGAGTGTGACGGTCTCATCCTTCCGCCTTCTCGGTGGAACACTGTAATCTAAACACAGTCATCCAGTCTGAGTGGGAAAAGCCAGCGGAATTGGTCTGAATAACATCTGGATGCTAAGTGCTGTAGCGATGAGGATATGCCCTTGGTTTAGCTGACAGTGCTGTTTAGCCTAAAGACTAACCACTTAACCATCAGTAAACATGGAACCGCACAAAACACACGTCACATCATAAAGCGGCCTGCTGAGGGGTGAATAACGCTCAGGCGTCCCACACTAGCGCTGCTGTGGTGGATGATTATAATCAAAGGTCTGCATACGGCTTGACGGCTTTGATAAACTGTAGTAATGTGGTTTTAGTGGAATGACTGCAGACCTTCAGAGTGAAGGCTAGATGAGGGTTTGTCAATTACAGTGTTCATTTGAGGCTTCTGCAGAGGACTGATAAGAACTGACAATTGCCACTGATATGAATACACAAAGTGGTAGCTGTGGAAGTGACATCAGTGCATATGACGGTGACTGACTTTGTCTTTGTCCTCCTTTGTGTTATGTGACCTCTAGGCTTGTATAGACAGATTTTTGACCATAAATTGACCTTATCACTACAAGGTCTGATACACATTGCAGCACATTCTGTTAAAAAGCACTGCCCATTTAGATAGGAAAAGCTAAAATGGACATTTTACTAGTCAAGCAAGGGTAGGGAAAATGAAAGTGAAAAGCGATGTAGAAAAACACTTTATTGATTGACAGAATGTTACAATGACGGTATGTCAATCTGATTGGTCGATGACCAGCACTTACCATAGTGTAGCTAAATAATAAAAGGATGATCAACGTCCATCAGGATGACATTTTATCATGCATCAAATTGTATGTGAACTTTCCATGCATGTGCTGACTCTCTGACCTCTCCTTTTGCAGGGCAAAGCTGGGAATGCCTCAGTTTCTGAGTTCAGAAGCTCAGAGTCTCCTCAGGAGCCTTTTCAAACGAAACCCTTCCAATAGATTAGGTAAGTTGTTTGGGTTTTTTTTAAAGAAATTAATATTTTGTTCAGCAAAATGCATTAATTTGATCAAATGTGACAGTAAAGACATTTATAATGTTAGCATATTTCCATTGAAAATACATGCTGTTTTTTGTCAATTTTAATTCATCAAAGAATCTTGAAAAAATGTATCACTGTTTTCAACATTGATAATAATAACAAATGTTTCTTAAGCTGTATATTATAATGCTCTCTGACACTCAAGACTGGAGGAATTTTTGATCAAATAAATGCAGACTTGATGGGGATAAGAGAACTTTCACGTTTCAAAAACTTTCAAAAATCTTACCGACCCCAAACTTTTGAACAGTATGTTCAGATGTTTATTTCTGTATATTGAGTTATGCATATTATATTTTAACTTGACTGTGCTTATCTGCAGGTGCTGGTGCAGATGGTGTTGAAGAGATAAAGAGACACCCATTTTATGCTACAATTGACTGGAATGTGAGTTTTTACAGGAACATGCATTTTACAATGAAGAAGTGACACTCTTATTGATGCATGGTGGCTTTAAAGTTTTTTTTTTTTCATGTTTTATTTGTCTAAGAAATTATTTAGAAGAGAGATTCACCCGCCCTTCAAACCAGCCTCTGGGAGACCAGACGACACATTCTACTTTGATCCAGAATTTACCGCAAAAACTCCCAAAGGTACATCAGCTTATAACCGACTGTGTCTGACCCTAGATCAGGTAGACTGTGTTTGCCGTCCGTCTTTAATCTCCTCTCAGACAAATATACAAAAACCTATTTAATTAAATGCTGCTAGACCTTTTGAAATCTGTTGGATTATTTGATGGTGTATTTAATGACTAGATCAAAACCGCTGTGTGTTTTCGTGTAGACTCACCAGGTGTACCCCCTAGTGCCAATGCCAATCAACTCTTCAGAGGTTTTAGTTTTGTGGCCATCAGCTCAGAAGAAGAGTCTCAACCTCTGCAGAACAGTATGAGCTCTATAGTTCAGGTATACAGTCTTATGGGTAACACATTTTTATTCCAAATTACACCTCTTTCCTCATCGTTTATGCTGTAATGACTGTGTTTAAGGTCTAGTTATGAGTCATATTTTATGTCAGCATTACATCTGGTTGTTTTCTCTCTGTAGCAGCTCCACAGAAACGTGTCTCAGTTTAATGACGCATATGAGGTGAAGGAGGACATCGGAGTTGGCTCGTATTCCATCTGCAGACGCTGCATACAGAAAAGCACAGGCATGGAGTATGCAGTGAAGGTGAGACATATTAAAACAACACATTAAGGCAGCAAATCTCAAAAAGACAAGCCAGAACATCCTGGCAACTTGATAGCTGCATAAATTAAAATATTTAAAAAAATTAATTATTTATTAGCACTGGTCAGTGTTGGAAATTAATTTTGCATGTTGGTTTCCCATATTTTTACATTTAGATTCAAAATAAAATACTAAAAACTAAAACCTTTTGTTTTTATTCTTAATTCACACAATATAATAATCACACAATATAAATGTGCAGAACAAAAAGGAGATATTCGATTTTGAGATTTGCTAAATATGACAATTTAACAGTGTTATTAAATTAGTAATGTTTTTAAATATACATAGAAAACTAAACTTTAAATATTAAATGAGTAGTGTTTTTAAATATTAAAAATAACTTCTGAAATGCTTATTTAAAGTTTAGTTTTATATGCATTTTTAAAAACATTTTTATATTTAAAAACACTACTCATTTAATAACACTGTTTTGATTTATAATATTCAGCATCAAAACTCAAAATGAATATCCATTTTTCAAACTGTACTTAAAAATGCCTACATTTTTAATTATTTAGACATTAAAAAAAGCATTTAAATATTTATTCTTGAATGTTTATATTAAATAATTAATAATAAATTAAATAAATATTAGCTTATTGGACAGAATTTGAATTTAGGCACATCCCTACTAAAACCGCTTTTTAAAAGCATTTCTGGCCTTTTCTAAGACAATTTCATACTGCCTAGCACTTTTATACTGTGTTTCTTGGACATTGTGATGTATGTCTCTATATATTTTATGTTTAGATAATCAATAAAGCTAAACGGGATCCAACGGATGAGGTGGAAATTCTGTTACGCTATGGACAACATCCAAATATAATCACCTTGAAAGACGTGAGTGTTTAAAACAAGGATGTAGTCTTTTCTTATTTCCTTCCTGTGGGGGAAGACTCCAAGCTTTGTCTTATCAGCTGAATGCAATTATATTAAGGTAGTGCCTTGTTTTTTTTCAAAGAGCATTGATGTGTTTACCTGAAACGATTCTTCTCTGACATTTCCGGAATGAAGGAATAGTGTAATGAGTTCCTGCTCTTACCGTCTCTCCTGCAAATTACGCCGAGCAGGTTATCCATTATCGTTTCCAGTATGTTTCCATACATTAGAAATGCATCTGCTTCAGGTGTTCCTTGATTGGTTTCAAACACAAAATTCATTTTGGTGCAAATATAAACTGACTTAATCATATTGTTATGTATTGCAATAGCATTTAATGAAAACTGAGTGAAATAGAAGAGATGGGGAATTTAAACTGATTATCCATGATTACTATGTCACTGTTTGCAGGTGTACGACGATGGCCGCTCAGTGTATCTGGTGACAGAACTGCTAAAGGGAGGGGAATTGCTGGATAAGATCCTCAGACAGAAGTTCTTCTCAGAGCGGGAGGCCAGCGCCGTGCTGTACACCATCACAAAGACTGTGGAGTACCTGCACACTCAAGGGGTATGTAACCTCTCTAGAGCTCAAACTATAGTAAAGAACGAACTACAATGTGTGCCGCAATTCAATATGTTTAGGAAGGGAATGAAACTTAAAGCCCAGCTGAAGTGCGTTTAGATTGTGATCTTGGAAAACAAATGAAGCTTTGTGAGACCGCTGTGCTTCTGGTGCCTTACCGCATACTGCTCTATAATGGCTCTAATGCAGAGATACTCAAGCTCAGAAGCCAAGAGGGGCACATTCAAAACCGCAATAGATGCAAAAGCCTGTAATATACACTGCCTACCGATACTGCATTTATTTGATTGTAAATACAGGGAAAACAGTAATATTGTGAAATATTATTAGTATGTAATAGAATTGTTTTCTATTGTAATACTTTCTAAAAATAGAATTTAATTTTAGCATCATTATATATTCTTCAGTGTCGCATGATCCTTTAGAAATCATTCTGATATGCTGATTTGCTGCTCAAGAATCATTTATCAGTGTTGAAAACAGATGTGCAGCTTAATAATTTTGTGGAAACCAGGATACATTTTTCAGGATTCTTTGATGAATAGACAGTTCAAATAATCAACTTTTACCCAAAATAGAAATAGTTTGTAACATTATAAATGTTTTTATCGGTCACTTTTGATCAATTTAATGTGTCATTGCTGAATAAAAGTATGCTCTGTAAAATGAAATAATAATATTGTTAATAATAATAATTATTAATTATTATATTAATACTTTTATTATATATAGTATTATAATAATATATTATTATTCTTCTTATTATTAAATACTCTTTATTTTGCAGTACAATAATATGTATTAATGCAATCGTAAGGTATTTATTAATTTAATAAAATACAAATATTTTTAATAATAATAATTGCTGCTGTTCTCTCGACACTGCATGACCAAAAGTGGTTATGCCCTTTGCCCACCTTAGTGATGCATTGTCGAGAGACCGACTAGAAAGGGAAACCAAGGTTACTTTTGGTAACCGGAGATATTTTCTTTATTTTTTTTTCTTTAGCTGATCAGATGCCTGTAAATTATAAATAAAAAACAAATGATGGGCCGTATGTGGTTCGTGAGCCACCTTTTGAGTTCCTTGGTTCTAATTTAAGTTTCCTATTCAGGTGGTTCACAGGGATCTAAAGCCCAGTAACATTCTTTATGTTGATGAATCTGGGAATCCCGAGTCCATCAGGATATGTGACTTTGGCTTTGCCAAGCAGC
The DNA here is from genome assembly GCA_037194245.1 of Opsariichthys bidens. NCBI lineage: Eukaryota > Metazoa > Chordata > Actinopteri > Cypriniformes > Xenocyprididae > Opsariichthys > Opsariichthys bidens. The sequence goes on along the minus strand of CM074301.1, from coordinate 7,631,240 downwards.
TGAGAGCGGAAAACGGACTGCTGATGACACCATGTTATACTGCAAACTTTGTGGCCCCAGAGGTATGGTTTTCAGGTGGCACAATATTTTATAGAAAAATGTCCGTTTCTTGATCAGAGCACATCACTTTGGTCCCCAGGTGCTGAAGAAACAGGGTTATGACGCTGCCTGTGATATCTGGAGTTTAGGTGTCCTTCTGTACACAATGTTAACTGGGTAAGCATGTAAACTTAGCACTATAGTTTTCAAAATGTGTTTCTATTCAATTGACACCAAGCTTTTTCTCAGATTTACTCCATTTGCTAATGGCCCAGAGGACACGCCGGAGGAGATTCTGGCTCGAATCGGGAGTGGGAAGTTTTCTCTCACAGGCGGATACTGGAACTCCGTTTCACTCGAGGCAAAGGTATCCACCTGAGAAGAGCATCTAATTATACTCTTCAAAACATCTCAATAAATTATCGCCATCTCAAAAATGTACCATTCAAAACAACTTTTCATTATTGATCTCTATAGGACTTGGTGTCTAAGATGCTGCATGTAGACCCCCATCAGAGACTAACAGCTGCGCAGGTGTTGAGACATCCCTGGATCATTCACAAAGACCAGCTTCCTAAATATCAGCTGAACAGACAGGATGCCCCCCATCTGGTTAAGGTTTGGTCCTGTCTACACACTGTTCTTTAGACCTAAATATTAATGCGCTCAAAATTAAAGCAATTAACGCAGCATCCGTTTTTTTCTCTGTCATCCTTTAGCTTGCATTACACTATATGATAACACACTTATAAATGCAGATGCTTTAAACCATACAAGCACGACAAGTCTCAAGAGAATGCAGTGCGGTACTGGCACGCTGTCTGTCAATCTCCTGTCTGTGTGACACACACACACGATTTGTGCACGTTTTGCTACGTCTTATTAAGGTAGCACAATTTAACAGCGAAAAATGCTACCTATCACATTGTGCTACCAGCATCATATTCATGTGGTTTGTGGCTTTATTAACATCTATACCTAAACCTACCCTTAAAACTATAAATATAGTGTTGGTAGCACAATCTCATGGGTAGCATTATTCGGCAGAATACCAGCCGCACTGAGTTCTCTATCGCGCATTAACGGACAAAAACACACTTGTGCCAAAATGCCAGTTTTTGTCTTGTATTCTCGTAAACAGTCTTAAATGAGTTGTGAGAAAATAGGATGCAGATTTACATTATGTGGCAGGTCTTAGAGTTACAACAGCCTAATAAACCTACTACAGTCTCCATTAATGTTAATCAAAGAACAAAAGAAAGAAAAAAAATTACTTACTGCTCTTTTTTTTCTTTTGAATAACTTTTGTAGTAATAAAAATGAATCTGTATTTTAATCCAACTGCTTTGATTCTGGATATGTAATTACTAATTTCATTTAATAATTTAGTTCAATTAATAATTACAGAAAAATATGTGATTTAATCAGTTTTAATTCTTTTTTTAATCGATTGATAGCACTACTAAATATCTAAAAATGTTTCCATAAATATTTTACTATTTTACTACTTACCCCTGAAATGCTTCACAAGGTTCCCAAGGTCATGGAAAATTTGTAAATATCAGGGAAATAAAACCAAAAATATATTTACATGCGCATAATTATAAACCATTATATTATTAATCATAAATATTAGTTATATTTGGCAAATGTTATGGAAGGCATTTCATTAAGGTGTAGGAAACCGTTTAATTCAGCAAGTTTTGTGAAATCTTTTCTCCTGTAGGGGGCAATGGCTGCTACATACTCTGCCTTGAATAGGAACGTTCCTCCCGTGCTGGAGCCCGTGGGCTGTTCTATTCTTGCTCAGCGGAGAGGAGTGAAGAAACTGACCTCCACTGCTTTATGAGCAAATACCTTCCACCTCCAACCCTGTGACCTCTAGCTTGGTTTGAGCACAGCCTGAACTCGGCTTGCTTGCTGCCCACCTTGTGTCAAGGCCTTCAGAGCCAAGTGTAGATTCTGAGGACCCCTGGTGGACAATCAAAATCTTCCTTCATTGGTTACTTGGAGGGCCAATCAAAACAGTTCGCCCTGTACAATCATGCCTCTGCTTCCAAACACACACCATTGAAGAATCTGTGGACTATTTCTGTGGAGCAAATTATGTATGAATATAAACATACTGTATCTCAGTCATTAAAAAAAAAAGCTAAGATGTAAATGTATTCAGGGAGGATGGGGATTTTCAAGGATGACAACAAATTCCTGCACCAAACCGTGCTCCAGTTGTATGGGGAAGTCATAAATGGGATATGTTCCTGTCAGATCCACACTGAATATTCAAAATGTATCCTCTTCTGCTCTTCTATTTTACATCAGGAATGCCACAATGCATATTTAAGTCCCACCAAAGCATAACAGCAATGGTATTTCCCAGAAAACCTTGTTCTCCCGCCATCTTTTAACAACAAACTAGGACAAAATCCTCTCAGCAGACCCATACAAGACTGTAAGTCGAGTCTGAATGTTTGTATGACGGCTGCCGGTGTTGGCTTATCATTCTTTTTACAGAACAACAATGTGAACGAGGTCCAAAGCACAAAAATGCAGTGGAAGCCTACATGTAAATGGCACAGAATGTCAAATAGAGAACTCAGGTGAAACGCAATACATTATACAAAAAAATAAAGATAAAATAAGCTGGAATGGAAATGTATACGGCTGTATCGCCTCACCTAAAACCTGCTGACCTGTGTATTTGTTTGTATGTAGGGAAGTACAGAAATGCTATATGATATATGTAGTGACTTTTTGAAGTGACTACTTACAGCCTTGACATATTTTTATAAATGTGCATGGGCAAGATGCTATATTAGCTAGTAGCTCTGTTGAAGTGGTCATGTTTATGAGCATGACTGAGGATGTTTTTCCCCCCTTTATTTTTGTTAAACCACTTATAATTCCTTGCAGGTTTGTGTTTTTTTTCTGAGCAAGTTTAAATATGTTGTACATTTTCTTTTCATCTCAGTTGTATTTTTCCTGTCTTTAAAACTTGGAAGAGTGCTGGAAATGTTGCTGTCCATATAAGCTGCTATCCTGTTCTTTCTTTTGTACATGTAGAAAATAAATTTTGCCATTTTTACAAAAAGAATTTAATATGACTGTGAATGTACTGTTTTCGTTTTTATAGAAACCACATTAAAGGGTTCGTCAAACAATTCTCGCAAACGTGGGTGAGCCAAAGCACAAGGAGAAAAAAAAAAAGATTTTTGTCTTGTGCTGCATGCAAAACATTCAGATTTGGTGAACTCTGACCTCTAATTTTGCACATCGCACATGAGGATCTGAGTCACATTGACCTTTTGATTTTATGCAAAGAATACAAACTTCAAAGTTGTATCACTGGCAGTGTTGCAGGAAACCGTATATTTTTATTTCTTATTTATAGTTTAGAAAAATCTGTTTATTAATAATTTTAGAGGCTTAATTTGCACTGTGACTAAAATAGTTTAGATTAGATACTTTATATATATATATATATATATATATATATATACACACACACACAATACCTGACCTTTGGGTTTTATGTTTATGATTTATGTTTTTGAAAAATGCTCATCAAGGCTGCATTTATTTGATCAAAAAAAAAAAGAAGTTATTTGAACACAACAACCAGTCTTTAAAAAAAAATGCATTTTAATCATGATTAAGAAATGTATCTTACAAAATACATGTCTTTAAGAATATGCACATAAAATGTTTTTAGAATGGCTAAACATTATTACCAATGTACAGTATGTGTGACAACAATATATATAATATATATACTGTTACATCTGTAACAAATTCAGAAATTTGCCTACAATATTTAGTTAACATTGTAACTAACATTTAAACATTTTAATTGGATTAGGCCCTTGGATTTAATCATAACTCTGACTAATGAAAGAAAAAAAATTTGCCTCGGGTAAACGGGTTTATACTCAATTTAACAAAATGTATTATACCATACTGGTAATACAGTATTCTATAATACAAAAACTTGTTTAAACTGAGGTCTCATTGTGGGCCAGCACTGTTCTCGCTCTTCTTCTCTTCAAGCTGATCTAGGGGATGTTCCTTTTCTATAGCCACTTTACCAGCCTCCACATCCTCAACTATTGATGGTTCATGGTTATCTAGGAGACGTTCCTTTTCCAGAACCACTTTTCCAGCCTCCACATCCTCAACTATTGATGGTTCATGGTTATCTAGGAGACGTTCCTTTTCCAGAACCACTTTTCCAGCCTCCACATCCTCAACTATTGATGGTTCATGGTTATCTAGGAGACGTTCCTTTTCCAGAACCACTTTTCCAGCCTCCACATCCTCAACTATTGATGGTTCATGGTTATCTAGGAGACGTTCCTTTTCCAGAACCACTTTTCCAGCCTCCACATCCTCAACTATTGATGGTTCATGGTTATCTAGGAGACGTTCCTTTTCCAGAACCACTTTTCCAGCCTCCACATCCTCAACTGTTGATGGTTCATGGTTATCTAGGAGACGTTCCTTTTCCAGAACCACTTTTCCAGCCTCCACATCCTCAACTGTTGATGGTTCATGGTTATCTAGGAGACGTTCCTTTTCCAGAACCACTTTTCCAGCCTCCACATCCTCAAGTGTTGATGGTTCATGGTTATCTTGGAGAAGTTCCTTTTCCAGAACCAACTTTCCAGACTCCACTGTTGAAGGATCTATTGAATTCTCAGCAAGAACTTCCATCTCATCTTCGCTGAGCGGCTCCATCGCGGCCTCTTCCTCCGTCACAGGCTCAATTCCTCCTTCTAAGTTGTTCACACCAATAGCGTTTGGTTGGTTCTCAACGGACTCCTCCGGCTTCTGCTCATGGGTGAGCATGTGTGCCATGTAGCCTCGCTGTGAGAGATAAATTTTGCAGATGTCACAGTAGAACGGGGTCATCACATTGTGTTTGTCCATGTGTTTGATGTAGCCATTGACTCTTAGAAAACCCCTATCACAGGTTTTACACAAGAGTTTTTCTCCAGCATGAGACGATTTGAGATGCTGAATGAGGGAACCTCTGAACTGAAAAGTCTTTTCACAGATGGGGCAGATGCACGCAAGTTTGGACGAGTGATGCTTCATGTGAGCGACGAGAGCAACTTTGTAGCCGAAACGTCTGGGACATAAGTGGCAGGTGAACGGCATAGTCGACTCCGCATCCTCGTGAACTTTCTGGTGAGCTTTCAAAAAAGCCTGATGGGCAAAGCCTTTTCCACACTGTTGGCACACAAACCTCCCATCGGGATTCTCCTTGGCGTGCATGGCTCGATGCCGCAAAAGGAAGCTCATTTCATCAAACCTCTCCCCACAAGTTGAACAAATATAAAACTTTTCTTTAACTTCAGATTTCTTTCCCTTTTTACCGTGATTAGCACGTTGATGCTTCATTAGGTTGCGTCTACTACGAAACCTCTGGCCGCAAGTTAAACAGCTGATATACTTTCTTCTGACATGATCTTCTTTATCCTCTAAAATTACAGTCGAAATACAGTCCTCGGTAACAGCCAGTTCGCTCTCCTCATATTTAACACACTCATCCAGTAAGGAATTCTGCTCTTGTCCAGATGTCATGTTGGAAGTCAGCTCATATTCAAGAGGCTCCTCTTTGACGCAAGCAAGTGAAATGGCCTCAGAAATTGTGATTTTGCATGTGTCATTTTCCACACTCCCATCTTCTGCTTCCTGTCAGATAAAACAGAATCCAGTACAGTATTACAAAATATAATTGTGTGTATCTATAGCCTCTCTCCCTCTCTCGTGAATTTTAATATATAACATGGATGTTGAATTATATATAATTACTTATAATTACACACACACACACACATATATATATATAAAATATAAATATACATATATAAAAATATATTTATATATATATAAAATAAATGAAATAATTTAGTGATTAAATGAAAAAGTAACATAATATATATATACTTTTCATTTAGCTTATATTTACATACACACACACACACATATATATACATATACATATACACACACACAAACACACATATATATACATACATACATATACACACACATATATACATGTACATACATACATATACACACACACATATATATACATACACACACACAAACACATATATATATACATACATACATATACACACACATATATACATGTACATACATACATATAAACACACACACATATATATACATACATACATACACACACACATATATATACTTTTCATTTTGCTTATATTTACATATACACACACACACATATATATATATATATATATATATATATATATATATATATATATATATATATACATATACATACATACACACACACACACACACACACATATATATATATATATATATATAATAAAATCAGTTTATATATAATTCTAATTTTCCTACGTCAGAAATGAAATGTAATTATATTTAAACTGAATTTTATTATATATAATAAGCAAAGTATGTATTACACATGTTAATGTAAAATATGGATGTTTAATTATAATTATATTATTTGATACATTACATATAAAATAATTAAATGAAAAAGTACAATATATCTTCAGTTTTCATTGTCATATCATTTTATAAATTTATATTTATAAGTTATATACGTTTATATATCACTATAATGTTCTTATTTCTTGTAATATAGAAATTAAATGCAATTTATATATAAATAATTAAATGCAATTGTACATTCAATATAATAATTTCAATTAAACAATTATAAATATTATAGTAAATTATAATTACATTAAATACAATTAAAATGTACACTTTTTATATAATAAACAACCTGAATTTCCTTAGAATAGAAAATGATTAGTATTTTTTTTAAAGTTATCTTACCCCTATCTCCTTTTCCGTCTCAGACGATCGATTAACAGTATATACTGTAGGAACAGCATCCACGCTTAGGATCGAGCATGTGGTGTAACCCAGATCCATTTTGAAGTAGTTCTCCTCGGAGAAATGATCTCCACACACCCGACATGAGGAGGTCGCGTTTTCTTCATCAGCTTTACTGTCTTCAATAAACTTTAACCAAAGATCGCGTCTCTTCGGATCCTCGGGTAACATGTAATGAATAATGTTGTCCGATCGGTTCGGACAACCACCTACCACACATTTATGTACCATAATGTTTACGACCTAACTGGATTTGTGCTTTAAAATGGGATGTTTAGACTACGAAAACAAGCTAATATTTGCTTTCAGATTCCTTGTTATCCCTTCATCCTAATAGATAATTATACTTTAAGACGTCTTAAATATAAGAGTAAGGGCAAAGATGTTCAAAACAAAGCCTCAATGCTGTTTCTTCAGATGGCACTGACGTTAATGGTGGAATTGTCGCTCCCTAGCGGATAGGATGGCAGAGCCTTTTTTCTGTTCAAAAATATACAGAAAACATTTAACAACAGACAAGGAGAATATTTAAAACAGATCTTTTTAGCTTTAAAGAATATACTTATTCGATTGTTTTACTCTTTTAGTTCCTCTTACCAAATCAAAATGAGCGAATCATTCTAATTATTTATCATATTTTACCGTATCGTATCATATCAGATTTAATAATTAGATTTAATGCACTCCTATAAAAAATTAAATTGCGCTAGATCGTGTCAGCTCCTGATCGGGTTTGGGGTTGTGAATAAAGTTTTGCGCTGTTGAATGAAGCAAGCAATCTGCGCATGCGCCATTCTCAGCCTTTCTCGTTAGCGGCGCTGAATAGCTCACCCGAGCACGTTTGAGAAGTAAAATCTTTGACATATGGTTGTAATTCCTTGACATTTCGAAACATTATACGAGAGTTGTCGACGTGATTTAAAGAATATGCCGAAAAACAAAGGTAAGGTTGTTTCTTACGACAATTGTGAGAGATGTTAGCCTTGAATGTAGCAAACAAGGTAACGTGATCTGTTGCGCGAGATATTGCGTGTAGTAGCTTATTGTCGGTGTTTGATTTTTCAGTTTTTCTAGATAAGTGTTTTTAAATCAGTTTTGGGCCTTTAAGTTCATAAAACGAAATAAAATATGCTGACAGATAATGAAAGGGATGCCCTCGGCCGCTGTGTGTGTTACGCAGTTAACGCTTAGGTGGTATCGTTACAGTTGAGTTTACATTGATTTCTACCTGCTTATAATATTGTTACATTTAATTATTAAACTAATGTCTCTAAGAGGGCTCCAACATGCTTAATTTGCCCAACTAATATACTTGATCTTTACAATTGCTCAAGATCATCCATGTCATGTATTGTGCTGGATTTTGTACTTTGCTCAGTCATTACATCATTTGTATTATAGTGTTTATGAAGACATTGTTCCAAGTGTATGATGGCATCTGATGTCATTTTTATATCTCTGTATCCAGGTAAAGGAGGAAAAAATCGGCGGCGTGGTAAGAATGAGAATGAATCTGAGAAAAGGGAGTTGGTGTTTAAAGAGGATGGACAAGGTATGTTGTAATGCTCTTCAACATAATACACATTCATGATGCCTTTACTTTGATTTTAGTTTGATCATTTGTTGAAAAACCATTTTCTGTCTTCTAGAATATGCTCAGGTCATCAAGATGTTGGGAAACGGGAGATTGGAGGCCATGTGTTTTGATGGAGTCAAGCGGCTTTGTCACATCCGAGGAAAGCTCCGGAAAAAGGTGCACTTTACAGTTTCAGGCTAAATGCGGATTCAGCGTTTTCATCACTTTGTGAATGAGCTTGACTGTGGACTGATTATAAAAAGTGAAGGCAATCAGGTTTGATTAAACTAAATAATTTTATGTAACTGTTACGCATGGAAGCACAGGACAAAATAATGTTCTGGAATGTGAATTTATCTGCCTAATATGTTTATATTCTAGAACAAGAAATTCAAAGATTATGGTCTTATGGTCTTTTTTTTTTTTCCTTTTTTTCCATTTTCTTAAATTCAGGTGTGGATTAACACGTCAGACATTATACTCATCGGATTAAGGGACTACCAGGTTTGTTTAAATATTCTTTTTAATTTAATGTTACTCTACAAATAATATAATAAATATAGTAAAAAATATAATTACTTATAGTCATTGGATTAATTAGGGGTGCATGAACTGCTAAGACTAGTCTTTCAAGTTAGTCACCACTTTTTTTTGCTATAAAACAGTTCATAACGTTTTTAAGTTGGGTACGTAAACACGTAGATTGGTCTAATTTGTAACCAATAAGTAGGACTGATTATTACTCCTTGACTAATCGCTAGTTGGTCATACTAGTATGTTTGTAGAACAGACAGCAGCAGGTTTGTTAAATATTTCTTAATTTGAGCAATCATTTATTATAATATAGGCTATTAAACAATATAGCTATATAATATAATACAAATGAACATCTAATTTATTTTAAGTTTATAACTGTTCAAAATATTTAGTTTGCCTGGAAAGAAATGAATTTCCAATGTTACTTAAAAGCTTTACTCTTGTAGTTTAAAAATAAGCTTCATTCTGCTTCTGAAACTACGGAGTTCTTTAATGCAGGGGTTGTTTTTTTACAGAGTGAATACCTCACACTTTATTTTCTGATATCTGTTTTCAGGATAACAAGGCAGATGTCATTTTGAAGTATAATGCTGATGAAGCTCGGAGTCTGAAAGCTTATGGAGAGCTTCCAGAACACGGTGGGTATATTCTGGGAACTATAACCTACTGGACCGTTCTTGATGAAAGGAGGTTCCTGGCTTGCAATATGCTGATCTTTTCGCTGCGCTGTATTAAATGTCATGTCATTCAATTCTTCCTTTTTGGTGCCTTGCAGCCAAAATCAACGAGACTGATACCTTCGGGCCAGGTGATGACGACGAGATTCAGTTTGATGATATTGGTGATGATGATGAGGACATTGATGATGTAAGTATTGAAGCAGTCTTATATTCATCAGAAGTTTTAGATGGATTAAAAACGGAATGTTTTGAGTGATTTGAAATGGAGATGTGATGCAAATTATCTGTTTGTTCTGACAGTACTATATCTATTTCGCAGATCTAAGAGCAAGAAGCTGGGAAGTGAATGTCTCTCAGCCTTAAGCTAGTCAAACGACAGTATCCACACCCCAGCCCCCTCATCATTATGTACACGGAGGCTCAAGTTTTGGGTTTCTCTCACTAAACACATGACTGCATTTTCACATTCAATCCATTTTGTTATCTTTTAATGTATTTATATTGATTTCACATCAAGTGGAATTTAGTTACAAGTACAGAATCTATGGATTCGCAATAAAAAGATAACCAATTTTATGTTTGGTCTTGCAGTCTGTATCCTAATAGACATGTTCAAAACGTTCTGTAAAGGTGAGTGAAACTCCAATGGGAAAAGCTGATACCTCTAGAATGCCTCTTGTCTTTTTGAATGTTTTTGAAGTCTCTTAAGATCTACTGGTCACAAAATTGATGCATTGGACAATGCATTTATTCAAAAAGCCTGTTTCTGATTAGCTCTTTGTTTTAATCCATCCTAATTTTCTTTTGTGTTTTTGTCTACTTAAAATGATGATCATGCTAATTTTACAGGGCTGATCAATTTATGAAAGTATTTAATCTTGAAGCTCTCTGTATTTCTTCACGGTTGTTACTTAGTTACAACTTAATAGCTTGATACTAAATTACAGTAAACATCAGCAACTGATATTTTTAAGGTGAAAATGGATTTTTTTTTTTTTTTTTACTTTCAAAAATGATAGCTCACAAAGCAAATATCCAGAATGAGCAAGTATTTTTGTATGCATATAGGCTAATTAATACAAGAATAATGAGAGTTTATTGATTGTATTCTTGCAGAACTGGCCCTTTTGAATGATTATGTTGGTTATAATTTGTTTTGTGTATTAAGATGAGCTTACAATGGTTGCTTTTTGTCCTCTGCTGCATTTGATCAGAGAACCTGTGATTTTGAAATAAAATTCAACAACATTCAAAATCTTAGAAATGTGTATTTTAAGCCTTCGAAATATCAATCATTAACCAGGTTCCTCAATCTTGGGTCAAATATTCACTTTTTACCTCCAGTATTTATAAAATTAACAAAATATTGTCTTTATTGCAGTTATTTTGTTAGATTTGGCTTTAAAATATGCAGTATAATTATAGTAAATGTGTGTCTAGCCAAAGGCTTGAGTGATATTAGTCACTGTATTTCGCCCCGTCACGTGTGTTGCAGTGTGATAAACAAAGGTAGCCTAATGCACATGCGTCTGCATGCAGAATTAGACCATATAGTCTTTCTAATGTCATGTTTGGTTTGTGGTTAAAATGATCCAATTGCTAAAATTCTACAAGCCAGTCACACTAAAATTCACACACTTCTGTAACTGGATGTCTATTATAAAAACAGGCTATTGGCACTCTGATTGTGCACATTTTGCATGCTTATATGTATTCCAGACATAATCCAGGCAGATATTTGCCTAGTTTGAGCATTCTTTACAATGTAAAGGGTGAATTATAAGACGATGGCCATACTGCTAATTAGATAAGTGGCATACTGTGTTTGCCTTTGTGTTTAGTGAAGTAGCAATGGCTATATATTTCTAGGCAAGTTAAATTAAACGTCTCCAGGGGAATTAAATGAGAAATGTCTGCCCTGTGCGCATCTGCAGAGTGCAGAGCTTTCCATATATAGCTCAATGTAAACTATGACGTAATGCGTTGCTCTTGGGGCATTGCTTACGCGCGCGTGCGCTCGGCACGCGGCGACTGGTAGAGCGTGTTATAATTCATTAGAACCTCGCGCTCTCGTGGCTCTGCCTTCGCTAGTGTTATCTGTCCGTGATGAGGTTCGGATGAATCAAACCTGAGGTGAACTGTTTTTTCCTCCGCGTTTTGATTTTTCAACTGAATAGTGATAGTTAAATGTGTTGGCTGGGAATGTTATCTGGATATTAATCGTTGGAATACACCCCAAGACAAACTGGAAATGGCCACGACTGTGGAAAACCTCACAGGTACGTTATGTTACATTTTCATGCTTTGGAATATAAGCCTCACCCAGTTATGACAGAATTGAGGAACGGATGAGGGAGAAAACGAGCATTTAGAGACGTTGTCATGGAAACAGGCTGCTGAGGTGAGAGCAGGATTGGGAACCTAAGACTGACCTGTCCAGGTTACCCGCATGAAAGGAGGGAAACTGACGTTTTTGCAAACCATATTGAGAGAGAGAGAGAAATTATGCCTTTTATTTTGCATTTGTGGATATCTTATGAAACACCAGGGCTAGTTGTCACGCTGTTTACGCCAAGGAAATACTTACTTCTCAGCATATTTTTACCAATACCTTAAAATCTTGGCAACAAAAATGCCATAGAAGATTTTTCACTGTTATTATCCAGGAAAAAAAAGGATGCAGTTCATTATAAACACATTGATCTTTTGTGACAACATGCCCCAGTAGCCGGACATGCTGTCACATTACATGGGGTAAATTGGTACCTGCCCATATGCAGTCTATTATAGTTTAAACAGTGAAACAACCATGAAACCGTAAAAATATCAAACCGTTGTTTTAGCCAACAAATATTTTAACTAATAAATTATGTAAATATGTTTAAAAGCTCTACTTTAAGACAATCAAGGGGAAAACGCACAACATACAAAATCACTGCAGTAAAAAAACACATTTGTGTAATTGCTACAGCCCTTGTGACAAGCAGTTATTTATATCTATGTTTCTAACAGACAGGTCGGAATAAATGTGTTTGATATTGAGTTTATTGATTTTCAGGTATGCTTTGTTTTATTATGTTTACATTTTGATTATTATAATGATTTAATAATACATATTGTCTGAAATTAATGTTTTTTTCTCTCCTTTAAAAGTAAGTAATTTCTTCTCAGCTGTGTGAAATATGCTTTAGATTCGAAGCTAACAGGGGTCTGACAGTCTGTGCCACAGGCTCTGCTGTGAATAGTGGAAAATCACTTTACAGAAAACGTTATGTTGTGTTCCCCTTCAGGATTTTGACTTTGCACACATTTGCATACCATTACATTAAAGCTAACTCTCTGTTTTAGTGTTTCCAACTGGGCCATAACCACCATTGAGAGGGGCTTGATTATTCGATTACATCCTTGGCTTGGGTCATAATTCTATAGTCTCTATAAACAAAGTGTGTTCACTGATTATATCCATTTTAACATTTAATTTCTTTTCGCACTCAAAGATGGAGGCTCGAAAAAGGACAGAATTCGACTGGCCAAAGAAAGAAGAGAAGAGAAAGATAGAACCCAAGGTGAGCTAAAAGTCTTTTATTAAAAAGTCTGTCCTACTAAGATTCAAAAATCACTGTCAAGAAACATGAAATGATATGTTCCTTTCAGAATTGTCTTGTTTTAGAACTACTTTTAATTCCTAAATGGATTTTGTTACAGTCTGGTGGATAAGTTGAAGGAGAGGGTTATTTCAGGGCAATAGACTACTGCTCCATTCATCACTGAATCTGATGGCTCTTGAGTAGCGGAAGACTTCTGTAATGCCACTAAGTGCTTAGCACAAATGAATCAGTATTGTCAGCAGGTAGGGAGAGGCTTGGCCTTTCCCGTATCAGGGCAATCTATAGACTTATCCGTGTCCACCCCCACTGTTTCTCTAGCTGTGCGGGAGCGAGCTCTCTGGGAGAAGGAACAGCGCGCACAGCAGCAGTATGAACGCTCGGTGGTGGAGCGAGGGAGGCGTCTGGAGGAGCAGCGGCAAAAGGAGATACTCCGCCGTTCGGCTGTGGAGGAGAAAAGGAGGCAGCGCATAGAGGAGGAAAAGGTCAGGGGCCACAGCCAAATTTTATTCTCTTAGAAGTATATCCACTCTGAGAACAGGTGTGAAGCGTGAAGAATCTCTGCATCCTTTTATTTTGTTTAGATTTTTTTTTTTTAGCTTAAAATATTATGATAAAATTATTATTTTTATTATGCTTGGTATTTATTTTTTCTCTTCAGTTTGTTTAATCTTAAAGGTGGTGTGTGTAATTTTGTAGCTATTATAACATAATATTTAACAGCTTGTGGGGTCAAAGGTGGCAAAAAGGGAATAATATAAGTAATATATTCGCTACTTTTCAAAATTGTGGTGTCAGTAAGATTTTTTTAAAGAAATTAATATTTATTTGGTAAAGATGTATTAAATTGATCAAAAGTGACAGTTATGAAATTGATAAAAGATTTATGTTTCAAAAAAATGAACTTTCTATTCATTAAAGAATTCTAAATCACAGTTTTCACAAATATATTCAGTAGCACAGCGTTTTTATTTTTAAATGGATAATTATAAGAAATGAAATCATATTAGAATGATTTTTGAAGGATCATACAGTGAAGGCTGAAGTAATTTCGTTGAAAATTCAGCTTTGCCATCACAGGAATAAATTGCATTTTAAAATTGAAAACATTTTAAATTTTAATAATATTTCACAATATTACTGATTTTACTGTCTTGATGAGGAAAAGAGGCTTTTTTCAAAAAATATTATATCTACCGCCATAGGCTGCTAAACCTTGACCCCTTGATCACGAAACAGCAACACATGCTCAACCAATGGTGTAAGTTTGGGGGAAAAACTACCATTTTGTCTAATGGAAGATCCAGGAAGCATTTAGGAAATCTGTTTGGAAACAATTGTTATCTTTACAAATCTGTTGGTGGCACAAAAATGACACACATCATCTTTTAACCTGACCCAAAATGTCATATTTTTTAGGTTTAGCAAGTCATTCCACTATTTTTCAAATGGTATTAAAGCCAAAATGTTGTAGTCAAACAACTGGCATTTTTGTTAAAGGTTCAGTAGGTGATCTGGGAAATGCTAACATTAGCCTGCTTCCATTGAAAGCATATGATCCCACCCTCCCTGCAAATCGCTGTCCAAAGCCACACCTCCTCCAAAACGCTGAACGTGCACACACGCACAGTTGCTCTCTGCAAAGCGTCACAAGAGGTGCCATTAAACTACCTCATGTCTCAAAACACATAACATTACAATAATAATGAACGTAAACAACTTAGAGAGCTTGACTGCTGTTTAGAGTTCCTGACCACTGCAGATTCATTTCGGTGTTGATACTGTTGACATGGATATGTATTATTCCGAGTCTGACTGAACAGCTCCAGTTAGAACGTCATGGCTTGTCATCTCTTAATTACGGTAGTTATGGTGTGAACGCAGCATAAGCTCATTGTTTTGATTCAACAAAATTCGGTTGCTGTTTGTTTGTGGTGCTCAGTGACTGACCTCTCTCTGTTTAAACTCTGAAAAGCATGATACACACTGATGACGTATGATGTCTGTGTTAAACTTGCACGAGGGTAAAAACATATGTTGACAGGCAGGCAGGACATCGAATTATTTAATTTGGACCGAATATAATGATTGCATGTACATGTTATGGTCCTACGGCTTCCACATATTATATATGTTTATAAAAATACATTTGAACCGTTTAACTATGGAGACTTTCAACCAGTATAAAAAAAAATTCTGTAGTGAATCACCTTTTGCTCCTTTAATTCAAGATGTCGTATTTGTGATGGTGACATAATAAATGTTGGCATTTTTACTGGGCTCTGGTTAGATTTTTTAAAAGGAATAAAAGGAAAAAATCACCCTAGAGTTCCCACCTTTTGTGATATTGAGTTTTGTCTTAGCAGGAGAGTGAAGTCTTTGTTTATATTGATTGAACTCTAGCCACCCCCAGTCAGATGCTGCAATGATTGGTGACTCTCTCTGAAGTGGTCATATGATCTCACCGTTCCCGAAATCCATCCTTAACTGACATGTACAAATCAAATTACCATAGAAAAACCTGGTGTGACATTGTAAGGGCTTGTTTGAAGTAGCTAAAAGGAAACTCGGATGCAAAATATTGTATGGTGTCATTATGATGCAGAGACTGCAGTTAGGCAGTGGATCATTGTATGCACAATACAGGGTGTGGTGCTGTTTCTGTGTTATGGCATGGTTCTATAATGTCTAGATTTACCTCAGATGACTCTGATCTTGGCCAGTGTTTGGATTTAAATTAATTCTTGCTCCTCTGTATCTGCAGTGTATCAAATCTGTAGCAGTGGCCTGGCCTCTTTACATCCAGAAAATATGCAGTATGAGCCACCTAGTTTTGTGTACACTCAAAGTCATTCATCATCTTTTTTGCTGTCTTCTTCATCAGATTAATCAAATGATAAAATATAATATGTTAAAAAAAATGTAACATATATGAGAGGTTTGCATCACCCTAAGGAGATTTATTTTGTGATAATGACTGTACATTATTACACTGCTATGAGGCTCTTCATGATGAAAACAAGTCAGAGCTATATTTTTGTCTTATTTTTGTGTGTTTTACTGTTGATTGCATTTTGCATTTGGTTTTCAGTTATTGGACCATTTGCAAGCGAGTTGACAGACAAACCCGCCTCCCCTCACTCACTTGTTACATTTGCTCCGGCTGAATATTGCTTTTACTCGTTCCCGCACCCAAAATACGCACATATAAAGCCACTTCTCAGTACTAAATTGAGTTCTTTTCGCTGCTTATTGTGCTTAAACAGTCAAATGCACACAAAATAATGTCAAAATGCCAGTCTTGGCAAGTACTCATGTAAACTCAGTCTGTTATGTTAAACGTAAGTGAATGTAAACAGTTGAGAAAGAAAACTCTTGTGTAACAGTATAATGGATCCATGTGTCAGGTCTTAAAGTGACAGCAGCCTAATATTCCTGCTGCCAAATTATGAGATAATATTAAAAATATCTATATGGCAGTTTTTCCCCATGGTATCGATGTCAAAATTGTGGCCAGTGAAAATGCTGAGCGGCTAGTAACTTGCTGAATGGCTTGAAGTCAGTGGCTGGTGAGCAAAAAAAATAAATCAATCCCTGGAAATTACACATTTGGAATGATGAAGTTCCAATTCAATAAATTTAAAATTTATTAACTTTAAACATAATATTGAATTACGTACTACAGTTCAAAATTATAATCAAGCACTTTATGTATGTTAGTCAACGCATCAAAATAAGTCTACACATTATTAAAACATTATGATTTACATAGTACTTTAAAATTAAACTTTTATTTTGACATTATTACATAGTTCACTTTTTAAAGTGTACTTAATTGTTTTGAGAAAGATATTAAAATATTATTTGCAAGTACAGTAAAACTCATGCTTTTATATACTTTTAAGATTTGATTGACATTAAATATATTTTAACACACTTCTTTTTCACAACGGATCCCTTTGGAAAGTGTGCTATATACATCTTTCTTATAAACATTGAGGCTTCTGAGTGATATGAGATAAACTAGAACAGAGACTAGCTATGAAAACAATCAAAAGCCTGGGGCGGTCATTCATACCACGATAACAATCATTCATATTATTTGAATGCCATGTTGACCAATTGGAATGAAGTACTCCAAATAGCCATGTTATTTCACTGTTATGATTATATTGACAATGTGTTGTACTCCCCTAAATCTGGAATGTTGTTTAATTGTGAAATTTTGCATGTATACCCACTTATGCAAAATCAATCCAAATGTTAAAATCAGAGGGAGAAACAAGGTTATACTGGTTAGAGGAAATGCAGAGATATTGGGTACATAGAGAGAGAATTTCAGGAAAATACATATAGGCTTCCTTATTTTCAATGATGCAACCTGTGTCATTATAATACTCTGTGTGTGTGTGTGTGCGTGCTCACCATTTCTGTCAGCTGCTGAGGGGGGAGGGTGTGGGTGGAGTTATGTATGGCAGTTCTCTCCTCCGTCTGGCTATACTCTCTCTTAGACACACAGTCACCTGGGAGGAGAGAGATACAAAGAGAGAGTTGCTGAGTGCAAGGGAGAGTGAGGGAGAGAGAGGCAGAAACAGAAGGAAAGGCCCTCGTCGTCTTGCTCGCACAAATACAGGGAGGAAGAACAGGGAGAGAGGGAGAGTCGGAGACGGATAGGAGAGGTGGTCGCCATGGAGCAGCCAGCCTCATCCCCGTCCTCTCGGCGTCGTAGCGACAGCTCGGTCAGAGAGTCTCTTTTCTTTCCTGTTTTGGAACGCAACGAACAGGAGCGACTGGAGGCCTTGATGCGACGTTCCCTGGAGCGGAACCTGCAAGTGGACCAGAGGCCCAAACGCTGGACCTGGGGTGGACCTCCCGGAGTATGCGAGGGTGAGTGTGCGTTTGCTAGGGCGTGGAGGGTCCCTTGTGTGAACTCTCAGATGGAGAGATAGGAAAACAGGGTGTGGGAACTGCACTGCAGCCCTTTTGTTGTAAAACCGACTGCGATATTGACTGATACGGGAGCTGTGGGATGGAAATCAGAAGACAGATGCAGCTGTTTTATGAGGCAGCTGCAGTGTCACACAGGCTTCGAGCTGTTGCTGATCTCAAGGAGTCGCCCCAGTCACAGAAAAACACTCTGCCTCAAGGTTAGCGCCGTCAGTGACTGATCAGAGACTCATAGGCGTTATAAATCGTCCATGCGATAGCCCTGCCTGGGGGCAAGGGGCAATTTGGGCTGTTTTGGCTGGAGAACAAACACCATAAACTGTGCTGTCACTGTGCCTGCACAGGGTATATTAGACTGCGCAGCTGAAGGCATTTTGCTCTGTCACTGTCACATTCTGACTTTAAGCAATGCCCCCCACCCCCCACCTCCCCCCAATGTTTCAATTACACAAGCCTATAACTCTCCTAAGCAGTAGACCTGAGGCTCGGGTAAATCAAATCAACTGTAGGAAAAAAATGCTGCTTTTAAGACTGATACGAAAGCACCACCCTGAATCTGTGGTGCATTCATAACTACATCAATTATTTACACTGTTCAAGAGCAGAGCTCTAAGCCTGATCCTGAGTCATATTGAAAATATATCTGGATAACATGCATGCAATGTCTGTTTTGCTTTGTGGGTAAGGGCAAACGATTGAGAGCAAGATTGGTTGCCCTTGGAGAACATTAGGCTTTTTGATAACCTGATATCATCGCATTAGATGCATGCTCTGGGTTATTTCATCTTGCAGTGGTTCATATTACCATCCTGCTTTTATTAGCAAAATTACTTTTTAAAAAATAAATAAATAAATGAATAAAAATGCCCTGCTGGAAATTATCCAGCTTCCCGTCAGAGAAAAACTGCTGACGGGGTATATCACTATTTCACAGGGACACGCTGTTATGACTTCTCATAATATTCACTGTGAGCTTGTGAAATACTCTGTCGTGCTCACGCACCTGTGCTTTCTCTGCTTTGCGTCACCTGCCGCACAGGTGATCCTAAGATTGCCCCGCCCTCTCCTCCTGCTTCAGCCTCCTTAGCCAATGACCCTGCTGCTGCTCCTCCTGCCAGCAAATCCAGGAACGGTACTGACTTCATGCTGCTTTGTGTGTCATCCCCGTTCACTTCCCTAAAGTTTGAGTCACAGTGATTCGGGTGTTGTATTTGTGATGGTTTGCATGTGCATGAGATTTTACATAAGTGTAATTTAGATGCGTCCTAAGATCTATACTATCGTTCAAAAGTTTAGGGTCAGTAATATTTTTTTTTTAATGTTTTTGAAATAAGTCTCTTATGCTCACCAAGGCAGATCAAAAATACAGTAAAAACAGTATTATTATGAAATATTATTACAATTTAAAATAACCTTTTTTCTATTTGAATATATTTTCAAATAGAATTTATTCCTGAATTTTCAGTAGCCATTACTCTTGTCACATGATCCTTCAGAAATTGCATTGATTATTATCAATGTTTAAAACAGCTTAACATCTTTGTGAGACAATGATACATTTGGTGAATAGTCTTTTTTTTTAAATAGATTTTTTTTGTAACATAAATGTCTTTACTGTCACAATTGATTAATTTTATTGCTTCCTTGTATAAAAGTATTAATTTTTTTTTTTAATATTACAGATCAAACTTTTGAACGGTAGTGCATATTGGTCTTGCCCATAGGTGTTTTTGTTGCTCTGTTTTCTTGTATATTTCTGTGGTGAGTTTTATTATTACTGGTGCTTGCTAAGGCAAACATCACTATTGCTATTGTTCATGTATTAAATCCTCGTTTCTAATGATCTGACTAAAATTCTTGCCTGGCAGATGATAAAACTGGCAAAAAAAAAAAAAAAAACCCCTTTGACTTTGAATGAGGAAAGTGAGCGTGTCGAGGGACC
Organism: Opsariichthys bidens; assembly: GCA_037194245.1. Lineage (NCBI taxonomy): Eukaryota > Metazoa > Chordata > Actinopteri > Cypriniformes > Xenocyprididae > Opsariichthys > Opsariichthys bidens. Next base: position 7,610,990 of record CM074301.1, on the reverse strand, counting down.
AGAATAACATAGTGTGTCGCCACTTTGGACTCAAGCCAGTGAGAATCCACTCAAACACCCTAGAGCTGTATGCTGAAAACTACTCAAAACCCTCAATCCAAATAGCAATATGCTACTTTATTAGCATATAAACAACCGGCTTTCATACTGTTATTTGTATTACATACTGTATATATTTATAAATATCTGAAAAATATTACATATATTAAAAATATACATGTAATGTGAAAAGAAAACCAGAAGAGAAAATTTTCATTTTATTTCAAATAGTGTTATCTGCAGAAAAATTTCTCAGAACAAGACGGATTCAAACCGGCATGGGAGGCAAGCGCACTACCAATGATGCTGAACACTGCAGTCTCTAGCGTCTAGCCTCTGTTACATTAGTAGCCACATAGCAGCACCCTGATGTTGACTTCATAAAATGTCAAAAGTCTAGTTGTAATCATGAAAATATTCTTTGTGGTGAATGTGCAGTTGTACACTATATTTAAGTTGCAGCGCCCTGGAAACACCCTATCATCAGGTTTTGCATGGGCAGACATCTCCTTTCTATTTTGTGTTTGTATTTTGGAGTAGTTTTTTTACTGTCTGTGTCTTTTTTTAAGGTGAATGTAAGTACATGTTAATTAGGAAATGGAAATGTTTCAGTATAGAACCAATCTTAATTCCCATAACAGGACATAGAGATTACAGGTATCAGCTATAGAGACTGTCATATTCTTTCCCACTCAGTAAGGGGTCCGGATGCACAGGAGAGGATGTGAAATCTTGATCCGCCTTGAGCTGCATTGCACCCCCTAAAGAATGCATGGGGGGGTCTCATCTGTTGGCTCATTTTAAATGCAACATCCAAGCTTAGCAAACATCCTAGCTTAGCAATCCTGTACGGAAATCTACCCCAAATGAAAACGAGCCTGCTGCTCTCCTTGAAAGTCTTTGATCAGGGTAAATATTCATGCCCAAATGGCCACTAATTATTAAACAGTAAGAAAGCCTCTGGCATTTATCTTCAAAATAACTCTGAATGAATATCATTATCATTGTGTCTGATCACTTGTGCCTGTGTTTTCTTTCTCCCTGGAATTATTTGTAATTTCTTTCACTGCAGTCCAAGATTTTATTATTCTGCCCGAGTCCCCAGACTCTGTCCTTAGCAGACAACTCTCTCCTCCTCCACTACTTTGCCCAATATGACAGAGAAAGGCAAGTGTTTTTTATTTTACATTAAACTTCACTGTTTAATTGTTTTCAATCTCTCCCCTGCCCCTATTTGCTCCTTTGTCTTCCTTTGACCTCTGGCCCCTCAGTGTCTTGTCTTTGTTCCCGAACAGCCTCCTCCAGCCCTCACAGGTCTCCTTACAGGGCGTCACCCAGTAGAGCCGAGCGGAAGAAGGTTAGTGCATCGTTCTGTGGACCATTGAACGACTCCAGAGGAACAGCCACAACCCCGAAAACCCCTCAGGTCTGATCTGCATGGATGTGATCAACATTTTGTCAGATAGCTCAGAATTTCATGTTTGATGCACAGTGGGACACCACCCACAGAGGAGCTGGTCTCCTAGCAACTACACTGCTTAAGTCTGTCCCTGTCCAGGTCCAGTCGTGGATTTATAGCCATGGATTTTTCGGGTCTGTGAGTGTCCAGCAAAGAATATGTTGCCAGATAAATGAAACATAAAATAAATACAAAGATCTATCATGAAACTTTACATGGAGCAGGCTTATAAGTCCTTAACCCAAACTGATTGCAATCACATCATTCTCTATCGGGCACAGCTGATTTGTTGCCGCTGTATTCACTGCTCAACCTTCAAACTCTTGCCTATTGTTTGCTGTAGCAGTTTGCAGCATGCTTTTAGAAACCCTCCACCTTCCCCATCTCCACCTGTGTAGATCTGCTATAGGGTGTGATTCATGTATGGTCTTATAGCAGCAGCATGTCTTACTGGCTCATAGCAGCATGTTGTGTGTATTGGGAGTGGCCAACTCTACGAGAAATGTAAATATAGTACAGAAATATATTTTTGTAAATCGCACATTAATTATGTCCAGAAGGTAAAAATCATTGACAATGGTGAATATTATTCACTGTAAACCCTAACGATCAAAACAATTTATTGGCTTTAGTAATGCAAACTCAAATTAAATAAATTAGTTAAATCAAAATTTCAAAAGTTCAACTTTTTCTTTTTAGTTCACTTTTTAAGTAGAACATTTATCTGAATTGTTTCATTGTTTTGAGTTTTATGAATTTGTTTCTTTTCATTTAGACAAACTTAAATTTACCTGTGACTGGGCCAGGATTTCTATTTCCCAACATGCTTTGCCATGACACCCAAACGGAGAATAAACGCTAAAATTAAGTGTTATATAATGATTTTTGTGCAAGATTAATGTTAATTGGGAGATTTAGTAGGATTTAATGTTTATGCTAATTTAGAAGAGTTTCTTTTATGTGGGTTATTTGGGGGTTCATCATAGTGACGAGTGGAGCATGGGCTTAGTTTGAGAACAGGTATATCATAAATGTTCTATATTGCTGTACTCTTTCAGCAATTCCAATAATATGCTAATGTTATCAAAGCATTGTTATCAGTTAGCATTTGCTGAATTAGCTAGTTATAGCCAGCTAAATTTCCACTGTTAAACATATACGTTGAGATTACATGATCATTTTAAGTGTGATGTATGAATTACTCAAAAATTTCTAGTTAAGAGCAATTCAAATGTATGAGTACAAAATTTTAATCTGCCAGTTCTGCTTACTTAAACTTTTGTTTAATGTAACTGATCACCTCAGATGTTTTTGAGTCTTGCCAACTTATTCGGGTTTACAGTATTGTCACTATTGATAGTAAAAATGATTACACTTTACTATTCGTTAAAGAGATCGTTGATACAAAAATGAAGATTCTGTAATCATTTACTAACCTTATCTTTTTCCATACCTATATGACTTTCTTTCTTATGTGGAACATAAAAGAATTCATAGATAATTGAAAAACATTTCTCAAAATATCTCCTTTTATGTGCTGCAGAGGAAAGAAAGTCAAAAACATTTTATAACAACTTGAGAGTGAGCAAATATGGCTTGAATTTTCATTTTTGGGTGAGCTATACCTTTAATACAAATATTAATGTGAATAAATAATTCATATACTGCACTACTAATGTTAATGCTAGTCTAGGCATTTTAACATTTAAAGTTATTTCAAGTATAAATTAGCTAATGTATTATGATTTAACCATAAACAATGGTATACTAATAAATTAACTCTAAGATAGATTTAAAAAGTGCTGCAAAATGTTGTTAATTGCCAGTGCAGGATAATAATTGTTATGAAATTGCTTAGCTTTGTGGGTTTTTTTAGAACAGTAAATTGAACAAATATATAATTCTGGTGTCTGTTTTGGGTGTTTAGACTGAGAAAACAGAAAAGAGTATCGCCCAAACCTTAGCTGACTCATCTATGAAAAAACTTGAGTCTCCAACAACACCCACCCGAAGTTCTTCTACCCACAAGAACCCCAGCACACCGAAAAGGTTTATTTTTTTGTATCTAATCATTTACTTGTTGTGATTATTTATTTGAAGACTTTAAAGACTGTAAGCAGAGTATATATTTTACCTTTACGTTTGTAATTCAGATCAAAGTCCTGCAAGAGCCGCATTCAGTCCCCTGCCTCCCCGGGTCAATACCCCCCTTCCCCTTTGAGGCACAGAGCCACCACACCAAGTTTAGAGAGCAAGAGATGGGAAGGAGAAGAGAAAGGGACCCTGGAGAGTAAAGGCTACAGCACTCTCGAGAGAAAGACCTCCAAAGCGGAGAGAATCCCAAAATCTACAAGCAAGGAATTTGGACACAATGCAGGTAATGTCTTGTTAAAGGAATAGTTCACCCAAAAATGAAAATGCTGTACTATTTATATACTATAATGGTATTTATTAAAGGGGTCCTCTTATGCTTTTCCCATTTTATTTCAATTTGTGAGACCCACATCTAGTTTCAAATCCATGTCTTTCTTTCTTCTGCTTTAAAAGCTATGCCAACGGGATCTCATTCACATGACGTGGACTAAGTGCCTCCTGTCTTGTGTTTCAGAGTCTCCAGTGACTCCCACTGGGAAAGCAGGTACCACTGATGCCGAGGAGGCCTCCAGGCTGCTGGCAGAGAGACGACGCCTGGCCAGAGTACAGAAGGAGCAGGAAGAAAAGCAACGACTAGAGGACGAGAGGTAGAGATATTGTGTGTCTTTAGGGTCTGTGGATACCCACATTGATAAGTTTGCTGCTGTATTATATATATTATCTTTTCCATGAATCTCAGGCTCAGAGCTGAGGAACTCCAGAGGCAGCAGGAAGCAGAGAGACAGCGGCAGGAGCAGGCAGCTCGACAGGCAGAGGAGAAAAGACAGAAACAGGAGGAGGAGCGCTGCCAGAGAGAGCAGGAGGACAGACACCAAAAGGAACAACGTTGGAAGGATCTCCAGGATGAGCTGGAGAGACAGGTCAGTGGGATTATATTATGTTTACTATAAAACAATGAATTATATTAATTTTTCAAATAGTGCAGTCCAAATCTCTGAGACCACTGATGAAAATGTAATAAAAAAAAAATTTTATTTAATATTTTTCATAATTTAGAACATGCTATATAATATAATATAATATAATATTTAGTGCATTTTTATTGTAAATTATTATATTACATTATATTAATAATAAAAACATATAATTTCTATTAAAATTTATTAAATAATAATAATAATAATGAACAAAAATATATATATATATATTACATTTTCAGCAATGGTCTCAGACTGAACAAGGACTGATATATATATATATATATACATATAAATAAATAAAACTGACTCATCAAGACACATTCAGCATACTCACCCATCCAGTCACTTACTCAAACACGTGCAGCACCAATCTGTCTTCTGTAGCTGTGGATATCTGTAGGGATGAATGTGATATAGTTGGAAATGTGATGTGTCATGATGTCTGGCAGAGGGAGGAAGCCGTGCAGCGCGTTCATAGAGAGGCTGAACGGAAGAGGCAGGAGCGAGAGCTTCTGAAAATTCAGGAGGAGCAGGAGAGACTGCAAAGGAAGAAGGTTCTTTCTTTTCTGTCTGTTTACATTTAGAATCAAGAAATAAATGGAAAATCCAATTACACTATAATGATTATGTAATGTGAAGTCCATTATAAGAAGAAAAGTTTAGTGGTAAGAAATTATGAAGTATTATATTCTAAAGGCTAATATTCTATGCACAGATTTCTATATCAATTAAAGCTAATTCAAACATTAGAGAGCAGTTGAATGCGGGTCTGCATGTATAATCAAAATGAAATGAGTGAATGAGTTTCATATTCAGACATATTTCCATGTCAAAGGGATTCAATAACAATACATTAAAGTGTGACTTGATTTTATCCATTGGGAATTGATTGTGTATTCAAAAGTGGATGTTATATGCCAAAATTAAGCCATCTGCTTGAATGGGAGGGATTGAAAAAATAAGATGTCAGACAAGCTAACAAAGAAAGTGCTTTCTAGGGTTATGTTTTGATTAAAATTTACAAAGACAAACTTTTTAAAATAAAATTCAACAGTGAAAAGTGTACAATAAGTCCATAAATGTGTACTTACAAAGAACAGAGTCAATTTTGATTTATTTTTGGGAGACCAGCACATACTGGCTGCTGCTTTATATCCAGCCACTACTTATTTTATGTATCATGAGAATAATTCACATAACAATTGTCTATTTGTTTATGTTTAATAATATTTCACATTACTTTTTTTTTATTGTTATTACATGAGAAGTCAATTCAGTGAAGTGATGTTTGTATCTGTGATTTTGGCAGCGTATTGAGGAGATTATGAAAAGGACAAGAAAACAAGATGGAGAAAAGGTAAATTAATTCTCTGCAGGCCAGTAACATTATCAGATGACAATGATTTACTGACTGTAGCAAATAATACTTTGTGTCATGTTATGGATAGAAAGAAGAGGCGCAGATGGAAGTCCCATCCCCCATTTCTGTTTCCCAGTCCATGTCACCGTCTCCCTTGGATACTGGAGGTATTGACTCATGATATGACCCGTATCACTATACAGATCTACAGTGGGCACGTAGCAACACTTAACCTTCCCTTTCACTGTGTAAAAGCATCAGTCCTTGTAATTCACTCCAACATGCACACTCATTAATCTGTTTCTTGTTGCTGAGTGACTCAGCGTGTGGAAAATCTATATTGTTTATAGAAAAAATGAAAGAGTGCCATCAAGTGGTATAATTAAGAACTGAAATTAGTGTTTCGCCTCTTTCACGAAAATGGAATGTTGATAATCTGGTAAAATAACCTATTTATTATTATTATTAAATTTTATTGTAGATTAAATTACTTTAATCTTGCACAACAGGTAACACAGCAATTAACAGTCCACCAAAGGCAACATCTGAATCTCCAATCATATGCCTTGAGCCGCTGGAGGCAAAGAGCAGTGCGGCGGATGATCTCTCTGATGGCGTCCAGTCCATGGATGTCAGGTTAGCCTTCAACAAAGTTATACCATATTATTATAGAAAAAATAGGTCCGATTATAGCTTGCTTACCACATTGATAAATCATTGGCAGTCCCTGCAATGAATCAAAATGCGTTTCCTTGCAGCCCTGTGTCCAGAGATGATCTCGTTCCAGAATATCCCCCCATCAGCGAGATCTCTCAGAACAGCATGAGTTCTGTGGCTTTGGGCGACATCCTCGTTCTGACCGGGCAGGTCTCGCATCCCAAAGTGTCTGCTGCTCCAGCTTTTGGTGATTGCAACAAGAACCTGATCCAGGATTGCAGCAGCGCCGCTATTGACTCATCTCTTTTCCAGAGTCTTAGACCGACCTCAGACAAGCTCAACATCTAATAAAAGGTGATTGCTGAAACTACAGATTTTTTTTCAGCTGTTGACTCAGAGATATGGTTAAAATAAATAAAAACATTCACTGAATTAATGCAAAACCCCCCAGGTGAATAAAAAAGGAACTAATAGATACTGTATCACCATAATTTCCCAGTTGATTGGTTACATTAAAAATTGACAACATTTTTTGCATTACAAGTTTTCTAAAATATGTTTAAATATGCAAATGAGGAATTATCTAATTAAACATGCACTAATTTGTATACATTTTCAGAGCATAAATCTGAACATTGTATAAAGCCAGGTTCAAAATTATTGTTTCATTTTGTTGTCATATTTCAGTCAAAAGTATTTACCGAGGGGATTTTTGATATTTTTGGTAACACAATAAGGTTCTATTTGTTAACATTAGTTAACATGAACTAACAATGAAATATATTTCTAAAGCATTTATTAATCTTAGTTAATGTTCATTTCAGCATTTACTAATACGTTATTAAAATCAAAAGTTGTATCTGTTCATATTTAATAGACCTGAGCATGAAATAACAATGAATAGTTGTTTTTATTAACTAATATCACCAAAGATGAATAAATACTGTATAAATGTATTGTTCATTGTTAGTTAATGTTAGTTCATGCATTAACTAACATTAACTAATGGAACCTTATTGTAAAGTGTTACCATATTCATTATCATTCCGTAAATCAGAAAATATGGTCAACAGCCAGAAAAAAAAAAAAAAATCACCCTGATGTTTGGAATAAAATATGTATACAATAAAGCAACGTGTGTTGTAACAAACTTTGTAAAAAAAATTCAATTTAGAATTATTTTAAATATATGTATTTTAATCGAAATCTACAGACACAAATAGAAAAAGAGTAATAAAATAAACACTTAAAATGTGTATTTTAGATGTTTTGAGTGCACTACTCTAAAACAACATGTAATGAAAAGCCAAATATCTTAAAATCTGAAAACTAAGCAGTGCAGAAAGCAGTGTTTTTGCCTGTCGTGTCTATAGTTCACCCAAAAATGGAAGTTCTACCATCATTACATCTCCACATGTCAGTCCAAATTTGTATGACTGTCTTTCTTCTGTTGAACACAAAATGATCAGTGCCGATGTCTGATTCATGAATGAATCATTCAGACTATAGTTTTGTGCACCTCAAGCAAATTTGAAACAACATGAAGGAGATCAGCTAAAAAACAGAATATTCATTTTTGGGTATTTTTTCCCTTTAACCATGAGAATATTGTTGTTTTTTATGTTTTAGACACTATTGAAGCACTGGGCTGGACTGAACTGATATACTGGATTGGAGCTGAAAAATGAGACCAGCCCTTTGTGCCTCAGCATCTTCATGAGAGCCGGAATATCCTCTTGAACAAGAAAATAAGGACTGAATGTCAAACCATGTGTTAATAGCAAAGAAAAAGACACCCTGACAGTTGACAGTCGTCCCCACACATAAAATAAAGTTTTGCCTGCTCCTCGTAGATATTATATTTCACACCATTTCACCGTAGTACCACCAGACAAAGCAACTGTATTAGCGCAGTCCTAGTGTTCTTCTTAGTCCTGTTATACACCTGTAGCATTGATGAGTGATACACCGTGACAATTGTAGCAGCTCCATTGTGTAATTTGTTTTATTTTGGGTTGCATAAATGACCGGCAAACCGAGCAGTTATGTGCTGAGTCTGATGTTTGTGCTGTATTACATGGCTGGGGTTTGCAAACAGTATATTGTGTAAATCCATGACTTCTTCGCAATCCAAGCTTTGTAGTCTGAAAGTGGATATGAATAGATGTAAAGTGTGATATTATTCCATCATAACACTGTTATACTGGCATTAATGTATTATTAGTCAGCAGTTAGAAGTTATTGGGGGGAAAGTGTACTTCTAGTGTAATTTATTGTGTAAAAGCTTAAAAAGGGAATTAAAAGTGCACAATTCCATTGTGTTAAATAGCATAGTGCTTTTAATTCTTCATGGACTTTTTTCTGTATTGTTTTCTCATATGACATCATTGCACACAGCTCTATGCAGATCAAGAGAACCAAGCAACCATAAAACAGCAAAACAAATCAAAGTAATTCAGCATCCCAGAACTGTACAGTAGTGGCTAAAAAGATCTGTACTTGCTGAATATGTTGCTTAAAATACACTTTTTACCATCTTGTATACTCAGGGTGCTAGTGAGCTTTGCATGTGAGCTCATTTTTGATGTTTGATGGTGGTCTCAATGGTATGTATAATGATGCTGTTGTGTAAAACTTCGGAGGCACTGGATTGCGTCAGGACCAATAAGTAACAAATTTCTTGAAGGATGTAAGTTTCTATCTATCTATCTATCTATCTATCTATCTATCTATCTATCTATCTATCTATCTATCTATCTATCTATCTATCATTACAAGACTTGGGATGGTGATGTTGATTACATTTTCAATTATACAGAGAGTGATGGGTTACTACTGAAATTCAGCACTTCAAAATGATATTTGAGAAATGGTGCATGCATCAGCTGCTTTGAAGTTGCCGAACCCTGAGATACTGACATAATAAAACACGTATCACACCATGAGCTTTCCTTATTCACAATTTATGTAGTTTTAAAGTATCAATGTGCTTGCATAATTCCGGCTTGTACAGTAGAACAGACCAGGCTTGTTGTCACATCTTATGTCAGAGAATATTTGATAATATATGAAAGTAGTCTGGACACATACCCAAAGTCTTGGCTAAAAAAGATCTTCCCAAATTTCTCAAAACAAAAAAAGACAGTTTACCACTGGAGGAGCATGTTCACAGTTGATAGTATAATGCCTATATTCCAAAACAGTGGTTTGATAATTTTGTACTTTAACTTTTACATTATTTCATGAAATGTTTTGCTTAATACTTGCTTCACGAAGACACACACACATATATACATAGAGAGAGAGTTACAGCTTAATTGGTGGTGAATGAATGTGCAACAGCAGAGAAAACCCTTCTCCATGTATCAGAAGGGGGCAAGGCCAAAAATAACATACATAACTCCAACATAACCAACTAACTACATTGCAAAGAAAATACATCAGGCTAAGCTAACTCCCTACCTAACACAACCAGGAGAAAAGAGGTCATGCAAAACAAAATGGCACCCACCTTCCTACTAACCCCAATAAAGAAAAAGACAGTAGGCTAAATAATAAAGCTTGATCAATAGTCATATTAGACAACCCAAATTAACATTCACTTCTCTCTTTGAAGTCTCATACATGTAAACAATGAGACAAAGGACAGAAATTCCACTTCAATAGTCTCAACAAAATTGAGATAAAGCTTCACAACAACATTTTCATCTGGAGATGAAGATGAGACTTCAGCCGTTGCACACCATCGACAATGGACAATATTTCCATCAAAGGTAAATATGCGTATAATGTATACTGTATTATACAGTGATGTTTTTCATTAATATCACGTGGGTGACAATACACAGGGGTGACTGTAGGGGCCAGTGGCGCTCGTGAGCTGCTGGTGAAAACGAGATATACACTGATTCACTTCCGGGTCATTCTTGTGTATGGATCGTTGGTCAAGTTAGTCGTGTGAAAAATACATATATATCAACAATCTTTCCGTTTTTGATTCATCGTACTGATTCCAAAAGATTCTCAATCTGTGATGTAATTCACTGTATGACAGTTTGCTCCTTTGTTTCGCGAGATACTGGTATTTTGGTGGACGCATCGTCTAGCAGTGTGTGGAAGGCATTGCGCGCGGGGTATGTGAGGCTAATGCTAATTATGAGCACGTTATTCACTGCCATTTTATTCTCTAAATGATGTTTATGTTTCAATAATTGTGTCTTTCTGTGTTCTTTAAAGTGTTGTATTCATTATACCATACTCTCGTAGGTCATTTTGTTGCACAGGCCTTGTAAAATGACCATGTCGAGGACGTTTAATTATTAATGTAGTATAATGGGCTACTGATTCAGTTTGAGTGCATGTGAAAACTCATGGTGTATAAGCATTAAGTGTTGCAGTATTGATACCATGTGTCTTCTGTCTGATGTTTGGAACGGACTCACTGTAGTTTAGCCTTTAAGAAATGTTACCATGGTTTTACTGTAGTAACATTTTCTGTGCTGTGGTATTTTTTATGTAGTAATTGTATTTAATTTCCAGGGAAAAGTGTCGTAAATACTGCTACATGGATCTTAAAAGATTGATTCCTGTCGTGTTGTTTTTAACTGATTTCTTGGTCAAAGTTTAGTATCAATAAATCTGATTTAAAAATCTATACAATCTTTCTATAGAGCATGCATTCAAGTTGTCTAAATCATCATCTTGTGCTGTATTGAAAAGATATGTACACTAATAAGTGTAATAGTTTGAAGTATATTAATTTCAAGAATTGGTACATGGGATTCAAATGGAAAACTGCCCCATAAATATATAGGCTAATAATTATAAGATTATAATAGCAATCATAATATGGTCAAAATGTGTAGGAAAGTCAAATGATAATTTTTTCAATAGCACTTCAGACCAGTATTTTGTTTTGTTTAAACTTATCATGTGCTGTTTTAAATTTTATATAAACTTCAGTTTTATATTGAACATGAAAATGAGTTTAAAAAAAAGAATAAGAATCTGTTTAAGCTGCTTTTTAATATTAAATGCCAATACATTTGCTGTAACCACAGTAGCCACAAGTAAACTGTAGTTACTATGCAGAAACGATGGTAAATTTTCATAATGGAGACCTCGGTTGCATAAATCTGGTCTCATGGCTAACAGTTTCTTGTTTTTCAAGGAGACTATGTCACGTCCGCGTTCGAGATCTCCTATATATTCAAGGTATTTAATCTAAAGTAGATGTTTTGAGTCAGTGTTACACTTATTGTTGCATTGCTGGTTATTAACAGCTTCTTGAACCTCTCGAATATCAACAGAATCCCAACCCTTCATGGGAGAAGAGCGGAAGGAATATATGGTGACCAGATACATTCATCGGTGCAATCTGATACATGGAGAAACCCTGAATATGTCAACAAGGTAGAAAGTAACACGCGCTGGAACAAAGATTCCTATCAAGGAGAGCAACATGTCGACCACTGGGCCAAATTTATTGATGCGATAGAGCATGCTCAAAAAAGAGGGCCTTCGCCTGTGACCAGATATCACATGCAGGGTGTTGAAGAAAGACAGCCCCATTCTCCAAGGAGGCTTCCCAGGGAGAGGTTACCTTCCCCTGATAACACACGTTTTTGTGTTGAAGAGCATTACAGGATGCCGTCACCAGGCTGGAACAGGAATGAAGGCACTGAAAAGGAGCTCATTTCACAGCACAATCACAGAGAGTCGAGGGACAGGTCTTATCCAAGATATGAAGAAGGAAGAAGACCTATGGATTATGGATATCATAATGAAGAACGTGGCGATCAGTATCATGAAAGAGGCTCCTTTCCAGAGAGGTACAAGAATACAATTCTTTCCCCGCTTCATACGTCTGACGTGGACGTGGACGGAGACGAACGAAGAACAGAAGAAAGGATTCAATCACTTTCCATCTCTTTCAGTGATGGATAAAATTGTTTCTAATTGCATCTGTTGCACTTTATGCCTTTTAATTTTACATCTTAATCACTAACGTTTTTAACTTTGTTACTTTTTCTTTTGTTCTTTCAGATTAGTTTGTAAACCGTTATTATTGTCAATTGGAATAGAATATTTAGATTCAGTTAATTATGTTGTTCACCAAAACGTTGCTAGTTATTAGGTGTTTCTGTAATTTCATTCTAATCTTGGACAAATGTTACTTCCTTTTTTAATACAGGTCATCAAAGTCAGATTATAGGGAGCACCACCCTTCTTCTAAAGGATTTTCAGATTTGGGTCTCCAGGATGAGTTCGTTGAGCATCACAGGGGCTTCAGCCCACGTCGTGCACCTGTCATTGTGGAACACGATCATGGAATCGCGAAACAAGATTCGAGGAACCACGATCCTCCGAAAACGAGTGGCTATCCGAGGAACCGAGATCCACCTAGGCCAACTGAAACCCAGAGGAACCGGGAACCTCATCGAGATAGAAGAGACCAAGGTCATCATACACGTACCTTACAAGATAGACACCCCGGACGACCAAATATTAACCCCCGAGAGGAGTCAAGGAAGAACTACTCTTATGGAGGAGAAAGTCAAGCGAGAGAGCGATCAAGACACATGGAGCAATCCAGAATGGAGCAATCCAGAATGGAGCAATCCAGAATGGAGCAATCTAGAATGGAGCAATCCAGAATGGAGCAATCTAGAATGGAGTCACATTCGAGAGACTCAGACAGACGGAGGGAAATGAATTTGAGAGATGTGAGTGATATTGATTTGAGGAACAGAGAAAGAGGCTCTGTCCACGAATGGGAGGAAGAGAGACCACAAAGGAATCATGAGAGGACGACAGGACAAGAGGAGGTTCGCCAAAGAGCTCCGTATCGCAGGAATCGAAACGCTGATGTTGGCCCTGCGCCTAGAATGGATTTCGGTGAACAGGAGACCCTCAAGATCAAAGTGGACATGAGTCGCCCCGTCGGGCAAAGCAGGTATAGTATCATTGTCATACCACATTTGGTTAGAGTCAAAAGTTCATGCCTCTTTTCCTGTCCACTGTCGCCAAACCGTGAAGACAGAAGAACGACAATCTACAGATCGTGAAAAGACGAGAAGATTCAAAGAAAATGTGGGGTGGCATCCAGAAAAACCCCCTGATGAGCCATTTTGTGTTTCTCATCATGTACATGGGTATTGAAGAACATACCAAGGTATGGTTACTTCAGGATGGGCGGATTATCCATTGATAAAGTTTCATAACTTTTGTTCAAGGTTCCCAAGATATCCCGTATGGTTCTCTGAACAACTTTAAAAGGGGAAGGATTTGCATGCTTGGATATGTCCACTGAAGTTCAGTGTCATCCCTTGTGAATAAGCCATTTTACTCGAACCAGTGAGTTAAGGATTGGTGTGACATTTCATCATCTAGTGCTGTTGTGTTGGCACACAAATGTACATGTCTTGTTTAAACAAAAGTTTGGGTGTGAAATCTACCAGCCAATCCTTCAAATGTCAAGAACATTGATGACTTCATGGCCCTGAAATGGCTAATGCATCCTAAAATGACACCAGCAGGAGAAGGGTTGCAGAGGTTACACTACTGGTGATCATTCACAAGAAAAAAATCTTAGAAGGTATGTGGGGAAACTACAAACTGCAAATTCCAGATCACATAAGAAGTTGGTGAAAGTTACAGAGTTACTATTCCTTGACATCAATGCCAAAACACCTGGATTTGGGTTCTTCTGTGTCTCCATATTTGTCATTTGAAGAGGATGATATTTGAATTGTCTTTCACTTCATTTAAATGGATGTCAAAGGACTGAATTACCCAGTTGGGAGTAAATCCAGCAAAAACATCTTAGTGCATATTCAACGGTTCATCAAATGTCTGAAATACTAGACTGGATTGCATTGATCTGAACTTAATTTTCTTAAGGACCTGAGGATTATGTCCTCCACCAGTTCACCCAGGAAAAGGAAAATCAATCCCCCCTATGTACATCCACTTTTTGGCTCTTCAAGATGATGTCTCCACCAAAATACCAGTGCCCCAAAGAGTCTGAGCTCTTCTACTTTCAGAGCTGTATTGACTTAAGGTAAGTCAGCAACCATACAATCGAATTGAAGTCGAGTAGGTATGCACACGTTTTCCAGATGTCTACAGCATTCAGACTCATTTGCTGCGGATGGGTTTTTTTGTGGGGAAAGAAGTATGACCTTGTTTGAGAGAAAAAAGATGGGCCTGAATGAACAAATGGAAGTCATTTAAACTGGAACTTGAGCAAAAAGAAAAAGAACTCCACACCATAAAAATTCATGGATGCGTTTCACCAAGTTGGGTTTCCTGCACTATCCCATGTAAAAAATACTTATGTATTTACCATGGGCAAAACTACTTGTACAAACAGATCTGAAGAAGATGGACAAAATCACAGATTTACCCGTCAATGACTTGCATTTGTTGATGATAATGTCTTCCAGAGATCAACCATCCAATCTCATCCCGCGATCATCCATCCTGCATTTAGTGAATACTTGAGCATGTGGATGCAGCAAAGATGCTTGGACTGAAGAAGATACTCCATTATGATGTTTCTGTTGTGTAGACACTACAGCCTCCATTCACAATGAGTTGTGAAGCCAGAGATACTCAATATTCTATTCCAATGGACATGGCTGCAGGAATGTTATGAGGCCTATTTCTTTCTTTCTCATTTGGCAGACACTCCAAAGTGACTGACGTTGTACAGTTCCTTCAAGATTTGACTGAGCTCCCTGCCACGCAAACCCATGGCCTTGGCATTGCTAGCGCCATGTAGTACTAGATGAGCTACAGGAACTCTTTCTGCTTTTTGTTTGAGTATTTTGACTCTAGAAAACCATCGTGCTTTTTCAACAACTCCATATACAGGGCTTCGTCATGTGAACACATGTCTTCGAAAGTTTTTTTTAGTCATTTGCAAGACTCTTCAACACGGTTTTGCCATGTTTCCCAAATGTGTGCCTGTTATTTTGAAGTATTTTTAGCAAGATGTCCGCAAAGAAAATGGAAGAAACCAAGTCGCACTTGAAAAACTCCACAATAGTAACTGCTCACAGATGACCATGTTTGAAACATCTGCCAACTGACATTTGGTTTTATCTGCAAGACAGCGGAGCAGCAAGATTCGTCATATCAGATTTGCATACTACAGATTTGTCCTATGCCAAGGAAAAGTACAGGAGCATAGCTGAAGTTGAAGGATGTTATTTTATTCAGCGAGAGGGATATGTGAAGACCCACTGGAGATCTTCAAAACTCGTCCAGAAGTTACCTCAAATTGATATCGTCGGTTCAATGCATTTGTGTTTCTCAAGCTCACAGTCAAGATTTTTCACTGCAAGTAAACATACCTTACAAACAGGTTTGAGATTTGTTGCCTGGTCGCCATCGGTCGCTGTGTCGACAATTTGGAACTAATGAGCTTCCCGAAGGACCCTCTGAATGGAAATGCGCAATGACAGTGAGAGGAGAGGCATGAACTTCGACCTGCCATATTTATCTATCGTTAAATTATTATTTAATTATGAAACGTAAATTAAGGTTAAGCTGACCAAAATTTGTTTCGAACAAACAACTCAAATTGATATATGGATTATGGCAATCTGAATAATGTAAACCGCAGTTTTTAGACCAAAATCGTTATCTTGAATTTTCTATATGTGTGCAGACTTTGTATTCACTGAGTCCCAGTGAATCAACTGTTTACACAACGAAACTTGTGAAAACAGTGATATCATGTATATTGGTTCCGTCTATAGGCGTGTAGTTTTTCTTTTAAATGCGAGATCGCCAACTACTGCCCTGGCTTGCATAATACAGCTATTTTTAGTCTGTCATGAATCCGTGTGAAGGGGGATCATTTTGACAACGTTGTCGCCTGTACGTGAAAAACGCAAGGGACAAAATTCCAGTTTTTAGTACATTGTTGTTTTATTTCAAGTTGATAAAGTTGCTTTCCAAAAAAGGGGACCACTTTTAATTTCACTGGAAGAGATGTTTTAGATTAATAGAAGTAGTACCTGGCGAATATGTAGATAAAAGGCATTATATGACCAGAACAGTTGTTTCTTCATTAAAATAAACATTGCCGTGTTTATGGTTAATATGTTAGTAAGACTGAACTTTTTTTACCCAAGTTTTGTACATGATTTTATTCCAACAGGAGAAGTAAGCAATAACTTTTCTAAAACAATTATTTATAAATATCATAATCTGTTCATGTGAAATTTTAAAGGAGAATTTTAAGATGTAATGGGTGCTTATATACCTGTGTGTCATGTGACCTCTTGTTCAGTCATTTAGGGTATTCTTCAGATAGGCAGTTATCACTGGACTTAGTCAATGTGGGTCGACAACGCCTTGATTTCCTGCCGATGCTGGAGCATTCTGGGACTTATAGGGAATCAGCAGTGCATTCTGGGACATTTGCACAAGAGATCATCACCCTTGTGCATCAAGTTAAAGGTCTGGAACCAGTTGATTAGACAAGTAGCATATTCTGTATCTTGCACAGACTAGATTTTGGCTAACCGTTTGCTTGTTTATTTTGCAGAAAGTTACTTTAGGGGCCAAGGCATCACACTTAATCAACGATTTGCAAATGAACAGTATTATTCACTCCAGGATGAGTTTAAGGAAGAAGACGACGACGAGGAGGAGGAGGAGGAGGAGGAGGAGTTGGGAAATGTGAGACCAGTCATGAATAGGTACACATGCCAATTTAGTTTTTTTTTTTTTTATTCATTAGTGAATATAAATTTTATATTTATAAACATTTTATAATATAAGCATTTATATTAAGGGTTGAAGATTTGATCACCACCTAATCCTAAATTTTAATCCTTGGCTTATAACTTGTCCCACACCTTTTGTGGTACAGACGTGAAGATATTATTTATTTTTGTCTCTTCCTGTAGGCAGCTTGGCATGCCTTCATCAAAAACTCAGATCTTCTGCAAAATAGGGGCAGATCCAGTAAGTTGATCGTTTCAAGCCAATCAGTATCAAATAGAACATTTTATGTTTGATGGTTCAAATTTGATTCTTTTTCTAGCCTCAGAGAAGGCAGCTTGTCCCTGACCCTAGTGACCTTAGATATGACCTGGAGCGAAGAAGACAGCAGCGATTGGAGGGTGTGAAGATCACCATTGCGGGGGGAAACTTAGCTCAAATGGCTCATGACAGGTATGGACTGAAAAGTGTTTCTGTTGGCTTTGTTTTTTGCTATGCATCGCTGTGGTAATATATTTATGGTAATTGATTAAAGCTGCAATATGTACGATTTTTGCAGTAAAATATCTAAAAACCACTGGGCCAGTGTTATATATTTTGTTCAGTTGAGTACTTACAAAATCCCAAATGTTTCCAACTATTTGCAAATCGTGAGAAAATTGCTATATTAACCAAGGATCTGGGACGTGTGAGTGAATCGCCTGTCACTAGTGTCATATCCGCGTTAACCTCGGTTTCCTTTAATATATTACATGCTTTATTAGACAAGGGAACATCTGTTTTGATACATTTGTAGACATGCATTTAAATCCTAATTTTCCTGTTTTTTTTTTTTTTTTGTAAATCCTTCCCCTTAGGACCATGCTTTACCATGCCTCAGAGAAAAACATTATTTTGTCAAGTAACGTTAACTAACAGCATAATCAGATGCCGCTTTATTTTTAGCGACAGTAATACAGAATTTTCTTCATCATACAATGTTATAATATGCTGTTTATCAACACAAGCCATCCAACATTTAATGATATTCTAATATCGCTCTAGCTTATTCCAGTGTGCAATAAGTGTCTCACAGCAGCTGCCAAGCGAATACACAGAGTAACATTATAACATCATTTTCAACACACTCAAATGTATCTAATATGATAAACAGAGCTGCGTTACCACATGCTCATGACTGGAAAAAGCTGCGCTGGCAACTGTGGTATAATAAAAGTTTCGCTGCTCTCGAGGCTTGTTGCGTTCGTCTCTCAATTGCTCCAGCGTCCTCGTTCAACACTCGGCCCTGCTCTGCTTCATACCACAGTAACGTTAATAACCACATCCATGATTTCTGCCCGAGTCCTATCCTGATTCTTTTCCACCAGCTGTGGGGTGGATTCCTCCCTCAAACTTGATGTTATCAAGTTACACCTTTGTTTTGAATTGGTGACCTTAGCACACGAAAAACTACATAGTGCACCTTTAAATGTTTGCAAGCACCATCACAACTAATCATGTTTTCTGCATTGTATAAATACAAAATTGTGTGTTTGGCATCCGCATCACCCATGATTTGAATTGTTAATGTCTTTCCAAAGTCATGAGAGTGAGCCTCCCTACATGAATGACGATCCTGAGGAGGCCGACGAGAACTTTAGGTGGTCTGAACAAGACCATGAGCGTCCAAGGCAGTGGGTGAGTCCTTGTCTGTTGTTGATGTGGAACACATTTATTTTTAAGAAAGTTTGGTTGTTCATGCAATGACTCCTTTTGGTCCTCCAGGATGGTCCGCGTCAAAGAATGCCAGAACCTAGCAGACAAAACTTCAATCCAAGGGGGAATTCCAATCGCGTTAGCAGACCACGCGGACGGAGAACTTGAAATTGTGGTGAGGAAGCTGTATATATTTAATTGTCTTTAAATATGTAGCTTATATTTTTTAATTCTTCTAATAAATTGATTTAACTAAATCACTTTTTGTAAATATATTCAACAAAGTAATAACGTGTAAAAAAAAAAATATATATATATATATATATTTACAAACAATAAATATATCTAATCTATATATGTTGTACATTTTGTCTGACTTTCAAACAGAAGAATTTGATCCAGTGTACATTGGCACTTTATTTTTCTGTTCTCTTTATTGTCTTTTCAACTGTAGGTGGCAGAAAGTGAGGAGAAAGCCAGCATTTCAAATCTGAGGACACTTCCTTACAGAAGTGTTTTGTTGTTTTTGTTTTGATATTAGAACCACTAAGACCTTGTTTAATTTCTTAAGCATCAGATAAATTTAAATACATGCCACTGACATTACACTATTGGTGGATATTTTTCATCATTTTCTGATTCACCCACTACCTGTTGATTTAAAGAAACGGCTTGGAAAGACTAAAATAGGAGTTGAGGTGATAAAAGATTAGATATCACCTTGATGTCACCCTGCTGTCATCCTAAAACATTGCTATTCTTCATCAGTGGACAAACTAGAGTTTAGGTTTTGATTTGATATTCAGTCATTTACAAGGCACAAATTTCACTTAATTCAATAGTATGCATTTAAATACAAAACCAAATTTCAGTACACTAATACAGACATTTTTGTTGTACCACCTACATGTATGATACAAAATAATTTCATATTCATTGTATTCTGCTGTGACGCTTTTCTGTAAATAAAATCATTTTTGTGCCAAAATCTTTTCAAAAGAAGCTTCAGGTGTTTTCAGTCCAATTTATTTTACAAAACAAGAATGCAAAAACTGTACATGGAAAACATTTTTACATTAAAATATTTGGTTTATATTGGCTAATGATTAAGACAAAGCTATACAGGAATGGTCATAATTTGATATTGTGAAGCAGCACTTTAATTCTGAATACTGGAGTATGTGTCTGGTATAATATCATTTTATACTAGTGCTAGTAATGCACAAAAAATCACAGTATTAATCTCAGAAAAGGCACTAAAAGTTGTTACTTTTTAGACCCTCTTAAAATGTCTATTTTAGTTCAGATTGGCATTTCAATGTGATTTTTCAAGATTAATGACAGGGCAACGGTTTGAAAGACACCTCCGCATTCTCCTCCAAAATAATGTCATATCGACACATTAGTGGCCTGTTGGGGACAAGAGTGACATTATTAATGTAATTAATCAATCAAAAGTGACATTAAAGACATTTATAATGTTAGAAAAGATTTCTGTTTCAAATAAATTCAATTCTTTTGAGCTTTTTATTTATCAAGAAAAAAAATGGATCTTGGTTTACACAGAAGCAGCTGTTTTCAGCACTGATAATAGAAAGAAACGTTTCTTGAGCAGCATATCAGAATGATTTCTGAAGGATCATGTGACATTAAAGACTGGAGTAATGATGCAGAACATTTAACTTTGCCATCACAGAAATAAAATTTTAATAAAACGTATTATCTAAACGTTTGAGCGGTAGTGTATGGGTAGTAACTCCGAAAAGCAAATGTTGTGGTTATTCACCTGTTTGAATTTTCCAATGGAGTTATCCGAATTCGGAGAAGCCTTATCTTGTATCGAGGTCCAATAACATTCCCAGTGACAATCCGTAAAGAGATTTTCTGAATTGGATATAGATCCTCATCAAACTGGGCCAGTAGTCGAGTGGATGTATACTGCTCAAACCTCAACACCTTACTGAACAAAAACATACAGAATAAGCATTACAGAATGGCAACTCAAAGTTTGAAGGAGTTGTTTTGTGTTAAATAAATACATACTTATCTATCCGAGTCTCTATCACGTTTTTTCCATTGTGCAGTCGGAGTATGACGACCCCCCACCGTAGAAACTGGTTCCAGGTTACTAGGTCCACTCTGTAGCTTGTTTCTGAAATGAGAAATCAGAATATTGCACAAACTGCCTTTCAGAAAACAGCTTCTGCAATGAGCCGTTGTAGTGCTGATAACTCACTGCTGTAGGGGAGCTCTGCTGTAGTTGAGAAATAGGCCCTTGTTTGCCCCAGCCTTAAGAGTGTATCCCTCCACTGGCTCATATCATAACCTGAGGAAGAAGGTTATATAACAGTTAGTTCCAATCCTTGTGTCTGATTGGCTGAGAGACTTTCCAAGAGTGTTGATAGTCCAACAGAGGTTTTAGGTAAATAACTGTTTGAAAGAGGTCTTTTTCATTCTCACAGAGAAAAGAATAGTCAAACTCAGAAATAAAATAAATGTAATTTCATATCATATTTTTTGTTAGAATTGAGATATAAACTCTGTTGCGAGTCAGAATTTTGAGATATAAAGACAATTACCTTTTTTTAAATGAGTTTATAACTCCCAATTGAGACTTTGTGTGCCTCTCAGAATTGGGTGAATTGCAAGTTATAAACTAAGAATTGTGAGAAATAAGCTCACAATTTTGAGTTAATGTGCCCGGTTTCACAGACAGGGTTTAGATTAAGCTAGGATTAGGCCGTAGTTCAATTAGGACATTTAATTAGCTTTTATAAATGTGCCTTACTAAAAAAAGAACATTACTGGTGTGCATCTTGAGACAAAACAATGGCACTGACATATCTTAAAACATGTCAGTACCATTGTTTTGTCTCAAGTTGCTATCGATTAAAAGAGCTCAAACATGCATTTTAGTCTGGGACTAGGCTTAAGCCTTCTCTGTGAAACCAGGGAATGAAGTCTGAAATGCGATTCTGAGTAAAGTAGTTTCTGGATTCTTTCATGAATAGAAAGTTCAAAAGAATAGCATTCGTTTAAAATCTACTGTCACTTTTGTTCAAATAATTTGACAAAATAATACATCCTTGCTGAAGAAAAATGTTAATTTCTGGTGGTATTTATTCAAGTGATTGTTGATTCTGCTCTTAGTTAGCGAATGTTTTTGTTGCCAGAGCTAAAACAAAGTAACTGGAAATATTGTATATAAATATAAGTTAGTCTGTATATTAATTTGTTTATTGAACTGTTGTATAAAAGCAATATCACACTTGAAATCTTTACTCTGTATTCATATTTGCATATAATATGTTTAATTATTAGATGTATTGCTTTTACCCAGAACAGGACAGGACGCAGGCTTAAAGGTCTCACACTGCAAACACTGGCCACCGAGGAAGTCGCTGTACGAGGAACACGGGTATGCCGTAAGGTTACAGGTGCGATTCAGAGCACACAGGTACAGGAAAACGGACCTCTGGTGATCACACACAAAATAAGATTTCCCTATGGAGAAGAGAAGGACAGAGATTAGATCTTAGCCCTGTTGCCTCTTAACACAACCTTATAATGAACTCAATCCCATTGGGAGGATTGCATAATTTAGTTGTGACATTATCTAAATTACACAATCAATTTATTGCATTTTGGGGGTCAGGGTTAAATCATCATTAGTTATTTGGACCTTAACCCTGACCTCTCCCAAATGTTATATCTTAACATACTGACCTGAGAAGATGGTCTTGGGACATCCAGGCTGATCTAATCCTCCGTTGGCATAGAAATCAATATGGCCATGGGTTCCTCTAAGGCCAAAGGCTGCCACAGGAAACAGTGTTTGAGTGTGGGATTGTTAGGCTATGTTAAAATAGCACTCTACACTATTTTAGTATTATTAATCTCAAGCATGCTGTGCACAGTGTGGGAAATTTCTACAACAAATATCCAATGATTCATTGATCTGACCTTCGATTTCTAATGTGTCAAATGACCCTATATATATATATATATATATATATATATATATATATATATATATATATATATACTGTGGGTACGGAAAGTATTCAGACCCCTTTAAAGTTTTCACTCTTTGTTATATTGCAGCCATTTGCTAAAATCATTTAAGTTCATTTTTTTCCTCATTAATGTACACACCATCCCCATCCCCATATACCCCAAATTGACAGAAAAACACAGAATTCCTGACATTTTAGCAGATTTATTAAAATAGAAAAACTGAAATATCACATGGTCCTAAGTATTCAGATTAAGTCAGGGCTCTGGCTGGACCATTCAAGAACAGTCACGGAGTTGTTGTAAAGCCACTCCTTCGGCCCAGTCTGAGGTCCTGAGCACTCTGGAGAAGGTTTTCGTCTGGGATATCCCTGTACTTGGCCGGATTCATCTTTCCCTTGCAACCAATCGTCCTGTCACTGCAGCTGAAAAACACCCCCACAGCATGATGCTGCCACCACAATCCTTCACTGTTGGGACTGTTTTGGACAGGATGAGCAGTGCCTGGTTTTCTCCACACATACCACTTAGAACTAAGGCCAAAAAGTTCTATCTTGGAGTCCTTCAGGTGTTTTTTTAGCAAACTCCATGTGGGCTTTCATGTGTCTTGTACCATCGGGCCACACTGCCATAAAGCCCCAACTGGTGGAGGGCTGCAGTGATGGTTGACTTTCTACAACTTTTTCCCATCTCCCGACTGCATCCCTGGAGCTCAGCCACAGTGATCTTTGGGTTCTTCTTTACCTCTCTCACCAAGGCTCTTCTTCCCCGACAGCTCAGTTTGGCTGGATGGCCAGCTCTAGGAAGGGTTCTGGTCATCCCAAACGTCTTCCATTTAAGGATTATGGAGGCCACTGTGCTCTTAGTAATCTTAAGTGCAGCAGAATTTTTTTGTATCCTTGGCCAGATCTGTGCCTTGCCACAATTCTGTCACTGAGTTCCTTCGACCTCATGATTCTCATTTGCTCTGACATGCACTGTGAGCTGTAAGGTCTTATATAGACAGGTGTGTGGCTTTCCTAATCCAATCAGTATAATCAAACACAGCTGGACTCAAATGAAGGTGTAGAACCATCTCAAGGATGATCAGAAGAAATGAATAGCACCTGAGTTAAATATATGAGTGTCACAGCAAAGGGTCTGAATACTTAGGACCAAGGGATATTTCAGTTTTTCTTTTTTAATAAATCTGCAAAAATGTCAAGAATTCTGTGTTTTTCTGTCAATATGGGGTGCTGTGTGTACATTAATGATGGAAAAAATGAACTTAAATGATTTTAGCAAATGGCTGCAGTATAACAAAGAGTGAAAAATTTAAGGGGGTCTGAATACTTTCCGTACCCACTGTATATATGGGTGAGGGGATTTATTTAATTTGCTGACTGGCTGCAAAAAAAAAATAAAACTAATAAAACAAAATTCTAGCATACTGGAAACTTTGAAAATATTGCAAACTGTGCTAGTTTTCCATTCTAAACATTTTTTTTTTCTTTGGTATCATTAACCTCAAACTTATTATACTTACAATTCATATCTGTGTGGAGCACATCTACAAACTGGGCATCTGTTGGATCAAGGCGGTCCTCAGGGGAAACACCAGCAAACATTGGTCCTGCTGGGTCTAGGCCTACAATTGACCAGGTGAAACAAATTTTATTTGACAAGATTAACTAACTGAAGATGTTACAACTGGTTTTGTTTCATCGGCTCACCTGTGATTCTGCCCACTCGTCCTCCCAGCATCGTGCCAATGAACCCGGCAATGTGTGCGCCCAGGCTGACGCCAATCAGGTGGATGGAGTCAAGAGATGCTCCCTCTTTCTGATTTGAACACAACATTTTCACCACATTCAATTTGAAAGACATTATCGACCAAAGCAATTTCAGACCACTGAACCTACCTCCATTTTCTCTATCAAGCTTGTGATGTTCGCAGCTGTTCCCCGTGTGTTGCCCACGGCCGTGAAGTAATTGAGGTTGGCCGCCCCTCTGTTCCAGTCCACTACCAGGATGTTCATGTCTTTCTGTGCTGCTAACAAGTGCACAATGTGGTTGATCCAGATAGGCGGTGCCCCTGTGGGTCGGTAGCCATGTATGACAAAAGTAGTGGGTCTGGTTACATTAAACAGGGGTTGTTGAGTGAAGTTGTGGTGGGAGAGCTCCTGACCGCACTCAAGGTTTGCACGGGTGTAGAGCAGTAGCCGCACATACAGATTGGTCCCTATGAAACACTCGTGGAAATCCAGATCGGTGAAGTTGTCACACTCACTATCCTCACCTAACAACAAAAAACATTGGCTTACTGGTCTGTGTTTTGTTTGTGTGAAAGAGATGATGTTAATTGTTGAACCAATTAATTGATATTGCTTATTATACTATTTTGTGTTTAGGTTGACAGCACAGCAGTGTTAAACTAGTGACTAAACTATTAAGAATTGTTGGAATTCCAGTAATTGAAATGAAGCTGAAATAAAATTAAATAGAAATATTAAATGAAAAACCTAAACTTAAATGAAAATTGGAAATGTTCTAAAATTACTAAAACTGAAATAAATGACTAAAATCTATATAGGAATCTAAAAACTAATAAGAATTACAAAAGTGCATAGGAAAATTCCTGAAATTTGAATTAATATATAATAATAATATATATATATATATATATATATATATATATATATATATATATATACTATTATATATTTTATTTTAATAATAATACTAAAATAACATTGCAGCACAGACAGAAGATAAATATCAAGTGGCATTTATTTTGAAGAAATATTGTAAAAACATGACACAAAAAGAAGCTTGATAGGTTTCAAATTATACAACAAAAGTATTATTTTGTTCAAGATAAAGACTAAGTATTTAGACACTTTCTAGGTGTCAAATGTTAAGTCACAGTCATGCTAGACAATTCAGTTAGCTGAGACATTTAGTGGGTATTCGGTACCTGTTTAGAAGTGACAGAAAGTGATTTTGCATCTTAATAATCAAAATATGTTAAATAATGTCTTTTAAATTGCACATCACAAAACATAAGTCAAAATGTTCAAATTAAACATTTTCCTTTGTTTGTTTTCAGTTAGCCTTAGGTTAGCAAGCTAACAGCTTAGCTCTCTAGCTTAGCATGGTGTTAGTTGGCTCTTTTGATTAACTAGAACAAATTATCTGCTTAACAGTTTTTGATCAGACGTTGGGGAAGTCTTTAGGATGTGCATAATAACTTATTTTGTTCGGTACATTTAGAATATTCACAAAAGTCAGTCATTGCTGTTCTTGACCTCTCTTGTTTTTTCCCCGAACCTAACACAGACTGATCCACAAGTGAAGTAAGCCTAGATTTTAGCAACTCACTTCCTTTTCACTAAACATAAAAGTTTCATGCTTCCATTTTTCTTTATCAATCTGCACGACATACTTCATCCTGCAGATCATATGATGTGTCCTCATATATAAGCCATGTTATCTCTCAGGTTATCCATGCAGATTTCCGACCCTAGAGGTCAGCTGCTCTGTAATTAGCCTGCACGTAAGTCACAATTGGATCATGCTTCTATAAAAAAGCAGATCATCCCACCTCTCCTTCCACATGTTTCTCTGCACCCTCCCCTTCCCCTAAATAAAAATATCTGAGATTATTACAGGTGTCAGTCACATGAGCTAGATGAGGATTTATTGTATTTAACCCTCTTTCATGCAGATCTGCTATTTCTGCTATCTAGAGTTACTGACTGCACAACAACATTGGCAACAAATGAATCCTAGAGACCAAAAAACATGGTATTTCTGTTTAGGTTCATGTTGCATTTTATGTCTGGGGTCTGAGACCTCCAACTTAAATGATTCATGGGGGACCACTGAAGTGTCTTAAAATTTTGCTATTAATCAGTTCTTGTAAGAGTTAAGGCAAAGACATCAAGTATAAAAAAAAATCATGTTTGAGCTATTAAACATTTTTGCAGATCCCAGACACAGCATGACGAGTAATCCCTTGTTGAAGCTCTGCACACAGTTGTATAGAAGACACACAAAATGTTTAATCAGAAATGAAAAACATCCCAGGTTAAATATGTCTTGACAAAATTTTTCATAAAGAAATGGCTTTCTCAAAACTAATTTTCCAAGTTCCCAATTAAAAAGTCAGTGGATCAAACGTTTAACCATATTAAATCGGTGTAATCTATTGGATAGGATCCTGTCCTGTCTCTTACCTGTACAAAGTATAAAGATGCTCACCAAAATCAGGAAACGCCACATTGACATCCTTACCACAAGATGTGAGCGAGACAGACACGAGGAAAACCAAAAAGACTAAGAAACAACATTAGAGAATCGCTAGTAAAGAAAAGAGCCCATGGAGGAGGGGTTGTGGGCGGGGCGAAGGAGATTGGACGAGATCAACCTCACCCTGTGGTTAGTGTCACAACGTGCTAAGTCAGCAGGCCAGCTTAGGACTTCCAGAAGTGTACAGAAACATTTAGTGATGACTGAATAACCAAAACCTGAATGACCTACTTTCTAAAAATACAGAAGTGTCTTAAGTGTTTTTTGTTGTTGTTTGTTTGTTTTCTATCAATACAATGAGAGTCATTGGGATCTAATGTTGTTTGAACCTACATGTTCTTCAAAATATCTTCTCTTCGTATAGGTTTGAAACGACATGAGGGCATTTTAAGGATGAACTATCCCCTTAAATATCTGTATCAGTGCCCTCCAGTTATTTTGTTCAGCATTAAAGGTCACAAGGTCACAATTAATGGAGTGTTTCTCCTTCCAAACTCTAGTAAAAGAGCCACATCAGCACATATTTTCATAGTACATCAATCACAAGTTGTGGCTTACCAAAATATACCCTGTCAGCAAATACACGCATGTAATTTTCATATAGTTGAGCATCACTAAGGGCATGGTTGTACTAGTCTCTAGAGAGAAGCAATGACCCAAGGTTCTTCCCTGCTGAGTGCCTTAAAACCTTGTTTCCTCCAAACAATGTCATGCATTACATTAGTTCTATATCATATAGCTTGTCTTACCAACTAACTTTACAGCATCTTTGCACTCCTTGCAGGTTCTGTTTGTGTAACAGAAATTACTGCAGAGCAGAGCTATGTTTTTCTCTTACATTCCTATTTAGTATTTCATTGAGATGTGTGTGTGTGTGTGTGTGAAGTCTTGACTCTTCACTGCTGATGGATGTTACCATGCTGCTGAAACTAATGCTATGCTGTCTTGTTAATTGAATGATGATAAAAAACCATGATTCATAAAATATTCATCATGATTGATGAATTGACTAAAACGATATTTCATGTGGTAAGGAGACAGCACAAATGAGAGCATAATGACAGTGTGTCTTTGGGGTTCAGGGTCAAAACAGAAGCTGATTTTGTCTATGTGAGGTTGAAACAGATTAGACGGCAGATTACTGTAACCCTACTAAACTGTCCACCCATTCCTGCATTTTACAGTCAATCCTATTACGGGGCACACTGATCAGGGCTCTTTGTATCAATTTTTTCTGCTTCAGGCCGACAGATTAACCGTAAGTCTTCTTTCATGACAGTGTTAAGAGTTTAAAGAGTCATGTATCTACAAACATAGGTCTTGCATGATCAATGTATATGTGTGTACTTATATCTTTAAGATTGTTAACATAGGCTACAGGCATACACAATGAGATTTACATCATTTTTATTCTTAAAATATTAAAATAATCCAAGAAGCTCAGATCAGATATAATAACTTACTAACTTAATAATGTAATACAAAAGAGCAATTTAATTTTTAATGCATGTTTTTCATCAGAGGGAGTAGGACACGTGATATATTTGATGCAAAGCTTAAATCATCGAACTATAATAAAAACAGAATAGTTAAAGCAATGAGTTTTTTAAGAGAGGGCATAGCTGTAATGTCTGTTCATATTCATAGATACAATCCTAATATATGAGGTCAGCTTCTCATGAAACCAGAGATGAGCTCTATAGGAAGAGGAAAAACAATAGTGGAGTTCCTTTCCGAGGCGATCTCAGTCAGTGTCTGCATATAGCGCAGCTGAAGTGCTGACGGAGACTCTGACAACACGTTTGCCGCCTCCTTCAGAGCACGTGAGGCTTTCATTTCCCCCTCTGCTGCGATCACCTGTAAAGTATAGAACACACTTAAATATGCTAATTTTACAAAAGCATCACTTTAATGGACAATCATTGTACCATGAATTCCTTCTTCATATAAACAAAATCCAAATTCACAGTCTGGCCTCGGGCCACACACCTTTAATTACTCGGAAACTTCCATTGAGCAAATTCAATTTGTTTTTCCACTGCAAAGTGTGAGGACATAAAGGCTTAGGTTTCCAGTCAACAATACGGCTCACATCAGTGAAAGACAAACAATGAACTAGTGCATGGATGGATGGTTAAATTAATGAAAAAAATGGCAGATAAATTAAGTTTTCTATCTGTGTAGATTTACCTGTTTAAACATATCGTGTATAAATATCTTTCAGATTCTATTAATGGTCATTAATCACAAATAGCAATAAAATCAGGCTTAATGCCTTGACCTGCAAGTGCTTTACTGGTCTGCAGGTCTTGTTTTGGAAATTGATTGGCTTAAGGGGGTTACGGTTCGTCTACACCCCTGACCGACTGTGTGTGAGGGGCTGCAGGTGTTCATCAACCAATCAGAGGGCACCATGTCTCCCCAGACAGACACAGAAGACAAAGCTGCAAAGCTGATAAGACTAAACTTGGCAGGCTCGGCAGAACAGACAGTATAACATGTGTTTGTGGGTGTGAAGCATGTAACAGCCTTTCAGTGCTCCGACACCCACCTTGGCCCGGGCATCTCTGGTGGCCTCTGCTTCAGCTGCCATGGCTCTCTGCAAAGCGGTGGGCAGTTTGACATCTTTAAGCTCGACCCGTTCCACTTTGATACCCCAGTTCTTGGAAGCAGCATACAGCACAGCCTGCCAGGGAAGAGATGATGAAACTATAAAGCATTTATGCGCTCCTATCCGGGAGAAAATGTTGACTTTGGAGGAAATTTTAACCGTCTAAAGAATCTTCTTCCACTATAAAGTACCTTTTGTGGAATGGAAAGTTTCCACGGATGTTAAAGTTCCTGAAAATCGATGCCAATAAAGAACCTTTATTTAAGTGTGACCTAAAACAGCTTCAGAGGTGCTTACAAGAAGGGTTATCTTACCTCCATCTGTTCTGACATCTCCTCACGGTCTTTTAAGATGTCTGCCAGGCTCTTAGTTCCCAGCATGTTTCGTAACGTAGTCTGTGCAAGCATCTGCGTGGCATGATTAGCATTCTCCACTTTGGTAATAGAGACAGTGGGGTTAAAGATGCGATAGTAGACCACCGCATCCACCATGATAGTCACAGAGTCTTTGGTCAGCACCTGAGGGGAAATGTCGAAAATGTAATGCATGTTACATAACACAGGAGTACTCCAATTATATGAAACACACAACCTTGAAAATTAAATTAAATGTCAGCTATTTAGATTGCAATAGGTTTTCATTGCTGAATAGCTAACAGGATTTAGACATTTTTGATTCAAACGAATCACCCACCTCTTGAGGAGGGATGTCAAAAGACACTGTCCTCAAGTCAACCTTCCGAAATGTGTCCACACATGGAATAATCCAGAACAAACCTTTAAAAACAATCAAGACTGCTAAGTACTGCTTGCTACAGTTGCACTAAGAAAATGATTTTTAACAAGTTATTCATGGTTTTAATAATGGTAATTACTGACCAGGTCCTTTAGCACCGCCAAGGAGTCGTCCCAAACGAAAAATAACTGCTCGTTCATATTCCTGGACAATCTTTTATAAAGATGGAATTTATATTTGATAAGTGATGATCTACAATACCTTAATGTCAGATGTAATTTTTTAAGTAATATTTTTTATGTATAATTTAAGTAGGTTTAAGTAACTATCTTACCTTCATACAAAACCACACCGAGACAGGAAAAGTAATAAAGACAAAGAGGAAGGCGAAGAAAGTTAGGAGGTATCCGCAGAACCCAGAGTTCCTGGATTTCTCACCATCTGATTAAACCCAAGGTGAAAAGTTAATCTCAATGGCAACAAAATGATCTGAAGAAAAATATGATTTTAAAAAATAAAAAAAAAAAGCTCAGCAAACCTGACTGGAGTATGACATTTGTATCACTTTCTTCATTTGCCACAGGTTCAATTTTGCTGCAGGACATCTCACTTGGAGAAGACAGCATTATAGACATGGTTCGCAGTTTTCTGCAGGACTGTGGAAATGTACTTTGAGTGAGATATTTGGGTGAATTAAATACGCTCTCTTTTTCCATTACCGCCCATTTTCACACACAACATGGAACTTTGCATTTCATGTCGCTAAGCAACAAAACTGAGCTCAATTACCTGTTTGCTCATTCTTCCTTGAAAGAGGCCTTATCAAATATCACCATATATTATCTTTTTGTTTACACATGCAATGAACAAATGTTTTGTTTTTGTTCTTGTTCAGATGCAGAGTATTTGAATATACAGAATGTGAGGCCTAAATTAAGTAATATTTTATCTCTCTCTTTCTGTTTTATTATATTTACGTAATGCAATTCAATACGATTTTCTAATTCAGCATTCTTTAATGTTTTTTTATTTGTTTTCTAAATTCTTAATGTTTTTCTTGGATTTGAGAAAAGACCTGCTGTGATCAATACTGAAAAAATAATATTGTCTGCAAAATAATCTGAAACAATAAGATTTTACCCATTGTTGTATTGTTCCAGGTGCAATTTGAATGCAATATGCTTTCTATGTCCCTCAAGTTTAAATGTAACGTTTTATTAATTAATTAATTAATTAATTAATTAAATTATTAGTGCAGTTCATTTTCAATCTAACTAAGATGTTTCAAAGTCAGGTCAAAAGTTTGAGACCACATTGTAAATCTGGAATTTAAAATTGTGTACTGGCTTTGCAAAAACTTTACTCAAATTGTTACTCTCAAACTATTATGTGTAATAAACACAGAGTATATTAAATTAGAAAAATGCACAATTAAAGTATTTCATCAATGTTCTCAAAAATGCAAAAATAACTGAAAGGGTTCTCACAACAAAATGATTGACAGCTGTGACACGCCCCCAGCTGAAATCGCCGCTCTCATTGGGCATGTGCGCGCGCTGCACCCTTCGCTGTTTATACTCCAGACGCGGCTTAATATCTCACAGAAAGCGGGCTTTAATTATCCCAAAACATGTCAGAGGACATTTAAAACGATAATATCGCCGGCAAGCGTAAATAACGAAAAAGTAGTCTACTTCATGTATTTTCCCCTAAGCTGCTATTGTTCTAGCTGTATGAGACGCAGATGCAGTCGTGCAGGATGTCATTACCATATAAGGTTTTCACACGCTAAAATGAGGTAAGCACAACTTTGCATAAACTGAATGTATATGTTTTTAGAATGAGTCAAGAGGACGCAAGCAAAGTAAACATTAGTATGGACATTTCTCTATTATTTCATATACCAAAAAGACATTTATTGATATGAAATAATCCTTCCATCCACATTTACTTGATTTAACAGTTTTCCTTTATTCATATAAGTATAGACCAGTAGATCTATCTGTCAAACCGTCTAGATAGATGATCAATTCATCGATGCATATTATCTTTCACCCCGATTAAGAATTTTGTCTTTGCTTGGATCTGTGATTTAATATTTGTGTTCAGTCAAAAGGGAGCCTTATCTGTATGAACCTGTTTTGGTTAAATAGGTCATGTAGGTAAAGCCATAAATATTTAGGTATTGTATAATGTCACCAACAGCTACCTTTAACAGTTTCTTTCCCCCAGGTGATTGTAATGGGTCACAGAGGACCACTACATGTGTCTGACCTTTGCCAGCTGTATAATGAGGACTCTGTCCACACCCTTTGCTCAGTGTTTGAGCATGAGTGGGAAAAACAACAGAATTACAGTGAGGTAAAAGTATAAATACACAAGGGCTAAAGACAACCTTCCCGGTTAGACTTGTTCTCGTTGTTTTATTGTGAAAAGCATGCTTTGAATGAGTTGTATAATGCTTAATAATGTGAATATATGATTTACAGAGGTCAGACCCAGAAGAGGATTCTGGAAAAGAGTCACTGCTGGTCTCCAGGAAAACCAATGCTGGTTACTCTCTCCTTTATGCACTATGGATGACGTTCCATCCAGCCTTAGTCAAAGTTGTGCTTCTGAGACTGTCAACTGATCTTTTAAGCATTTTAGGTATTCTAACATTCAGGTATGATTCTTTATATTTACGGGGATTTCTGGGTCAGACTATTAGGGAAAAAATCATTTTGAGAAAACACTATTGTCAATAAAATTTGCAGACGCAAATAGATAAAGTGCAATAAATAGCATATTTATATATAATCTGTTTATGTACATGTCTTTTAACCTCAGATGGGTTATCCTGTTCTGTGAGAGGCAGGCTGTGTTTGACTGGGCAGGATACACATATTCTCTGGTGGTGTTGGGAGCAGTTTCCTGTTGCGCTGTTTCTCAGCATCACTTTGAGAAACATAGTAGGATAATTACAGCTAACGCACAAGCAGTTCTGGCTGGCGCCCTCTACAGGAAGGTAAAGATCATTGACTTTGTCATTAGCTCAATTATTGTACTTTCAGTCCTAACAAAAACACTGAAAGTAAGCAATACATTTCCACTTTTTCACATGTTTAAAGGTTTCTCTTTTTCCTTCATGGTTCCCTCCATTTCCTCCCTTCTCCTATACATTTAAGACATTGTCTCTTTCCCATAGTTCTAGGCATCAATCCAACACTACTCAGGGGACGGCTGTATCAGGCGAAATTGAGTGTGTAGCAGAGATGGTGGTCACATTGACCTGTCTTTGGTCCGGCCCATTGAGAGTTGCTCTCTATCTGAGCTTACTGTGGGGAGAATTGGGTCCTGGCATGCTGGTGGGGGTGGTATTGCTTCTAGTCCTCATCCCTGTCAACTCAGCAGTGGAGCACAAGGCCATACAGCTTCGGGTTAGTAAATCCAGACTGCTCAAGCATTGCTTGCAATAAGCGTGCATAAAATGACGATAAAGAATGTGCATCTCTGTACATTGTTTTGTTGCTGATATGTTTGTGTGTTGTCCCTCAGAGATCTCAGCAGATCATCAGGGAAAGGAGTGAACAACTCATCAAGGAAATGTTGCATAAATACCAGGTTTTTTCTGTTCCTAATCCTTATATGTGATCATGTCATTTATAGTCCTTCCTCTCTTAAATTTGATTCAGTCCCAGTCAGGAGTGATAATAGGATTTCAGTCATGTATCTGAGCATGATGTGGATTGTTGGAATATTCTTGCCTTAAGAGCAGAAAGGTCAGTTTCGGTTTTAAAAACTGAACCTGGGACAGATATTTTTCTTCCGTGCATCTGAGAGAAACCTGTTATCAAAAAAGAAGAAAAATATCGAGGACTTGGTTAAATTCATTTGCTTTAGATTAGATGGAGGCAGATCTGAATGTGAGCTTGCAGTCGATTGTAAGTAGACTAAATGTTACAAGGCGTTTCCCCATTTTTTTTTCTTGATTATTACGAGGTTAAAAAATGTAAAAAAAAAAAAAAAAAAAAAGAAGCGTATGCATGGTTGTATAGTTCACAGTAATATAAATAATGTGCATTTAGAAAAGAGGGTGATTTTAATTTCATGACTTTAATCTGCTTTTGTGTAGGCGCTGAAGCTTCTCGCATGGGAGTCTTGGTTCCATCAGAGAGTTACAGAGTCTCGTACCAGGGAGCTGGACATGCTAAGAATTCTGGGATATTTGACAGCCTTCTCTATGCTCAACTCTATCTGTATGCCTTTCCTGGTGAGTGCTTGATTCTGGATATGAATTCCCAGGCTGTTTTTTTTTGTTTGTTTTTTTTGCTAGACCGACCAACATGTTTATTTTCTGGTTTTGCTATTTGTTGCTGACTAATCTAGTCAAGAAGCCTTGCTGGTTTGTGTAGATTTTCAACATCCTACCTAAAAATCTGGTCTGGGACTTTAACTTCAAATTACCTTGTCTCTCTTCTCCAGATGCACAGGGGCTTACTAAGTAAACAAATCCACAGAGCTCAGAGATTAAAACTCAAACCATCGATTAAAACACTGTCATAGATTACAACCTGAGGTCAGAACATTGCATCATGCCCCTCTTTCATCAGTAAAAACCTCTGACATTGTCCAGAGTTCTGCTTAGTGTTTTGTAAAGACCAGATGAACTGTTTGATCTGCATATCTCCTTGACTCATATTTCCCATATTTCTCTTTGTCTTTCCGTGCAGGTTGGTTTCTCTAGTATCGGTGTGTTTGTCCTGATGGATGATGGGAATGTTCTCACACCGTCTCAGATCTTTACATCCCTTTGTTTCTTCAGATTGCTCCGCGCTCCTCTGCTGGAGCTCCCTGGGCTCTTGTGTGTTCTCAAGCAGGTAGCATGCATGTGACAACATCAAGAACCTTTAATTGAAGATCTTAATAAAATTCTAAGAAACTTTAGACTTTACAATTTCTGTTTTAATAAATAAGGCACAGCAGTCTCTTTGCCATCTGGAGAAAGTCTTTCTCACAGAGGACCTGGCCACCTCTCAGTTAGTTAATGCTAAAGGTAAAGTCCCAATATATTAAAAGTCGCAGATACACAAAGAAACTAATTTTATTATTCTAAGTAGAAATGTTTGTCATTGTTTTTGTTAAAACTATAAAGCATGACTTTCTCAGGTGCAACAGAAGACATTCCACCTGTCAGCTCTCAACAGCCTTGTGATAGGTAAGCTGTATTTTATAACGTTAAATTATTCTATTCTCATTTAAAAACCAGTGTACAGTGAATACAGAAATATTATTACAATTTAAAAGAACTATTTTCATTGTTAATGTATTTTAATTTAATGTAATTTATTCCTGTGATGGCAAAGCTGAACTTTCAGCGTCATTACTCCAGTCTTCAGTGTCACATGATCCTTCAGAAATCATTTGAATGTGATGATTTCAAGAAACATTTCTTATTATCAATGTTGAAAACCGTTGATCTGCTTAATGTCTTTGTGGAAACCATAATACATTTTTTCAGGATACTTTTATGAATAAAAGCTCACAAGGACAGCATTTATTTGAAATGGAAGCCTTTTATAACGTTATAATGTACACTGTAATTTTTTTTATCAATTTAATGCATCCTTGCAAAATGAACTTATTCATTTTTTTAAATATAAATTATTTAAAAAATTGGGGTCAGTACTTTTACAGTATTTTTTATGTTTTTATGTAAGAGGATTTTTTTATATCATGTCTCTAGCATGAAATAAATACAAATGTTTGTGTGCATGTTACATTATTCTCTGCCATTTGATTTGGCAGAGTCCAGAATCTGAGTCCGCTGTGCTTTGGGTAAAGCACAGTGCGTGACCTGACCCGCAGCCCTACATTGTCCAGTACTGATCCAGCATTAATATATTAAAATTGCTTTAATCCAAGATAAACATCAGTGCATTTAAGAGCATTAGCAGTGCTCCTGATTTTAATATCTTCCTGATCCCCTGAGAGAATTTCATGCTTTTCTTACGCTGTGTTCTCTGCACTAGATTAGCCTTGTGTGGTTCAGGCGTGAGGGTTAGTGCAGGTTAAGAAAGGATGATATTCACAGAATCACAGGGGATGATGGGGCCTGATAAAATCTCATGGGAAAGAAAACCATTCTGACTGAACATTCCCTTTTTATCCCACATTAATGAGGTTAATGTGTCAAGAAGCTACACCTTGCTTCTCCACCCAGCCTGTGGTTTTGTTTGTTCATGCATTCACTTCAGACTAAATGCATCCTAAATATTCTTGATGTTTTGATTTTTACAGGTGTAAAGATAAGCACAGTAATTCTGATGAGAAACGAGATCACTATCTATTCCAAAAAGTATGTGCCAAAAATGGTCATTTTTATTGTAATTCTAATTTGAATCATTTTTTCAATAAATGCATTTTTATTATTTTTTTCACATTTTACTTCATGTATTAATTTTAAAGAAAATAATCATATTTTTCTAAAAAAAAAAGAGCTTTGTTGTATTACTCATTTATAAGTCATTAATAAAACTGATGTATAAATAAATGTAAATTATAAGTTATATGAATTAGTTCATTCAAAATGAAAATGGTCATCATTTACTCACCCTTAAGTCTTCTACTTATGTCTACCAACATATTTTTTTATAGCAGCGTCCAAGCTGCTCTTTCCATTAAAATAAAAGCAAGATTTTCTGTAAATAATTACTTAAAATGATGAGACAGTTTCTTTTTGCTGTGAATATCGTGTAGTGATGTGGATTTGTAATTTCAGGGTAGTGGAGAGCCCCGCGGGCTGTATTTGAGAGCTGTCGGCTGGCGCTGGGTGTCAGTTACCTCGCTGGTCTACCTGTCTGTGTGTGCTGTTAGTTTAGCACAGGATGCCGTCCTGAGCATGTGGACGGGTGAAGCCAAAGAAGTTCAAGGCCTGGAGGGGTGGAGAGAGCTCAGAAACTCGAGACTGTCTGCATACGCACTGCTCGGGCTCCTGCAAGGTTATTGTCAATCTGTAGTTTCATAGATAAGAGTTTGTGTTTTTTCTTAGCTTAATTCCTGTGCTTTTGTATTGCAGCCTTGCTTGTGTGCTGTGCCGCCTACTGTCTGACCTGCGGTTCTCTCAGGGCGTCTCATACGCTACACTCTGAGCTGCTGTCAGAAGTTCTTCACCTGCCTGTACATTCCCAGAAGATGGATACCAGATTACCAGAAGATGGATGCCAGATGCTGTTACTGCAAGCATTCACTCAGGTGAGTGTCATCCTCCAGAGACCGGCGTGGAGCAGATGTCAAAGCATATAAACTGAAATATTGATTCCAACAAGTAGCTGGTCCTCACTGGTGTGCCCTTGGGGAAGTATATATTATGTTATATAACATTTTCAAGCAAATATGATGGAAAATAAATATAGATCTGATTTTATCCCATTTCAAGAATACCAAACAAGTCTAATTGTCTCTCTTGTGGGGTCAGAATATGCAAGTGATTGATGAAGAGCTGCCCAAACATTTGCACTGCTGGTTGAGGAGTCTTTTGGACATATTGAGCACCATCACTTTGATCAGCTTCATCATGCCAGTTTTCAGCCTAGCTGTGCTCCCGCTAATAATTCTCTACTTCCGTATTCAGGTACGTCAATTTTCCATGAATGTTTGACCTGAAGGTTTGTGCATAAGTAAATCACCATCTAACATCAAGCACGGTTTACAAATGTTCAATATATTACACCCCCCCCCCCCTTCAGTCTCATTTTTCTTCAGCTCACATACGAATCAGACACATGGAGGCAAACCCTGTTTCAGTGACTTCTCTGGAGCGTGTGACGCATTGTGTTGAAGCTCCACTTTCTGGGCCAAAACCCAGGGAAGTGTGTCTGACACACTGCCTCCAAGCCTTACATCAAAACCTGCTGGTCAAGTACAACAGAATCATCTCAGAAAGGTTAAAAATGGTTTTTACATTTTTTTTTTTTTTTTTTATGCTGGTGGTTTGTGAAGGATTCTGAGAGGTCTGCAAGTTACGAATTAGCTGATTAAAAAAGACTTAAAAAATTATAATGGATAAAAAAAAACACATTGAAGTAAATAATTGAACATTTCAATTAAATCAATTTATTGAGCCGTTTCTATTGCCTCTCTTCAATAGCATAACTGGTGCTGATATATTAGCGTTTTTAACTTTTTTTCTTACTGGCTTTTATTATTATTATTTGTATAAAAATCTATAAATTAGATTTCATAATTTATGTAATATTTATTGATAATAAATATTTCTATTTAGTTATATACTGAATACATCCATATTAAAATCTCAGGCTGAATTTAGTGTGTTCGTTTATGTACACAAATTGATGTGTTGTTGGCTGAAGACAAAGATTTGTGTTTTAGGTGTTTTGGCCTGCCATCTGAAGAAAAAAAAAGAGAATTACAGTACACTAGGGGGCGCCATTTGAGTGTAATATGCATGTATGACTGATATATTTGCTTTTGGCACTGTTTTTATCTGAGTGTGTTGTATTTTCAAGCCAATAAAATATAACTTGTACATATCTTTGTAGTAAAATACATTTTAAATATAAATGTAAACTGTAAACATCTACTAAACGTGTCAAATAATCATGTCACATATATTGCAGCTTTGATTAATGTGATTGCTTTATGACCAAAAGCAATATTTCTGTGTGCAGTTGGGTGGCGTTGTGGTTTGATGGTGTTGCTGGGATTTTAATGTTCCTGGTCAGTCTGATTCTGCTTGAGACTCAACCTGACTCAGGCCTTGTGGCTCTGGGTTTGATCTGTGCCTTCAATGTAAGTTTATCTGTACTGATACCTACCCAGAGTTTGAGTAATACATAGTGATTATGTAAACATTTTGTTTCAGATTAAAGAAGCTCTTCGCTGTTACCCTCAGGCCACCTCTGATATCAACATTGACATGTTGAGCGTGCAAAGATTTTGTCAATTTGCCAAAGTGGAAAAGGAGGTATAGGGCAACGTAATACTCATTTAACCCCTAAAAACTTCCATTGTGTTTGCCCTGTCACACCCTACACATAACCATACATGGTCAAATTCATTGTGTACTAAATTCCCTAAAGTAAGACACTCACTTCCTCATTGGATGTCATATCCTCTGCATGGAAATGAATTTAACCAAATGTCCAATTTTACCCCAGGCATCAATGACAGTCACCTACAGACCACCCTTTGACTGGCCCCAGCATGGAGAGGTGAAGTTCAGGAACTATGAGTCCGAAACCTCGTCTAACTGCACACCAGCTCTTAGAGGAATTAATCTCACCATTTTAAAAGGAGAAAAGGTACCCTGAATTTTTTATTATTATTATTATTATTATTATTAATTTACATAATAATAATATATAAATAACAAATTAAATATTTATATTTATTATTACTTTTTATTATATTCAGTATTCATGTGTTATTATTTTTTTATTAATTATAATAATAATAATAAAATAATAATTTATTGTTGTTGTCATTATTTACATTTCTGTAAGATAATGTATGCTTCGGGTGACCCGAGTTCGAGTCCCTGTGTTGTGCCAAATTTCGACCCCTTGCCAAATTATTACCCCCCTAGTTGAAGTCGCTACCTGATTGCCTAATCTTAACCCCTCCCCCACACCTACTCCTAAACATTTACATTTATTCATTTGGCAGACGCTTTTATCCAAAGCGACTTACAAGGGGAGCAATTAGGGGTTTCATGCCTTGTTCAAGGGCCCTTTAGTCATGGTATCAAAGGTGGAGAGAGTGTTTTTTTTCATTCAAGGTGTTCATTCACACAATCCCTACCTTCGATTCTTGCCGGTGTGGGAATCGAACCCGACTCCCTCACCATTAGGCCACGACTACTGAAACCTACCAATACTAGGGGGGTATTAATATGGCAAGGGGTCAGAATTTTGGCACAACAACTTCTCCCCATCCCATTCCCCTCTCTTTCTTTCACTTCGCATCCTGTTTACATACGGTCCTCTGATGTTAAAAGGTTCTCTTCGCTCTCTTATATGTATGTATATATGCATTTATATGTGTGTGTACACATTTATCTCTTTATTTATAATGAAGTAGTGTGCAGTTAGTGAGGTGTTGATATAAACTGATCAAGAAAAAAATTTGGGTTGGCGTCAGTATTGGCAGATGCCCATGGTTGTGGTATTGATATTGTGTTGGACATAAGAAAGTGGTATGGAGCCATCCCTAATTTAAATCACAGGCTGATTATTGGTGTGTTTGCATGTGTACACAGATTGGGGTTGTAAGCAGAGGGAAAGCAGACACCGACGGCTTGGTTAGCTGTCTGTTCCGGTCAGTGGAGGCCAGGAGCGGTTCTGTTCTGATAGACGATGTAAACATCGCCCGCATGAGTTTACATGACCTTCGTAGCCGTCTACAAATCATTTCTCAGGTTAGACGAGCAATATTATATTTGCAACGCATACAAGTGAATGAGATCAAACTAGCTTGAGAAAAATCGGTCAAAGTCTGGAGGGGAAGGAGTGTTGACAGGTAACAGAACTATTTTGCTGGGTGTGGTTGAAGGGAATGTGTGTTATGCAAAACTTGCTTTACCCAGGCTCCACCAGTAATGAGCATTATTCATTATTGTATTCTTTAATGAGTTATGGTGTCCCATGTGTTACAGGTTCCTGTACTGTTCTCAGGTCCCCTGAGGGCTAACCTGGACCCGTTCGCTCGGCATACTGACGCGCAGGTGTGGCTGGCTCTGGAACTGTGCCATATGAAGGAGCGTGTTCGACAATTGCCTGCTCAGCTGCTGCACCCTGTTCAAAGAACATCTCTCGCTTTCAGGTGTGTGGGAATCATGGCTATTCTTTGGATGCCTCAAGCCAGTTTGACATATTTATGTAATATTCAGAGTATAACAACATACCAGAATGTAGCTTATCTTAATGTAGCTATATTAATGGTTGATGTAGGAATAATAGTAGCGTATTGTAATTGTAGTTATTTAATTCAAGTTCCAAACTGAGCTAATTCATTGTTTCCCACAATTTGGTATAAAGGCTGCTTGTTTAGTGTGTAGAACAAACTACAGTGAGAAAAGATTCACGGTCTGGCTGGAACCAGTCATGAGTCCAGATCTAGACTGTCTGTGGCTCTGGTTTATTGCTTCATTAAACAATATAGTTTTCTCTATGGCAACATTTATGCACTGGCAAAACAAACAAGTGGTTGTTATGCGTTAAATATTTCTGTTTTTGTGTTATGTAAGCTTTGGCCAGAGGAGGCTGCTCTGTTTGTCCAGAGCCCTGCTTGCAAGGGTCAAAATCCTGCTTGTGGAAGAGGCTCTTCCTGGTGTTGACGTAGAAACCGAGGGCCTGATACGACAGTTGATCCACACAGAGTTTAAAGACTGCACTGTACTGTGGCTCACTCAGAATCCACTCACTCTCATGCACACTGACAGGTCAGGAGCTACAATCTTTTATTTAACCTGTGACTCATCCTGTCATTAAATGTCAAGTATTCAAGTAAGGCATTTCTGATCTGTCTGTTGTTACTCCTTCAGGGTGCTGGTTTTAAATAAGGGACAAGCTGTGAAGTTTGATGCTCCTTCCACAGTCCTCCAGCAGGGGCCGCTGTTCAGTCAATAAGACGAGCCCTCTTGCTCTTACAGGACATCCAGTTATTCTCTCTTTTTTTGCTGACTTAAAGTTATTAAATAATAAAATTATTATTTATATAATAATTTATTCATTTCACATCATAAATTAGGTTCCCTAAAGCACAGTTTATTGAATCTAATGATGGTTTCATATGCCTTTGGTCAGAATATACTGGGGAAAAAAGGTTAAATAAGTGACAGGTGGAACACAAATAGACTTTGAAATATATAGTGAATTGTGGGGGTTATTTTAAATTATTTATTTTTTTCTATCAGTCTTTTTCCTTTATATTTTTCTATTTTTTAAAATAATTTATTATTTTATTTTATAATATAACAATTTATGATATAATGATTGATTTATTTATTACAATAATATTTGTAGTTCTTCTGCCTCTTAATTAAGTGTTACAGTATTTATACATCAAATTTATTCATTTGTTACAGTATTTATTAATGTTTAACTTTAGTTACAAATACTGCTGTTTATTTGTTCATGTTATTTCACAGTGCATTTTCAACTTTTGATTTTAGTAATGTATTAGTAAATGTTGAAATCAACTTCAACTAAGATTAATAAATGCTAT
Source organism: Opsariichthys bidens (assembly GCA_037194245.1). Classification (NCBI taxonomy): domain Eukaryota; kingdom Metazoa; phylum Chordata; class Actinopteri; order Cypriniformes; family Xenocyprididae; genus Opsariichthys; species Opsariichthys bidens. The sequence goes on along the minus strand of CM074301.1, from coordinate 7,568,091 downwards.
ATAAATTCTTAATCATTTATTAGTTGATCATTTGTAACAGCCGATCATTTATAACAAGATTATATTTTTGACAATTTTATACTCCTATGTCAGTGTTTTACAATGCAGTACAAAATGCATATGAAAATTACACCAGCAATAATATGATAAATAATAAGAAGCAACAACAGGTCTTAACGGTCTTTCCTTCTAAGGGCTGTTTGAGGTTACGCACAGTGATCGTTTGAGCTGTTTGTTGACACATTCTCCTCGTCCATTTCCTTTGCAGTTATTGTCGGTTAATTGCACATTAGGTTGCATTAAGTGCAAGTGTTCCCAAATTTAACTGTCTAACCCATTAGGTGTTAGATTTTTTTTATAGCATATTACAACCTGTATGGATATTTCTGAATAAAATCCAAAAGACAATATATATTTGATGTGGTTTTTATGTTCTTAAATGCTGTTGTTGTTAGTATCCCAGTGCTACATCATGACTAGAAAGTTTTCTCAATATTGAGTATTTCATCTTATGTCCACTCTTGTCTTGATCTAAATCTTTTCCAGTTTATATTTTCCAAAAAATATATATTTTTGGTTCTAGAAGTAAAAATAGAGCATCCCAAAGTCAGTTATTGCCTCAGCAGCAATAACTGGAGCAACCGCAAGTTACATGCACTTGTGAAAAATGGGTTGCGACACAAACTGGTTGCGATTATTTCACTTATAAATGATCCCACTCAACAGCTTCCACCCTCCATCTGAACTCCTTCAGATAGCAGATATTGACAGTGAATTTGTGAACAGCAGTGCAGATATGAGGGTGGCTATTGCGGTCTTGTGTCTGATGTGGATGTCCTCGTGCGAGAGCCGCACTCTGGGCCGTTGTGAAGTCGTCAACATCTTCAAGGCAGAGGGACTTGATGGCTTTGAGGGATTCTCTCTTGGCAACTGTGGGTACTTTTTCTTATTTGCATTATCACTGACCTGCAATGTTTAGTATATCTGATTGTATGTTTACTGATGAATTTTTAGTGGATTCAGATTCAGAAAAACATGGGATAATATATTTTATTACTTGTATTACTTTGGTTTGAACTATTCACTCAATTTCAACAGATGTGTGCACGGCCTACTGGGAAAGCAGGTTTAAGACCCAAAGAGTGCGTACGGCTGATACCGGGAAAGACTATGGAATCTTCCAGATAAACAGTTTCAAATGGTGCGATGATGGCACTCCAGATGGAAAGAACTTGTGCAACGTGCCCTGTTCAGGTACTTTAATTTTTCTTTAAATGGATTCCATATGACCAAAAATTTGTTGAATACAATCATAAGTAGTTAGATCACTTATAATTGTATAAAACATACAGTGTGGTCTGGAAGTCAAAATAGGGAATTAAAAATTTTATTTTAAATTTTAGAATTTTTTTTTGGGGGGGGGGGGGGGGGGGGACTTTTATTCTTCTGGTAATAAATATTAAAAATCTAATATAAATATTGTTAATCTTTAAATATGCTGAAATATCATCACATTTACTGTTGTATGCCACATTTTTCACAGACGAAATCCAGTCATTTCTGTGCGAGCTGTGCTTCTTTCATCACTACACTATTGATGAGATTGGTTTATTGCCCGTGAAACTTGTAATTTATCAATAGTGTAATGATGCATGAAGCACTGCTTACTCGGAGGTTATTTCCAAACTTAGCAGTTTTAAATGAGTAAAGTTTAATAAACCTGAATTTTGACAAAACTTTTTGACCCCAATGTATCTGTTTTAAACTTGGTTATAACATTTTGTATATGAATGTTTCCCATCTGCTAGATTTGCTTAATGATAACCTGAAAGCTTCAGTTGAATGTGCGAAGCTCATTGTGAAAACCGAAGGACTGAAATCATGGTAAGTATTCATTGCAAACATCCTTTGGCAACTGACAGAACTTATTTGTCACATTAACAAAGGTTGTTTGTTCCTTTAGAGATTTGGCCTGAAGCTCTGCTTATCATTGCATCATATCTAAGTGTATTGATCTGTCGTGTATGTGCATTTTTGACATAATGGTCTTGTTGATCTTTGTGTCTGCAGGGATACCTGGGATAGTTTCTGTAACGGCCGTAAGATGAAACGCTGGGTGAAAGGTTGCGAACCGCACTGATAAAGCCCTTGATTGCCTGAGGGATCTTTAATTACCTATAATGATCATGTGCTAATGCAGTTTAAACTCTTGGTTGACGTGACTTTTAAATCTAAGAGACATTGTTATCATTAATATAACATTGTATCCTTGATCTTGAGATGTATATTAAAGCATCTTCCCAAATTGTAAAGTTGTGCTGGTGTTTTTCCATCTCATTTTTGGCTAAAGCTGATGCAGCAACAAATTGACAGATGGTTTGTTTGATATTACTAGATAGTGGTGGGCTCTTCTTTAAATTGCTTTTATTAAAAATGGAATAATCTGTCGCTGAAAACACATATTGATTGGCCAGTACTCTGAATATTGAACATGTCCTTCTTAATGTCTACGCCAATTACATCTCTCACATCCAATTTCATTTCGATTTAAATAAAACTGTATGAACTGTGGACACATCCATACAATCAATGAAATCCATCCACCATCACAAATATGGGAAAAAACTCCACCTGAGTGCAATTGCATACACGGATTATTAGTATTAGAGGTGACATTTAAATTCGAGCTTATAAAAAATGTTTTTTACATTGTAAATAAAACAGGCTAAGAGTGTGTTTTACAAGAAAATACTATTTTAGCCTTTCTACCACATAATTTCATGTTTTATTTAAAGTGTTACTTGCCGTTTCTTTGTAAATAAATCCTACACCATTTTTTTTCAGTGTGGGATAAGGGTGAACCTGCCCATTTCCGTCATAAACGAACCATAATCCATTTCTGATGAAGTGATGTGAAGAGCTGCTTTGGATCTTGGTCGGGTAGAGAATGAGATGCTTGTGTTTAATATCTCTAATAGGCTAAAATCACCCCCCTCTCCAGATGCGAAAGGGTTTGTTTCTTTAATTCTACCCTGTGCCTCCAGAGTAGTGATTACAGTCATATCTATAATTACCAGATCCTGAGTGTGTGACGTGAGTTCTCCTGTCGAAGCATAGGACTGATTAGTTTAATTGGCTCCGTAATTAGCAGTGTGCTTTAAAGTCTATGCTGTCACTAATTGCAGACCAGGGTAAATCGCATACAAAGTACCACATCTTTTCGGAGTTAATGCGGTCCAGTTCATTTGTCTTATGTCTGGCTCTAACTCTGCCTGCCAGCTGGACCCCCTGAAAGCTTTCTGATCTCTGTGTCTATTTAAATTCATGGCCACAAATGTGTTTCTCTTAAACAAATACAAATTGTGCAATTGCCAGTAGGAAATCTGTACATATTCAGCTTTGATCTGTGTATCTAAGGGATATAATTTTTTTTTTGGAAAGAGAAACTTATTCTTGAGTGTTTGAGGAGCAGCGATAAGGACATGAATTCTTTGAATGCGATTATAAAATAACGCTTTTCATATTTAATATCTGCTAATCGCATTCAGAGCTGTTTATCGATAAGAACCTCCAAACAGCTTTTTAATCCGTGATGAATCACAAAACACAACACAGATTTCGAGTATCTCAGATGTCCGTTTTTTTGTTGGTGATGTTTACTGTATGTGGTACTACAAACAAATGGCATCATTTTAAAGCCATAAAAACATACTAAAACATCTTCACAATTAAATATTTTTTAATCCATTTGTACACGTCCAATTCCTGTCTTAAAAATATTAAAAAGTATTAACAGCACATTTTAAATCCAAACACGCAATAGTACCCACACTCACAGAAACACATCTTTCTGTACAACCAAACGTCTGACTGACTAACTTCGATATCTGATACAATATCACTATGATGCAAACCAGTCTAATACTTTTTAGAGTTATTTTCTATATGCGGTGTGGTAAAAGGTGATGATAATATATTCACATGCAAAAAAACTGCATATACAACAATGGCAGCTTAAAGCAGCTTTGTAATTGCGTCGTACAAAAAATGTGTACATTTCTGATTAATTCATCTTTGTTTTTTGATAACAATGTCCTATAAGCTGCAGGGCAAAACAGTCACTGTTTAAGCCAGTCGTTCCAGTAATTGAAGGAATGATCGTGTATGTTTTCAAATAAATCTTATGCTATAAATGATCAGTTGTATGCAGGTAAATGGCATGATATCGTGGCATCATATGCAATGCATCATACTGCATGAGAAATGTTTGAGATCAAATAGGCCTCTCATTTCTTGAATGAGACACAAAGTACTCCAATTCTTCCAACCCGTTTTGAAGGAGTCTTTTTATGTTCGTTAAGTGATTAATTTCATTACCGCGTCACTAGCTTCAGTTTGTGTGACACTATTCGCTGTTAGAAGGAACTCTTAATTCCTCTTTTTATGTCGTTCCCACTTGTACTTGCTTTAATTACAGTAATTTAATTGCTCACTGTGTTTGGTGCCAATTAGTATTCACCCTCCCAAAGCAGCCCTCAGGTCAGACTATCTGACATGAAACATGAAATGGAGGAGGTCATGGGAGTGAACAGGAAACTCAGAATCATATATTTGAGTGGTTGTGAGAGGCTGAGGAGCAGCTCGAAGCACAACATATGTACAGAAATGCGATCTGTTTGTAACTGCTCTTCTGCTGCCGCGCATTTTATCTTGTTTTATTAAATCACACACTAAACGAACAAACGAACGAGCGTGTTGCTGACCAAGCAACATAGATGACAAAGACAGAAACATGAAGCTGCTTGAATCCTGGAGATGGATCTTTAAACCTCCATGCCACTGTCTACCTTTGGCGTCTTGGAGATCCAGAGAGTTGATTGGTTAACGCTTGTTTTGGTCCGTGGTTTACTGTTAAAAAAATAAATAATTGATGTATATAATTATACAGTATTTATATACCATATAACAGGTTTGTGTATCTGTCAGCCAGAAGTGAATACTCCCTCATGTCTTTTTTTTTTTTTTTTTTTTTTAATTTCCGTCCATACAATCCAATCCAAATATTGTCTATAAATACAATCCCACTGACTTTAATTGCTTGGGGAAAAAAAGAACATTCTTCAAAATATCTTTTATATTCCACAGAAGAAATGCATGCCGTTTTGGAATGATATGAGGGTGAGTAAATAATGACAGATCTTTCATTTTTTTAATGAAATATCAATGCAAGATATTAATATGCATCCTTTATGGGTTTATCTGTTAATATATATATATATGCTGAGTTTTATTATTTATAGCACAATGCATGGAAGACATTTAAAGGTATCGCAAGGAGTGATACCGAAGCAAAGCAGCTGTCATGTGACTCCATGATGGTATTTAATCACGATAACAAGTGGCAAACATCGTAAAACATAGAAGCATCATCTGCTAAGGAGTTAAGACGTTTATCCAAAAGCTTTGAACTCGCTCCAGGAAGCCTTTTACTGAATAGAGCACACTCAGTCATTGCCAGTGATTAAATGCATTGTCTGAGGATCCCCCGTCTGCCCCAGCGATCGGAAATATGTTAAAAACACATCACTCTGTGGGAGCGTCAGCGTATAAACATAATAAATTACAGAAATAAGCCACTATATAATGTCTTGCCAAGCACAGGCCGAGGGTTAAAGGGAGATGAACTGTGTTTCATGCTCTTTGTTGAGGACAGGAATGGCTTGCTTCAGCAGTTCTATAGACCCATTCCCTGCCGATCTGGATATTGATGGGAACAGAAGTCGAGCTGGACTCTGTCTCCAATGCAGTGTGACGTAATGCGGCAGGAAAACCCCTCCCCCTTCAAATATGCCAAACCCATGATATAATGAGGATGTTGATGATGATTAGTACGGGCTAAGCTGTTTTGCCGGGCACAGTTATAAACAGAAGAATCTAATTAATCACAGTAAAAACTCTGGGTTAGTGAAGGAAGTGGAGGATGGTGACAGATTTTGGCTAGGGAGCAGAAAACCTGATTAATCAAGACGCAAAGGCTGTTATTGTCTAAAGATGCTGGTGAGACACTGACTTCCTAATGTGTCGCAGTATTTGGATGATACTGTGCATAATAAGACAGCGCATTAGCATTAGTCTGACAGCGTTTACAGTGATTTGATCTTAATAGCTCACCTCTTGCTCAACATCTGGAAACAGCATGTTCCTGAAGCCACCAGGATCAGCAAGAGAAGAGGAATGGTAGGGATAATCACGTAGATTAGCAGCATACCTGGGAAAGAAAAAAACACACACACTTTGACTTCTATTCACATTTGTTTTGAGTTTTCTGGTTTCAGTACAAGTGAAACTCAATGAACAGCACTTGTAGCTTAATTTTGTTTTGCACAAAAACATTTACACTTATCCCTCTTTTTCTATAAAATAAGAAAAATCAAACGTAACGATTGGGTCCAATTTCTAGAATATTTAAAAAGTAAAAAAGGTAAAGCTCATCATTACTCCAGTCCTCAGTGTCACATGATCCTTCAGAAATCATTCTAATATGCTGATTTAGTGCTTAAGAAATATTTATTATTATTATCACTGTTTAATATATACTGTCACTTTTGTTCAATGTATCTTTTTTAAAGAAATAATTCATTTCTCACTGAAAAAACTTACTGACCCCAAACAGTAGGGTAAAAAATTAATTATTCAGTTAAAATGTGCATATTATTTGAACTATAAAGATATTTAAATAGTAATGTTTTCGTTATTTTAAGGTTTTTATGGTATTCCGTTGTATGGCGAAGAAATTTTAAATGTGTATATAACTTTACACAGATAAGATTAGTGACTATTTTCACACAAAAAAATCATGCTAAAATGTTTTACATCTTCTATTAAATCTTGAGAAATTGAAATTGGCCCCATTCACTTTCACTATAAGTTCCTCATTGTAATTGATAATGCTTTTTTTCAAGAGAGGACGAGTGGAAATGAATTTCGTGGTAGTCAATATTACACCACAAATGCAGTTAATTAAGATTAACTTAATACAAAATATTCTTTCCAGAATTTTAAATCTAATCTTACTTGAGGGCCCTGGCATTATCAGTTGAGGGCTCTCGTCCTGGTCGGCAGGAGGTGTTCTTCTCTCCTCTTGTTCTTCTGTGGAAACATCTGGAGGACACATTAACAGATTAGTGTCAACACATCTGTAACTCTTATCTCTTAACACTTTACACATCTGTCAAATGATGATTGATTTGACACCTGGCTGCTTACCAACATCACGCCCTCCAGGCCTGTCGCTCTGCTCTTTTACCAGGTAGCTTTCTGCTCAGAACGACATAACAAACATTGTAAAGCTGAAAGCTAAACCACAATAGTAGGGTGTATTCAAGTTAATCAGATCACTTTTGACAGTCATCTCAAAAAATTCACAGAGCGAATCACCTAGTACCTGGTTCATACTTGCAGATGAAATTGTGCTTCATATTGCACCTGTCATCATTCCACTGGTAGAGGTACGGCCCACCAGGCCCGGCGAAAGCTGTAGGCTGGTGATACATGACCACACAAGCTTCTCCTCCACAGGATGGTTCATCAGCGTACCAATTCCTGTAGAACACAAGTCCTAATGTTTGACTGCTCTTGATTCATAACTGCTTTGAACAGGCCCCAAAACAATCACATCCTACCTGAACTGTGAGACACTTCCATCAGTCCACCTGTAGAGGTTGGGGCATGAGGCGAAGCTGCCCGGCTCCTGTGCATTCTCGCCCTCCACACGAGTCAGGCCGATCCAGAAGTCTCCGTCTGTGATGCCCGACCCGCTGGACGCACCGGTGGAAGTGGAGATGCTTAGTTCCCGCAGGAGGTGTTCGATGTGCTTCTGCTCTGCCGTGTTCTCAATGCTCAGCAACGAACCGCCGTCCATTTCACATGCCTGCAGAGCTTCCCAGAATGCAACACGACTCGACACGTCCCTGAAGTAAGCGATCTTATAGCAAGGGTGCTCAGGACTGCCCTGACACACCGTCTGACCTGAAGACATAAAATCCATGCTGTATTCTTAGAGATTTCTGACAGATAGATAGATAGATAGATAGATAGATAGATAGATAGATAGATAGATAGACAGACAGACAGACAGACAGACAGACAGACAGACAGACAGACAGACAGACAGACAGACAGACAGACAGACAGACAGACAGACAGACAGACAGATAGATAGATAGATAGATAGATAGATAGATAGATAGATAGATAGATAGATAGATAGATCATAGAAAACACTTAAGATACATTGATTGTCCCAATGAAGAGAATTGTGATTAATACACAGACTGTTAAAAGTCTAATAATAACATTAGCTCCCTGCCCAGGAGGTACTTTAAATAATTGCTTGGTCCAGATCTGCTATATCATCAATTTGAGCCCAGTAATGGGCCGGGTTTAACTGGGGGAAAACTAGACTCAGCATTTTCATAACCAGCTTCCTACGCTTTCTTCCTTAATTCCTGTCTGTGTGATACAGTTTTCCTCCTTCCAGCATGGAATTTTCTTGCAGTTCCGTTCTCCAAAACTGCCACTTTCTAATAACCTTTGTTAAAACCCTGATCTCATCAAAAAGAACTGCTCAACCAATTTTAATTTCCCTTGGTGCATCCTTTACGTTTACACATGAAAAAACCTGTTTGTTTGTTTTTTTGCCCCTAAGCATCTCTCTCATTTTCATTTTCATAATAATCTAGTATTTTCATCTCATTTCTGTATCAAAAGAGATGTTTTCAAAATAGTCACAGAAAAGCTTCAAGAATAATCTTCAGGACAAATAATCTGCAAGAGGATACATACATACATATATACATATACATATACATATAAATATATATATATATATATATAAAAAGTAGTAGAGGTGAACATGAATGGACTAAAAACAGATTTACATCTAATAGTAATTTATGATTGCTACACTGGAAATCAGTTTGAGAAATTAAACAAATGAAAAGAATGTATGGACTTTATCAAAAAAATACTTTCAATTTCAAAAGAACACAAGTTCAGCTTCAGTCACCATTCACTTTCTTTGCATCATTTTTCCATTCAGTGAAAGTGAATAGTGACTGGGGATGGTGCCTAACTTCTCCTTTCTGCCAAACAAGAAAGTCACACAGGTTTGGAACAACATGAGGATGATTAAACGATGACAACATTTTCGTTTTTGTCTAAACTATCCCTTTAAACTTAAATACTTACGACAGAAAAAACCCTTTGAGCATCATTTTACCACACACACAATTGATACAATTGTCCTCACGGTCTGAAATTCTTGAAATGAATTAGATGAATGAAAATAGCTTTATACTAAATAATTTGAAACTTACCGCTTACAACTCTAGCGCCATGGCTGCACGAGACCAGGAAAGTCAAAGCACAAAGGATACCGAGTTCCGCGCGCATCCTCGCGTCTTTCACTTGAGTAGATGGAGTGAACTTCACACAGACTTGTTCAAGTCAGGCGCCTTTTTGACGTTTATTGTTTCTTCATAGTATTCAAATGCATGATTTCCACTGAACTGAGCTGACACTGTGCAGAGCGCCTATGAATTCTGGAGAGAGAGAGATAGAGGGAGAGAGGAGAGAGAGGAGAGTGACTCGCGCCTCCCAGCGCGCTGCTGCTCCACTTCAATGATGTTTCCCTCGCGCGTGGCTGGCTGGGCTGTACTGCAGGTAATCGAACAGGGCGCAGATGTTCATCATCGTCTTTATTAAGCGCAACACTCGTCTCACTGTCGATGGGGCAGGTCACAAACACAGTTTTAGTGTATAAAAATGATTTAAGCAACACTGGGTCAATGGTTGAGGTGAAAACACTCTTGAATACCATGCATTCAATTTAGAGAACCAATAGCATACTCATTTATATAGTATACTACTATATGTATAACATTTATGATATACAGACTTGTAGTATAGTACAATCATGTTGCTCTATGAACAGATGGATTGGTTTCAGTTATTACCATGCTATATGTGGACAACCTTTAAGACATTTTTGACAAGTGCTTATTTGTTTCTATTTATAGGTTTAACAGGGAAAATTCAACTGAAATCCAAGTCCAGGATCAAGAGGTCCTGATGGATAAGGTTTACTCTGTTTCTTGAGGGCTGAATGGACAACGACTCTCATAACAGTACCATGTATTCAAGTGAAGGTAATTTCATGATAATGCAAATTCAGTCAGTCACTATATGGTCACATCCACTTTGTGTTGAGTCTTGATAACCCTGATGGGGTTAATTTTGAAATAATGACCATTTGAGCACTTCATTCTGCTCATTGCACTGCTATTTACCAAATGAATAAATAAAGGGCATAAAATATTGATTTGAAATTGTTTTATTATGTGAGAAGAAAAAGGGAGCCAGAGATGGCTTGGAACTATTGGAAAATTACGGTTTAGAAGTTTAAATATTTGACCACAGAGTGCTGCAATTGCTTATTTAAATATAAAGTACTATAAAATAATAGAAACAAAACAAAGTCAATGAGGAAAGATAGCAAATCATGTAAATATTTAAACAGATGTAGCCTATTTCCTGTCAGACCTCCCATTAACAAAATCATCTCTCCTCACTTGACACCTTTCATCTCAGTTATTCATCTCGCTTTACTTTTAAAAAGTTGTTTTCCTCATAGAGGATCACATGGTTTCCCTGACTGCCTCTTCATGGTTCTGATCCATGAGCTGAATATCCGAGGGAGGGTTTTCATATTGTTCTCAAACACGTTTCTCCGTATGATAACTAATTATGTTGTCAAAGCGAGACGTCAGCTCTGTGTGCGGATTGATCTGTTCATCCTGCAGCTTGGAGCCTTGCCGATCCGAAGGCTGTTAACTGAGCTGTAATATGCATCGACACAAAAATGCTATTACTTAATTTGCTGTTCCCTATCGATTACTTATTTCCCACTGAAAATGCCATTCTGCTCTAGCAGTGTTCGATAACGACACCGAGATATTCTGTGACACATTATCACTAAAAAGGCAGCTGTGTTATTACGAGGACCCTTGACAGCGGAGGTATTAAGGAGATCTGGCAGGAAGCACCAACAGCAGAGAAGAGAAAAGAAATGTCAGGCAATCACGAAAAACGAGGAAGCTGAGTGCACTACCGGCCAGCTTGCAAAAAGAACGTCTTAACTGGGCCAGAGGAATGGGGTAGTGCTGATTTCGCAAGCCCGGACAATAGGCTCAGTCTGCAAGCTCTGCCAGAACATCACATAACTCTCCGCTCTCATCGGCTGCTTCTCACTGTTTCCCCCCCTCTCAGTCTTGTCTTCTTTTCGGATCAAGCATCGAAGTCACACTGTTTATTCTATCAGTGTGCTTAATTGCGCGGAAGTAATCAGCGGCATCTGGTTTAGGACATGCACTGTTCACATTAAAGGAATGAACTGTGCTTTCCAGCAAAAGGAGGTGGATCCAAATGTTATTGCTTTGTGGTGACAGATGCTGCGAACCTTTTAAAGATATTGGCTTTAAATGTATTCACCTTTTTTTGTGACACTTTTATCATTCGGCGACCCCAGTCTGAGACACTGACCAATTTTTAAGATGGTACTGAGTTGGAACTCTATTGGAAACCTGACGAGCAGCCAAATGCCTCAATAGAACACTTGTAGTGTTCATTTGTGCCACCATAGGATGCCCTGACCTATGAACTTTGACCCCCATGAACACATTTCCTCATTAACATGTACTCTTATTGTCAAGAGTACAAGCTAGTTTAAAAATGTCAATGGGTTATTAAGTCTCAGAACGCATTTGGTTCCACGGAGCATTACTGCACCTAAAATAAGAAACGAAAAGCTTGATTTTAATTGAATGAATAATCCTATGAGTGGATTATTTCTGAGCAATCATAAAATGTAGATTGCTTTAGTGTCTTAAAAAAGAAAAATCCATTGATGACTGGTACTGACTTATTCCATCCCTTTTCCTTCCAGGTTCTTTCAAATGGAGGTCTCTAAAGAGGACATGAGGGAAAACGTGAGCTGTGAAAAATGACATGTGGGGTGAAAGACACCATCCAGTCATGGCTCACCCCACCACGGATGTATGATGGGCCCCTCATGCCTTCGGGGTAAATGAGAATGAGCTCTTTGCTGATTGGATTAAACTCTACAGTTTGGCGATGTGAGATTAAGGGAACATTAAAGAGAGGGAGAGCCTGGTATCCATTTAAGAGTCTCTGTGTTCAGATCTATCTATATGTGCTTCCTTCTCCAATAACTCACACATCCTACTCTCAACTGATAATTGACCCGTATCATTTTTGCCATAATTCACTTCTGGGACATTGTAAGTGTGAGTTTGGCTTGCCTTGCATAAGTATTAGTGCTCTATTATGAACGTTTCACATGAGTTGATTGGGATTGATCAGTGGTCCATACCGCTGCACAGGCCAATTAATGTCTGTCTCCTAGGGAGAGTCTGGTTGGCCGAGCCGCAATAGATGTAAATGCAATTGATTGACTATAAGACTTAGTCTAAGTGATTTGGCCCTGTAAATCGGGCAAGCCGAGCGTGGGCTACATCTGAGAGGAGTCTTTCACATTCGTCACAAGAAATTGCTTCTGTTCTTTCTTCTTCTAGGGTGTTTGTGTGCAAATTGAAGGAAGAACCAGAGTAGAAAGGGTATAAGAAAAGTGTAAGTGCTGTAAAATCAGTACTTTTTTAACAAGCAAATATCTTTACGACCCTCTAAGTCACAAATGGACCAAGCTGCAATTTCATTCTGCTCTCCCTCATCACTTAGAGAGGTCATTGACTTCCCCAACAGCCTTCCTGTCCCATAAGGCATTGGCTCTGTGGGCTGACATCAGCTGGTGACTGGATGCTCGTACCAGAATTAATGTAATCAGTAATTACTGGATGAGCCGGAGGGGCAGCATGTCTGTAGACAGAAAACATACAAATGGCAGTGCATGTTAAAATGTTCAAAAGTTTGCGGTTGGGAAGATTTTTTTAAATGTTTTTGAAACAAGTATTTTTTGCTCACAAAGGCAGCATTTATTTAATTTAAAAAACATGTACAGTAAAATTAAAAAATATTGTGAAAATTACAATTTAAATTAAGTGTTTTCTATGATAATATATTTTAAAAAGTAATTTATTCATGTGATGGCAAATCTGAATTTTTAGTATTATTACTCCAGTCTTCTGTGTCACATGATCCTTCAAAAATCATTCTCATATGCTGATTTGGTGTCCAAAAACATCTCGTTATTATCAATGATGAAAACAGCCGTGCTTCTTCACAGTCTTGTGGAAACATGATACATGTTTTCAGGATTCTTTATAAAGAATAGAAAATTCAAAAGAACAGTATTTATTTTAAGTATAAATCATTTGTAACACTGTAAATGTCTTTGCTTCCGCTTTTGATTAATTTAATGTGCCCTTTGCTAACTTTATTCTTTAAGGTAAAAATCTCACTTATTCCAAACTGTTAAAATGATTTCTCATCCTCATTTTTAATAACAGATGAAGTCAGGTAGAACTGCTGTCCAGAAAGATTGTTTCCATCTGTTTTATTTTCTAATTGAACTATGAGAGATTTGAGATAAAATTAAAAACCTACAGTATGGTAGCACAGGCAAATGACTTCTGTTAGGACCAAAAACAGGGGTGTATTTTCCCCTAAATTGCCCTATTTCTACAAATGGACTCTTATTGATTCTAAGAATGCATCCCCTCAAAACAGATAATCTGTTACTGCCATTTGCCTCCTCTAGTCACCACTTAAGTATAATTACCCAGAAGTCAATACGGCTGCCAGGCTGCTGCCACAGTTAACCTCTGAGTCACCAGTCACAAGCATCCCGCTCAAATGTCCTTTCAGCCTGGAAGAATGACAGGGTTCTGGGTTTTTAATTAAACGATTGTCTTGTCAATTAATAAAAATGTTCTCAGTGCTTAATGAGCTCAAGGCATCTTAAAGACAGGCTTTGGTCAGCTGTAGATTTGAGGCCACAAGGGAAGTGCATTAACTACAGATAGTTGCTGTTTAGCTGTAGATAAGGCAACTTTAATTACTGAATGCCCTTTATGGACTATGCTTTAATTAGTCATAGCAATATATGTCAAAATATATCTTAATCTGAGCATACTTGAAGTAATGTGATATTCCCATATAGTCTATTTAAACTGCAGGTCTATCAATTTTACATTTATGCATTTTTATTTTGTTTAAGAATATTTTTTTTCTCTTGTCATGATGTGGATTTATGCTCTGATTATATAGCTCCTCATTCACCTCCACTAAAAATAATATAATATTAAATACATATCACACCTACACCTTTTTATTGGTATTGTGTGAACCCATTTTGTTAAGCACTAAGTGAGCGATTACCTGGAGCAAAATGTGTTCCATTCAGTACACTGAGATCTGTCTGATTTGCTGAATATATTTGTGATTACTATTTTAGGAACATATAAACCTCAATTATGCTAACCGCCACAATACACGCTCTGAATACACTGCCATATTGCAGCCAGCATTTAAGAAAATCAATTCACAGTTATGAATTGGCCTTGTCACAATCTCTCCAGGAGATAATGCATTTTCCAGCACTGGCGGTTGATTTATACAGCAGATGACAAGCCATCCATGAAATATGTAAACTCCTTCAGCTAACGGACTACTACAGCCAGCACCATGATCAAACTGAGCTTGTGCCAAAAACCTGAAAGACATTAGGCTAAAGATGAATTTGTCATACAAGTTATGCCCTTATGTACTATATTGGTTTCTGTTTTAATCAGCAGAGTTAATTAAAACTGTTTAGATTTTATTACAGAATTAAATTGCATTTCTATAATGGATGGAGATAAGCATCGCTCCCTGACAAGATTTATAATTGTGGTGGCTCACTATTTTGCCTTTGTCTGGAAATACACATCAAATCTTTCTAGAACACATTCCCCCCTTCCCTCCAAACACACAGATGAGTGTTTCATCACAATTATTTTATCCATGTCAATATTGTGTTTGTGTGTCTGCATAGCACACCCTTAAGCAATGCAGCACTGCAATCAGGCTTCTTCTCTTTAGCTAGTGGGGCTAATTAGTCTAATTGATGACCTCTAGTATTTCTACATAAAATAATTAGGAATACTACACTGGACCTATTAATCTTTGCCGAGAACGTCTGACCGACAATCACTCTTGATTACTGACAAAATAAAAAAATCTTAATTAAGATTGATTTTCCCGTCCACTTTATCCACCACTTATTTTGCTTCACAGTAAAATCTCAGTTGTACTTTGACAAAGTAATTAAGGGAAAATGTACATTTATTTTATTTTGTTGTTTTACGGCAATTTTCAGTTTTATTAATGCTGAGAGTATAGGTCAGGAGCATTATTGTTATTATTTTCCCGTCACAATGTTTAATAAGAGGTTCGATAGGATCCCAGTTGCAGACACATTTGTTTACATCTCTGTTGTTCGTGTGCTATGTCCGACTCGGGAGCGAGTCGGTTATTTTCCATGAATCAGTGAAACTGGTTCTCAAAACTGCCCTGAGCGAGTCGGTTCACGAATCAGACTGAATCTGTCCGAGCGGTTCGCGAGTCAACAACTCACTGACTCATTGAACTAAAGTCCAAAGACAAGCCGAGGACCAAAGATTGAGCAGGCTACGCATATTAAGCATTTTAGCTGATAGTAAGCAGATCAACCTTAAAAGCATTTGGATTAAACGTATGATTTGACTGGAGCGAAAAGTAAGTTGCTTTAATATCAGAAACGTTAGGATACGATCGGCTAATACAATTAAAATTAATTGTAAAGTTTATCAACACACTAAGCAGATAATTTAATGAATTCTGTTCAGTGCTGAAAATTCAGTTGTATATTGTTTAGGCTAATGAATGTTCACATAAACTAGTGTCCATATGAACGTTTGAGAGCATGCAACGAACGGCGCTGTTATGACGTAAAATGAATCACTGAATTTTAACCGGTTCTTTAAAACGAACTGTTCTAAAGAATCGAATCGCGGAAATGACCCGCATTATTGTTTATGACCCCCACCTATCGGACATTCGTGGAAAAACACACGTATTATCGTTCAGTTATCGCTTGTTTATTCTATGGCGCTTATCTGCCATCATAGATAACGTTTTATATATGTTTGATTATTATTTAAAGCAGGTTTGAAACGAAAGCCCTCGTCTCTATAGAAGTCCAAAATCCAAATCAAGTTCGCATGGTTGAGGAAAATAATAAATCAATTTCCCACGTTATGTCAAGTTGTCGATGCTTATCACTGTCTCCATAGGTCCCGTAATAAACTTGACCTTTCAAAGTACGGAGTTTGTTGCTAAAACACATGCTCACTCCGCACTTCCGTGGCTCTGCTCTCGATAACACACGCCTCGGTGGGAAAGAAACATTTGACGGGTGGCGTCGGGTTATACAGTTGTCAGTGTGATCGGTCTACCTCACCTCGCTTGCTTTTCTCCGATGGAATGTACAGCCCTGCCGCCTCTGAGGGTACAGAAGGGTACAGCTGATGCCCTAAGGGCACAAAGGGAGGTAACCAAACTAGACGAGCCAGATACAGTCAGCCTATAATGTCAACATATGATCTTGATCTGAAGTTGCAGCAGTCAAGTTGTCAAAGCGGAGTGAAAGCCAGCGTGACTTGCGTTCTCTCAGACCAGGAAAGATTTTACACGCACACTGACAAATCACGGTAGGCTACAAAGTTTTTACCTGCGCTGTGAGGATAGATTCTTTTTCTGTTTTTCTCACACAAAACTACTTTTCCTACTTTTCTCTCTCTTAAACTGACTCTTATCATCCTCCGCAGATACTATAATGGAGGTCTGTAGCTTTAAGTGGACAGGTTGAAGTTCTTACGTAGTTCGAAGAGCCTGCGTAAATGTTCATTTGCTTCAAGCAAAGTGTAGCCGTCATGGTTTTACCTTAGTAACTAATGCTCTTACAATCAAAGGCTTATAACAAGATGCCAATGGAATGAACACTGATTCAAGGATTGATCTAGCACCACCCCAGTTATATAATGCCTGCAGTTGCCTGCACAGCACACATCAGAAATGCCTAGTTAAATCATCATGGATTTAAGATTAAAAACAAAATCTTTACTAACATGCTTGCCTGGCTCCATCTCAGTTTGTTTCAGATGATTTTAAACACGCCTCCATAATATCTAATGAGTTGTATTAATCTTTTGCTATATATCATCTTAACATGTCTCACCATGTTTATGGTAATACTTCAGCTCTTATGTAATTTGTTACACCCATATTGTCTAATTATCTTATTAAAAAAAACCTAGGCAACTAATCATTTTCTTTGCGCATGTAGAGGAGTTTGCACAACATCAACAACAAAAAAAGAAATTTCACTGTTAGAGTCATTTGTCGATGTACTGAGAGAACATCTGTGGGTGTTCCTGTGAGGAATTTCTCTGAAGGGAGTGAGCGTTGATATGTTTTTGTTAAGTAGTTGCAGGCGTGTAGATTTCATGTGTCTGTTATGTGAAGCAGCCTTCAACTCTGCAGTGAGAGTGTAGCAGTATTGTAATCCCAAGCCTTGATTAGTTTTCAGAATGAAAGTGAACAAGAGAAGCTGAATCCTGGACCCTCGGCTCAACACATCCACAACAAGAAGGATTTAGAAACGGGTACTACTGCATCTTCACCAGCGTTGCCATTAACAGGCCAGCAGAAAAGCAGCAAAAGTGAGTTTATATGCCCAGAGTATACATGTGATATTATCATGCTGTTATTTTGAATCCTTCTCCTCATTTGGAGTTGTCGCTGATCAGATTTGCAGATCAAGCAGATAATACTGCTCAGAACTAAGAGAGACTCCAGTAGGACATCCGAGGAACAGACTGAATCTGACAGATTTACTTCCACCATCTCTATCAGTCTTCCCACCAGAACACGCAAAAAAGACAACGCAGAGGAAAAACCGTTGCAAGTCACGACTAATCTGTGAGTGATTGTTTTTTTGTTTGTTTTTTTACACTGCTGTTGGTTTAAAAATAGATAAGCAAAATTGGTGTCATATCAGTGTTAGATATTTGATAATTTAATAACATCATTCAGTGTAATCTTTAGCAGTTATCATAATAAATATTCAGTTTTCTTAGTGTAGATTATGACTTGTATACTTAAAAACTAATGATTTTCAATTTTTTTTAGACTAAATTGCATGGAAGTCATTAATCAGTAGCCGGCCATAACATGAAAATATTTATTGTTATATGCAATATATATATTTATATTTGTACAATATACATTTATATATATATATATATATATATATATATATATATTGTTACGTCCCTGGATTTGATCAGCTGCTAAAATACAAGTTCAGTTAATGCTAAACTTCACTGCATTCAATCCAAAGCTGTTAGTCTCCCTATTTGAAAATGTTTTATGAAAATCTGATTCCACTTAATACACACCCACTGCACATAATAATATCTTCTTTCATGTCAATTATGCCATAACACTTTGCAATCGATGTCATTTGGTGGTTTTCTAGCTAGAACGCCCTTTCGACCTATGACTGGCAGTAATAGTCCTTATATAGCAATAAGTCATAATTTAATGACCATGAATGATAGCATGAAACTGCATCGCCAAAGAGTTACTGTTTGGCTGTACCGTATCTAGGTGTGTTCATGTTCAAATAAAGTGTTTACACCTATAACTTGGAAATGGTAAATTGACATTTATTGTGCAGTATTACCGTATGTTATTTTAAAAAGCATGACATCACTGCTCTCTCATTTTTTAAACAGGGTGACTCTATGCATTTATGTGTGTGAAACACTATACTAATTCTAAAACAGTTTAACCATGGACCCATCCCTTCATGTCAGGCCAATGAATTGTTTACCCCTAAAATGCTTAAAGTGAGAGAAAGGATGGAATGTTGTTGATCTTGTTTCCCTGCATTGCCTTGATGAATATATGAAAGACGTTGAAGGAGAAAAAGTATTTAGGGAGTAAGAATAGCATGTAAAATATTCAATTGGACAAGAGATTTGCTTTCGCCATACTTTCTCATCGTTGTTTATTTGCCTGATGGAACTCATCTTTGTGAATCGCTGTGATTTTGAAAATCAAATGTAGCATGGAGGTATTTTTTGTTACACATACCTTTTCAGTGTTTGCTCATCTAAAACATCATATGCTAATTAAAACTTACTTTCACAATTTGACAGTTACAACACACGTGAAGTGGTAAAGAACACCGCTAATGAACACGGCACAGAGGTAAGCATCCAAGCTAAGATGCAGACATGAATGATCTTTTTAGTTAATAATATTTGATTAAAAGAAAAAAAATCTATGCCTTGCTTCACAATCATATCTTGCTTAAATACAATAAACTTCCTTTTATTGTACTGCTCTTTAAATATATTTCTGCTCTACTGGGCTGTGTCATGTGTGCAGTTTTGTCATGCATTTTCTTCAGTGGAATGTAAAGCTTAACTGTGAAGTTGATCTGTCTTTTTAAAGACATGGAATGGGAGTGGCAATTTGTTCAAATAGTTCAAATGTATGTGAGAAGCATTTCTTACACTTTACTCAAGGAAGTCTGCTGTGCAATAGTAGTGTAAAAATTGCAAATGCTATTATGCTTGAATTGGTACCTGTTTTGTTCTAATTTTGGCACTAATCAAAACTTTTGTTGCTTGTTCTGACAGATAAGGGACGTGTTTTCACCAGCAGAAAAATGTGACAAATCAACTGGTGAATTATTTAAGCTTGGGGATGGACCAAAAGCAACCTTTGATGGAGACAGCTTTACCATTCTGCATCACCATGTACATAACACACCTAAGCAGGGACAAAATACAGGAATACAGCACAACATAGGCCTTCATGAACAAAGTCAAATAATCCACGACTCACTAAGACATTCTACTCAACCTGTTTGTGAGGTAGAAACAGAAGTCAACAAGGATTTTGGATCCAACGACTGTGGAAAGAATGCTTCAACAACTGCACAGTACCACAATAATCTGACCTCCATAGGAGTGGACAATGGACTAAAAGAAAGCTCTGATTCCAAGCTTGTTGCATGCCATCCAGAAGTGCTAAATCAGGTCTTGACATTTGCCTCTTTTACTGCACCTGCTTCTGACAGCACTCCTGAGCCAGAACCTAGTCTTTTCAATCCTTCATCAGCTATGTTGACATCTACCCTGGCCTCAGTTCTTGCTCCACCTTGGAGTGGCCGTCTTCGAAGACCCAAGCAAGGCAGCAATGAGGTTCCCCAAGATTGTGGACAGAATATCAACCCATCTAGCTTATTTCACCAGGATCGGCAGCAACCACTGTTTCTACGTTCCCAAAGGCAACCATCTGAACACATGTTGGCCAGTAACAATCAAATGCAGTTAACTGCTGGAACCGGCTTTAACTCTCCTGACTGGCAAAAAGAGAACAATTCCCCAAATGTCACAACCACAGTACAGCCAAAGAGACCCATTTTGAAATCCTCTGTTGGCACAATGTACAATACAGAATTGCATTCTTTTTCCACACCTTTGGACACTTGTCATGCACCAAATTCAGCTCATTCAGGCCACAGAATATCCCAAACTGGAGAGGAACATGAGCCTTTCAAATCATTGAGCTCCAAGCCGACAACAAGTAGCCTACTTCTCTCCTTAAGGAGGACTAATTTGAGAAACTCCAGTTTTGAGCCCACACAAACGCAGACTCCGATAACTAGGTCTGTTAGGTCCCTGACATTGCCTAGCAGAAGTGTTTTGAATACTCAATCGTTTCCCCAATCTGTTAACGCTGAGGACCAAACCGCCAAATACCCAGACACTCCTACAAGAACAGAGGAAATACAAGTCAGTCAATTCCCTTTCTCTCCTAGAATTAAGAGTAGAAAGCCGTTAACAACAACACTGTTTCTAAACAAACCAGAGACGGAAATGTCAAAGACACTGGAGGCTTCTGGTGCCAGAGCAGAGGAGGAACATTTTCCACAATCCATGACCAAAACTGGCCAAATTGGAGTCAAAGCTCAACAAAATTCTTATTCAGTTCTTTTGAGGAAATATTCCAGTACAGAGGACATTTATCTAGAGGAACAAATTACTGTTAACAACACCAACCTGCAAAACTTCAGTATTAACAAACAAAAAATATCTCAACACACCACAATATCTCCCAAAGACTCAACAAATTTTAATATTCAACAATCAGGCTTTAATGCTCAATACTTAAAGTCACAAAGCACACAAAATACAACAGCCAGGAATTCTTCGGGCGCAAGCACCTTCACAGACAGGCTTAACTACTCACCCAGGAAAGACTCTTCAGTAGATGGAATAAGCCCAACTGTGGGACAGATATATCTGGACTCTAAGAAACATTCTCAGTCAAGTCAAAGCTCAATGGATCTTTCAAGCCCTCTTTCTCCAAGCAGACCTCTCAGAAGTGTCAGAGTACCTAGCATCTATTCATACCTTCGAGAGTCCAGCCCAGCTGTGTCCACCCCTTTCCCATCCACCCCTTCTCCCCACATACAGAGAGCTGAAACTTTGCCTCCTAAGCAAGATGGAGGTGTAACACTGCAGAGTGACCAGAAGACATTTCCCTCAAGATTTTCATTCGACAGCCCATTTGTACCAGAAGTACAAGCATTACAAAGAAATTCTTATGGTTCTAGCGCTCATACAGCTCCAGCTCAATCTTTGCCTCCTGATTTTGGAAGAGGATCAGCACCTCGTCTCAGCACTTCTCCATATTCTGGCCTCATCTCCTCAAGACCTGCACTCAACAACACTTTACAAGGACTGTCTTCTCCACCTGTCTCTAATATTCATACCAGATCTACATCTTATGATATTGTATCCACTCAAGCAGACCTTATAAAAGGTGACCCAAGCTCTTCATTGTCCACGTACACAAAGATAACAAGGAGACCAAAGGAACAGATAGCTTCTCCTAACAGAGAACAGAGGACATCAGTTCAAGCTTATACAAGCACCCTAGATAATCACAGACCTGCCCAGCCATGCCTCTCACAAACTGCACCAGATGCAAGTTTTGTCATGGAAAGCCAAAGCGCAAATATAAACCCACACCCAAGGCAGCCAAACACAGGCTCTAACAACTTCCCTCATCAGGAACATGATGGCCTGACAGCACTTCAGCTTGATAAGGGTAATGCTTACCCCAAGCAAAGAATGAGTGAAAAAGAGAAGTATTTACTACATAATAAGCTCCCAGTAAAAAATGAGACTCCACTTACAGCTGAGAAAAAGACTACAGCTGGGCATATGCATGAGAAACTGCAGGAAATGCAGAGTCCCAATTTAAAGAAAGGCCTCTTTGCGTCACGAGTTAAGAAAGACAATACCTTCTCTTCTGCATCTTTGCCAGAAAAAGAGGTTGTTAGTCCCCAGTATTTAAAAACCAAAAGACATTCGCCAGTGTTTAAAACGAGCAGCAGGATCGACCAGATAATAAATCGCTTGAAACTGACATTTGGTGTCAAACGTTCAGACAGCACATTTGACACAATCACGAAAAAGAACAAGCCCCCCACCCAGAAACACTCAGACACTGAGACTTTTGAAAAACCTAAGACAGAGGAGAAAACGTATTCTGGAAACCAACGGGAGCCGTCCATTTCCTCTTTAACAACCGATAAACCCTCTTTCAGTTCTTTGTCACCACTAACAAAATCTGACAATACAATAAATATGGACTGGCAAAAGAGTTCTACAACTGAACAAAAGTGTTCTGGGTGCGCGTGGGAGGCCCCCAACTCATCTTTGACCACTGATAAACCTTATTTTGCCACCTTTGGGTCCTTGTCACCACCAACATTAATGAAATCTGAGAATACGTTAAATATGGATTGGGAAAACAGGTCTACAACTGAACAAAAGTGTTCTGGGTGCACGTGGGAGGCCCCCAACTCAAATTTGACCACTGATCAAGCGTATTTTGCCAGTTTTGGGTCCTTGTCATCCTTAACTTTAAAGAGATCTTCTGAGAATAAATTAAATGTTGATCAGCAAAAGAGGCATAGCGATGAAACTGGAAACCGGTCTTACAGCAGGAGCTTTAGTCCGCACAGGATAAAGACCCAAAGTATGAACCGTTCTGCCACCTTGCCAAATTACAGAAAATCCTCCGTCTGTCCTCCATCATCACCGTTTTATTTGTTTGATTTTAATTCAGAAGACATTCATAATGACAATGTGTTTTATAGTCCAGTGAGCAAAAAAACTAATTCGCTTTGTGAGTCTGAAGACTTCTCTCCGCTGAGCTCCGCCAAGAATGCAGTGCAGCAAAATCTTGCGAGGTCTCGATTGTCCTCGTCATGTGCAGACTTAAAGTATGGTCTTCACAGTGGGCGATCTTTTTCAGTCAGCAGTGTAGTTTCAAGCCGCCCATCAGGTCCTGGACGAATCTCAACAAGCAGTATCAGTGACCTCTCAAGTTTGGATGACTTTGTGCCGAAGGAGAGTTATACCGTTGACTCTCCAGTGAGTAGTAGCTATTCCCCAAGCTATGAGCCCAAATCTGTCAGTGGCAAAGAGTCAGATGATCATCTTGATCATGATGATGCAGACCCAACCCCACCTCCATCACCAACTTTGTCCTCTTCACCTCGCCGGATATCCCAGGCTCCTGCTATGTCTTCCCACATGAGGACAACTTCAGATAATCTGTCTCCTCCTCGAGGCATCCTGCCATCTAGGAGCTACAAAACCAGCTTGACAGTTTTTGAGGAGTCTGGTTCTGACACCACAACTGATGATGAGTACTATGTTGACAGTGGTGATGATGATGAGGTAGAAACAGAACTTTAGAGGAGAAAATTATGTGTTGTTCAATTCAATGTTGTAAACATGTTCTGGACATTGATTTTTTTTTTTTCCTGTGCATGAAAAAACTGCACCAAATTTAGGTCTCTGTTAAATCAACAGATTTAAATTGTAAAAACAACTAGGAATCCAGGATATATATTAATAGAAAGAATTATAAGAACTTTTTATACAGTAAATATTATGGGCTTTTTTAATTCTTTAGTGCTTGAGAATAACAATGTTTGATGTAATTATGAATGTATTTACCATACAGAAAAATGCACTGTTTCATTAGGTCTTTTGATATTTTCTGGATCTTGAGGGACTGAAATGGTGAGTTCTTCTTACATTATACCTTTTGTTGGGGGCTGCCTCCTGTAGGCTCTTTCATTCACTATGGTAATTAAACCACAGTTAAAACCCCAACTATATTTAATAGATGTGTTTGAATGTTTTTTGTTGTTTTTTTTTTTACTCATACAACGTCATTAAAAGAGTCAGAAAAGCAAATAGAAAAATAGTCACCCCTACAACATTGGAGTTCATCATGATTCCTCTTCAGTTATGACTAACTCTAAGCAGATTATGACGTTACAGAAGCTTGCTATCCATTTAATGTTATTGTTGTCATTGTAAAAAAAAACTGTTGCAGACCCTGGCATATGCGAAATCCCCAATGTGTCAATTTGAGATTTAAAAACGGCACCTCTAACTTTTCAAAAACCACTGGAAACAACAACTGAACAAACATATTTTGTGTATATCGTAATTGTACTGTTTATGTACATCTTTGGCTTTGGCAGTGTAATCTTAGTTGATCATTTATTGTAATTTATTATGCAGGGCAGGGGGTTGGGGAATCATTTCTTCCCTAGACCCTTAAGGACCTCCATGAGGCAACTACAGCACTGACAACAACACAGTACTACTAAAGGCTGTACATGTAATTTCCTTTTTTGTAAGTGTTTTTGTTTTGTTTTTTGAATGTCATCGTTAATAACAATATTGTGATATTTATGAAAATGTAATATATTGACTACATTGGTTATTATTGCTGTGCTAAGAAAAATGCAATGTAGAGGAACACTGATCAAATTTAACTTTGTAAAATAAAGTATTATAAATGGTAAATGATTTGCAAATGACTCAAGTTAAGCTGCTAAAAAAATCTTTAACACTTTGATTATCAAGTAAACTTTGTTTTTATCTCAGTAACAACATAAAAATATAATAACACACAAGCCTTAATTACAGCTCATCAAAACAACCTTGTGTCAAGTCACAACCTGCCATCCCTTCAGGTTAAATGTAATTGCTCAATGGACGGTTATGAGTGACACTGATACAACTAATTTGGCCCTTGAAGCTGAGTGTGTGCAAATATACATTAAAATGTGGACTGTGAAGGAACATTTCATAGCATGAACCTACAAGCACGAACGAGTCAATATTTTGAATCGTGTTCGCCTGCAGTTTGATTGACAGGCAATCTAACCAACCCCGAATCCGCCATTTTGTCCTCAAAGCAGTCAGGGGGGGTTAGTTAGTGAACTTGAACTTGAAAAATTGTGTACTCACGTCTTTCCGCGCATAAAACAACATTCCTGATGTTCATTTGATGCTATAAATGAACTAGTGTAAAGAGATAGTTTCACGAGCCGCTTGAAGGAGCTACGTCACGACACATTAAAGCGCCACTACGGTGTTTATTGTTTAAACTTCTTTAAAAATGTCAATGTATTTAAATAGGAAACTGTTTCATGTCTTGTCTGTCGACGCGTTGTCAGTGTCCATTGCTCCGCGATACATTTTTCGTGGCTTGTCTGATATCAGTAACTAAAGGGGGCGGGTCTTAGCGAACGGTCAATTACTCATTCAGCCAATAAGATACTTCACTTCTCTCCACCTACTGGTGTATGGCAAGCCGTTTTGACTTTTATTCATTCTCAGGATATGAACTTGTGATATCAACAATTACATTTTCACTAGTTAAAATGTTCATTCTTGATATCAGGAATTAGATTTCCACTAGTAACAATGACAATTTTTGATATCAAGAATTAACATTTTAACTAGTGAAAGTTCATATCCTGAGAATGAATAAAAGTCAAAACGGCTTGCCATACTGGTGTAACGATGTAACGTGCTGAAACGATTCAAGATTTGCGTCACTGAGAAGATTCCAAATCTCCTGCACTATTTTTATATTTAAATCTAGAAGAATTCACATAGTCGACACGTAGTTTTCCATTTTAAAAAGACTTTAGACTGCGCGATCCAAATCGCAAGCCGCTTCATAGCATTGTGCTGAATGAGTGTTGTCCCGTTGCTCTGGTAACGGCGTCCAGTCACACTTCCAGCTAGCTGTAATTTGTCATTCTGTTTTAACTCCCTCAGTGTTTAGCTTACTCTTTGGTTGTAGTTTTAGCTCCCTCTACGTTTTTACTTATTTGTCTGCGCCTTTGTGAAAATTGAGTTCAAATCGTTTTATTTACACTACTTACTTGCATGCCTCATTGGCACATTCTGTCCATTAAACCTTTTAATTCGAGTAGCCTATATTTGAGAATATAATCTGTCTCTTAAAGATGAAGAGGACTCCAGATTTCAAGTAAGTAATATTTGGGTGTTTTATTAAAAACAACTGTTAGTTGAGTATCTGTTTGGAGTCGTATAATAATCCAACGAGATCCTCATAATCCTATCTGAATAAACCAGCTTCCCATTCCTTGACATGGCAAAGGCTTAATCAGGTGCTCAGCTTCAGCCTCAGATGAGCAGTTCAACTATAATTTATGTGTTTTCTACGAGAATTATGTTCTTTAGTTTGTCTAATTGAAATGTAAATCCATGTTAATGTTTTGTTGAAACGTGGATTTTTTCCCATTTTCTTTTTTTTATCCAGCAAAAGCTAGCATGAGCAAGAAAATGTCTGAACACACAAACTATTTCGAAAGGTATGAAATACAGCAAAACATACATTCCCCATTCCATACACACTAAAAACTCCTGGGAATAACCCAAATCCAGGGCTAAAAAGGGACTAACTAATTTCTGGGTTATTTTAAAACCAGAAAAAGGGATTACTCTTTGAAAAATAACCCACAAACCCAAACAATCCAGGGATTGGGTCAAAATATTAGCCCTATAACCCAGAAATTGGTTACTCTCTGAAAAAATAACTCAACACAAATAACCCAGAAAATGGGTTGAAGATATAACCCAGGAGTTTTTAGTGTAAATGCATGTTTAAACTGTTTAAATTTGCACACGTGTATTCGTGTATTAAAGCTACTTAAATGTCCTAATGTAACTAAAGCCTACTCCGGGCTTAATCTAAGCCCTGTTTGTGAAACCAGGCCATAGACTAATTTCTAAATGAGTGAAGCGATAGAAAAAACTGACAATCATTCTTCTCCCCTTTAGGCATCATCCAACATCTCCAGCTGGGGAAACTACATCAGAGACTAATGTCGTTCTTGTCCCACAGCTGGAAACCGTTTCCAGCCGAGCAGCCAGGATCATCCAGCGAGCATGGAGGACACATATTGTTAGTGATCACAGTCAACATTTACGTTACAGTTTCACCAGCATGGTTGCATATGATTGAATGCACAAATACAATTAGTGCATACTGTGTCTGTCATGTGTAGGATACTGCTGTTTTCAAATACCTCAAGAAACTAGTGAGCTTCCATAATCAAGGGGATCCACGTCTCCTTCTTAGATTTATTAACCCTGCAGAGGTGAGTTAATGGTACAATGCAAGTGTGAAGTTTAAATCAGATGTGTTTTTTTTTTTTTATCTTTTTGTAAAATCTTATGCTTTATTGTAGGCTAATATTCTGGATGCTGCTTCAGGAGCTCTTATCCGATTCAGACTGGGTGGGGTGAGTGCTGATGTTATTCATATTTCCACCATTTGTTCTCAAACATGCTGTAATGTGTAGTTGTTTTTTGCTCTAGAAGGTTACATTATTGGGTAGCTAATTATAAGTAAACAGACATATTTCAGCAAACGGCAAATTACTTACCAACGTTTATAAAATTCCAGCCAACCTATCCCCCAAACATCTACTTTAAAATATACACTCGTGCACCCATAGTGGATATGTGTGCCTGCAGTCCTAAAGATTACACACAGAGAAAGAAACCAGCTCCAAGCCAGATCCAAAATGGCCAACAGATGATCTGTGATGAGATTGATCACTCTGGGTGGTACCAGCGGGTAGAGAACAATGGCTGGAGGACTTTGTCTTGCAAGGTGATATTGAGTCATAATACTTTCATTTTCATTTCACCATAATAATGCAAGTCAATAAACAAAACATATGATGTTTAGAAAGTTAAAAAGAACAGATATACTGTATTAAAACAATTTTACTCAAAAATCTTTTGAATAGTAGTGATTTAGATATATATTGATATTATTTTTTTATATGAATATATACATTTTTTTAAAATCTTATCCCAAACTTTTAAAATCTTACCACAGTTTTTACAAAATTATTAAGCGGCAAAGTCTGTTTTCGACATTGATAATAAGCAGCATATTGGTATGATTCACTGAAGACTGGAGTAATGATGCTGAAAATTCATAATTGACATCACATAAATTAAATTTTATAAAATAGAAAACAGTTATTTTAAGTTGTAATAATATTTCAAAATATTACTGTTTTACTGTATTTTTGATCAAATAAATGCATGAGCGTAAGAGACTGAAACACTGAAATGTTAATTATTCCAAACTTTTGACCGGTAGTGTATAAACATACGTTGGGTATAAAGGGTTAGTTGACCCCAAAATTAAATTTCTGTCATTAATGTCGTTCCAAACCCATAAGACCTTCATTCATCTTCTGAACACAAATTAATATATTTTTGATGAGTTCTGTGAGCAACACAAGCACCCCTTTCAAGATGAACGAACATCTTACGGTGTGGAAAGACATGAACTTAATGGCAGAAATTTAATTTTTGGGTAAACTAACTCTTTGTACCATGTGCCATTTAAATGTAAAAGTCAAAAAAATAATACAAATGTTGTTGCATGACTGAGGCTTTGTATGTCTCTCGCTGCATTTGTGATTAAAGATTTCCATGTTTGAAGACCTAATAACTCAAGATACCAATGAGAAGAAGATAGAATTCCATCACAGCAAAATCCATCGGCGACAAGATGTTGCAAGAAAAAGGAAGATTCGAAAAATTGAATGGATGAGGAAAATGTATGTGTTTTTAAAGTAACTGTTTGATTGATTGTACTGGGTTCTGTAGAACTAATAATTACAGAAAACTTTAAATACACAAGATATAAATGACAGCATAATAATAAGCACAGACCCTATATGCACAGGTATGCTGAGGGTCTCCTGCATGCTCGTACAGAACACTGCAAAACAGCTCTGCTGGTGCACGAATCCACACAAAGAACAATGGATTCGCTCGAACAAATTGGAGAAGATTCAGTTTTAGAGCAGGAAGTGGATGAACTGCTCGCATGGACCACCGCTCTTAATTTTGATGAGTAATTAAGCTTATCACACTAGATATAACATTAATGTAAAAAAAAGATGTGGGCTCACTATGGATCATGAAACGTTGTGGTATTAATATCCCATTTAAAAATAATATTTTATTGTCTCTCAGGTATATCAATGAATGGATGACTTTGGGCACCAGTAAATGCTGCATAGATAACAATGGTAAGATTATTAGATTTCCCCTTTTAAACTTTTTTGTTGCATTGTAGCCCCCTCTGCTGGTCACAATGAGTATCCACGCTTCTCCTTTTCTCGCTGTAGATGAGCAGTCAGAGAGTGACCAGAGAGACTTATCTGGCGTCTCGGTAAATGATATTTGTAAGATTCCTTCCATCAGTCAGGATGACAGTCCAGTAGTGACCCAACATCTGGATCACATCTGAGAATGGAATGTATCATGCAACTCAGTTGTAATATTCTCATTTGCTTTATTAGTTTGATTAAATAAAACCGGTATGAACACTTATGGACTCCTTTTTCGACTGGTCTTGTGTGGTCAAATATATCTTAAAGATATTAAATATATATATATATACACATACACACACACACACACACACACACATACATACATAAAGCATCCCTAAACATTTATTTTTACACCATTATTATTATTGTTATCTAAAACTAAAATCATTTAAAAAAAAAACACATTTTCATTAAATAAAAATATACAAAAAAAGCTAGATGCCAAGACTTAAAAGAATTAAAAGAATTAAACTAAATAACAACTATATAGACAATAAAAAACTAATAAAATTACTCAATGCAAGCGCTAAAAATAAAACGGAAAATATAAAATCTAAAAAATATGAACAAAAACTATAATAAGAATAATATAAAAATGATGGACACAATTAACTTCTTTTGGCGAGATCTTCTGAAATACCGCGAGACTCGTGAACTTGACGCGGAGCCAATCATATTTTTCCTTTTTTGTCGGGGCGTGTTGTTCGTCGTTCCCAATCATGGCGAACTACAAAGAGTCTCCTTTGGCCACACGGCCAAAAACATTAGATCCAGCCGAATATTTCAATCTTTCACCTGAGTACCGGCGGGCTGAGGAGGACAGAGCGGCTCTCCGGTCTCGACTGAAGAGGCAGTATCTGTTGCAGCTGAACAATCCTCACCGGCAAGAGCTTATTGTAAGACGAACCAAAGATCAGTCTGCGAACATTAGCCTGGGGAAACACGGTTACAGTGAATCTATAAATCGTTTAATTGCATGTTGTAACCAACGTATCATTTTATAATGTTTTAATGCATGTTTATTTAGTCTACATTCCTGTTTTAGGAAGCTAGATTGTTTTATATTGAACCCTCAGTGAGTGACCTTCACTGCTCGCTGGCTAGCAGTTATTGCTGCGAGCTTGATTTGGTCCTCAAGTGTCACTTGTCTTCATGTAGATAGATGTGATCTGTTAAATTTCGATCTGACTATATTCACATTCAGAGTTTCTTGTTGCCCGCTTTATTGCTTAAACTGAACATGTCAAAACAGTTTGAGATCAGGGGGCTATTCCAGAAAGCAGGTTATGTGACATACCCAGATATGTTTAAGCGTAAATAAGCTGATAACCTCAACTTTCGGTTCCAAAAACAGAGGTAACTTTCAGGGTATGTAAGTCACCATACTCTCTGAACATAACCTGGTTATGTTTGAGGGTTAGTTTTCTTAAAAGGGTATTCAGATGCGTGTAATTTAATTAATGTGGTTTTATTAAGGTAACTACATTTCTAAATTTGTTACATAGTTACTGTTTTTTATTTATATATATATATAATACAATACATGTGTACATGTACAAAAGTGCTTATATATATATATATGTATAAAGCACTATCATAATGTTTAAATGTTTATTCAATTTATATTCAATATTCCTTTTTATAACAGGATGTTTTCTATTGTATAATTTCTATAATAAAATACATTTGTGATATCTTGTTAAAGATTTAGTATCAAACAAACAATACAACTCTTATTCTCAGTGAATAAAAATTACTTATTCAATAAAAAGATTGAAAAAAATGATTACAAAACCACCAAATAGGTGGCGATGTGCACTAAGTAGGTTATGTAAATCGCCATTAAACAAAAGGAGGAAGTGGAATGATGCGCTTTTTCTTAGTGTCTGTTTCCATGGTGAATCATCGATTCGAAGCTCGGTTGAGAATGTCTCGTGTGTTAACCGTACCATACTCTGGGTTGGCTGAACTCACCCCCTGATGAATTTTTGGAACCAGCATACCTCGAGTAAGCAAGCTTTGGGTTAATCAACCGAGAGTTCAGGGTATATGTGATGGTAAGTTAACCTTGCTTTCTGGAATACCCCCCCCCCCAGGTGATAAACTTCCATGTGTTTTTAATTCGCAGGAAGATCCTGCTCTTACTAGATGGACACAAGCGCGCGGCAGTAACATCTACCCCAACTTCAGACCAACTGCTAAAACCTCATTGATGGGCGGCTTGTTTGGAGTTTTACCTCTCTTCGTCTTGTACTTTGTCTTTAAGACAGACAGGGTGAGCTGAAACGCATCACTGTATGAATTCACTTCTTATCCTGCAACAACGTTGTTGTGTTTGATTTTTAAACATGATTTTTCTTTTTTCCCTATCTTTCCAGGACAAAAGGGAGGCGAAGATGAAAGCAGGGACCTATGAGCGCCCCTATAAGCTGTCATCCTAAAATTGTTTTCTGATTTCACTGTTTATTGTAACAAATAATACTTGTAATTATATAGTAAATAAAATACTTTATTGTTGAAACTTGGTTTATCACTGTTAGTGACGAAAAATAAGAAATCACACAGTATTTTTGTGATTTCATTTCGTTTTATTGCTTCTATTCCTTTCACATATAGTGATAAAACCATTGTGAACAACATGTCCGGCAAATCAAATGGTATGATGACCGACATTATCTTGAAGTTTTAACCATGCACGTCACGTTTTATTTGCTGCTGGGTTTCCAGTTTGGATTGAAGTGAGTCTTTAATGCTTCCCAGCATTTATAGTAGTTTTTATCCAGACGGTGACAGGTGTCCAATCCCCATTTGGTCACAGCCATGCTGAAGGATGACTCGAACATGAATGCCTGTTGGATACAGCATTGTTTAAAACCCGATTTGGCCTTTTACAGGATGGATTATAAAATGAAACATCTTAACATTACCATAGTGCCCTCAGCAACTCTCTCTGGTTTAAGAACAGCTGTGCTGTTCTTCTCAAAACAGTCGACATCAGGGCCATGTGGAGTCATTATGCTGTGGAGACTGGCTCCTCCAGGCTGGAAACCCTCTTCTTTTGCTTCATAGTGGCCTTTGATTAATCCCATAAACTCGCTCATGCAGTTCCCTTTAGCACAGACAGAGGGCACTCTTTACCCGCTTAAAACTTCATTTAGTTGCAATACAAGTATGTAGTCATCAGCTTACTGTGGTAGTAGGGAGGCCGAAAGGTACGGTCAGCTACACCCCAGCGAGGGGGAAAGATTACAAAATCTGCAATGGCCACACCCGGGCGAGTGGACTTGGCAGTTAAAACGGTGAAAATAGAGGGATCCTGGAAATAAGGATTCAGGTCGTTTAAATCAGAGTGCAAGTGTGATGATTTTAAGACGTCAAATCAAGTAAATTACTCACTGCGTGATCAAACGCCACACAGTTGATGGCCATGAAGTTCTCCAGATTGTATTTGTACGGCGTGTAGTTCCCGTGCCATGCCACCACATTAAATGGGGAAAAGTCCTATGTAGAACACATTTAAAATGACAAAAAATGGTCCTGTAATAATAAGCCACAGTATGAATTTCTGTTGGCTTTACGCATTTAATCAATAGTAATGTAAACACCCAATCACTGTCCTCAATAAAACGTTTAAACCGTGTTTTGACGCTCTACACTTGTACTTGAAATAGTATGTTACAGGGCGAAAAAATGTCTTCGTTAAAAACCGCAATTTTATACACCCTTCGCTTGATAATGTTGCAGCAGGCAGGTTTTTGAATTCTGCTGGCAAAATCAATATAATTCATTACAGCAAAGACTGCCTGCTGTCCTGACCCTCATTCGCCCTCCTGTTGTTTCAACCCACCCACATGTACAAACACACACACACACATCCAGGTAAAACATCAGTCACAACTGTACACACAAACACAAATCCAGCGACTCAAACAAAAACACGACTGTTTTTACAGTTACATTCAGTCACACAAAGACACTCTCTGTGCCCCCTGGGGTTTCTGGGACCCCAAGGTTTGTAATCTCACAGGCATAACCGTTCTTGGGATAACTCTACCAGACTCTATTAAAACGAAGAAGAAAAACACTCATACACACAAAACAAACATATTTTCCCAGTCAAGCAAATAATAAGCTAATTTAAGCAATTTTAGCACTCAGTTGGAGGACAAAACAACAGGATAAGGCAGTACCTTCTCCTTCAAGACTAAACCATTTAAACCGAGTACAGATGATGGACCTGTCTGCTCAGCTATAGATGTGCACTAACTGCATTTTTTCTTTGTTACAATGGGTGATACTGCCTCATAATGCTACTTTTCGGTTTCTAATTTGCTCCTGACAGCCATAACAAGTCAATTATTCACTCGACAGGACACAAGGAAATAAATTCAGTGCCAAATGAATGCTTAATGCTCGAAATCTTGATCTTATTTAAAAAGATATCCAGCATTGATTGTACAGATTGTGTAATCCATAAATATTCAGTGATGTATTGATGCAGCAGAGTTAGTAATGGAAATGACTAACGATGCGATAATTTCATGGTACCTGTTGACATGAAAAGAGCTTTCCCTGGTACTTGTTGACAATGGTGTAACCGGTGGCTAGAGTACGGTCCTCGTACCAAGCCACAGGCGTTTGAAAGTCCCTGGGGTTAGCCAGTCCATTCGCCCCTGTAGTGTAGAACCAAATGAATGGACTTTTCTCAGTAGCCAATGAAAGTAATATTATTACTCACAGCATTTAAAAAAAATGATGTTGTACTTACCTATAGGACCCAGGTCGGGCAGCTCAAAATGGGCTCCAAACACCTCTAGAATGTATCCCCTGGTCTCTCCAAACACATCAACACTAAAACGCATCCCTTGCTGGAAAACATAAATAATTTGTTGTTCATCAGCATATTGAATGCAATGATAAACGTACTCTACTGTTGAAATGGTTTCAGATTTTTTTGCGTTCAGTAAGATTTCTTTTTTTTTTTTTTAAGAAATGACTTTTAAATGATTTTAATGATCATTTCATCTCACCCCTCCATGTCATCCAAGATGTTTATGTCATTTTTGAGGAAAACATTCCAGGATTTTTCTCCATATGGTGTACTTTTTAGTGGGGTACAGCGGGTTGAAGGTCCAAATTGCAGTTTCAATGCAGCTTCAAAGGGCTCTACACGATCACAGCCAAAGAATAAGGGTCTTATCTAATGAAACGATCGGTCATTTTCTTAAAAAAATAAAAATTGATATACTTTTTAACCACACGTCTTGCACTGCTCTGTGATTCGCCACGCATTAGGTAATCATGTTGGAAAGGTCACACGTGACTTAGGCGGAAGTAGGGTGAAAAACTTATCTAATTTCCTACTCCAACTTCAAAATCATCCGACATCATTGTTTTACCTTTTTTGTAAAGGGGACTCTTAGCACATTTGCTTTGTAGACACTGGATCTACGAGCCTACGTCACATGTGAGCTTTCCAACATGATTACGCAATCATGGTGGATCGCAGAGCAGTGCAAGATGAGCATTTGTGGTTAAAAAGTATATAGATTTTTATTTATTTAAGAGAATGGCTGATCATTTCACTAGATAAGACCCTTATTCCTCATCATGTAGAGCCCTTTGAAGCTGCATTGAAACTGCAATTTGGACCTTCAACCCATTGAACCCTGGTGAAGTCCACTATATGGAAAAAAATCCTGGAATGTTTTCCTAAAAAATGCTTAATTTATTTTCAACTGAAGAAAGAAAGACATAAACATCTTGGATGACATGGGGGTGAGTGTATATATACGTATATAAGAATATATATCAGAAAGTTCTTTCAAAAACATTAAAAAAGTCTTAAAGACTCCAAACCAAATCTCAGATAAAGATATTAGAGTGGCACCTGAATGACACAAATCTCATTGGGCTCCACCATCATCTTCCCAAATTCTGTAGTAATCAGGATTTCACGTTGTTGAGGCACTGAAACACAGATTGCAGTGTTAATTAAATGGCATTGCTACTAAATCGCTTTTAAATGCATCTATTAATCCTGATAGATGAAGTTATAATAATCTTGGAAAATGCTTACCAATAAGGAAATCTCCATCTGCATTTTGGAAACATCTATGAAAAAAGAAGTAACATCTTAAAAAAAAAAACATAATGAACAGAGAATTTTGGTCAAATCATTGAATCCGTTTCAAACTGACCTGTCAGTCATTGAAGTGTTACAGGTGTACATGTGGATGGCGATTCCATTACGAGATTTTGAATCTCCAGCTCCACAGACTGTATGTAGACCCTGAAAATATCAAGCCAATGAGGTTGAAACTGAGGATTATTTAAATATGAAGGAAATATGAGCAGCATGCACAAGGATGAAATCTTTTACCGATATGAAATCCACTTTTTTCTCTGAAGATTTGGGGATGTTAAATGGCTTCCATCGTAGCTGGTTGGGGTCAGGCTCCGCTTCATTCCAGTTCTCTGTGAGATCTCCACAGCTCATCGGAGTGAAAGGTTTGTGGCGCACAGAGGGTAAAATGCGGTACAGCCAGCTATAAACAGATAAGTATGCTGTGTTCACTTCTTAAAAATCTTAAGAGTTTAAGTTTGAATCACATTAATTTTTTCAAGGCTACACACACCTTCGCTTATTGGTCGACCGTGGGCAAGTGAAGGCAGAGCCGGAGAGTTGCTCTGCATAAAGGCCATACGGACACACTTGTGGATTGTTCTATAAGACAATAATCTAAACTGAGCATTTGATGTGCAATGTTTATTAGTCAGGTAAATAATCGCATTTTTAGTATTACCTGTCCCTCAGGTAGAGATCCTGGACAGCGAGGGTCCTCAGAGGCAAACTCATTGCCAAATCCATTCATGTACTACAACACAGTTATTTGACTACTGTAAGTATGAGTTCATTTTTATTTTCAGAATGATCTAGAAGGAAAAAGGTGATAAGAGAATAGAAAAACACAAAAGAAGCTGTGTAGATCCCTCTTAGTATTTCCTCCTTCCTATGAGTGAGCGACAACAAATGTGCTTAGTCATGATGCATCTGCAGATGTGTTCAGAGCAGCTCTTAAAGATCTCAATAGAGATTGCATAAGCTAATTGAAAAAATAACATTTTGACGGGCAAAATATGTCAATAAACAATAATCTTGTTTTCATGAAAATCTATTTTTTTTCTTTTGACCAGTTGTTTACATTCTTGTAGACAATTGAGATCACCAGGAGTCCATTGTCGCTAAGTTCCTCATGACATTATGCCTAATCTGATGAAAAGCATTCCTAAACCTAAAAAGTATTATGTTGCCTACAATTTTGCAGTAGAGGCTAGATTAACCTCATCTGGGTAGCTGCAGATTCCAGGGATCTGATTGGTCAGGTTGGAACGCCCCCCGAATCCTCATGTAACGATGTTTAAATCAACTCCATCGAATCGGTTCTTTTAAGCAATTCGCTTCAAAGAACCGGTTCATACATATGTTGGCATTCCTGTAGGCTAAACATTTTTTTTTTAATTGTGGTGTTTGTTGTAACGACGTTTCTCAGTTAAGTTTGTTGATTAGTTCTATAATTCAGCTCATAAAACAATAAAGTAACTTAAATATTTGCATTAACATTAAACAAAACAGAAATTTAACTAAATCTCCTGATGAGTTGTCCACTCGAGAATCGCTTAGAAAAATAAATGTTGTTTCGTGAACAAATCGTCTCAAGCTCAAAGCAGTTTTAGGCTTTTCTTCACGTTTCTATGATCGGCTAAAGGTGGTGTCGGACAACGCAGCCAAGACCAGGTTTGTGAATCATTTTAGCGACTCAAAAAGATCCGACTCAAGAGATTCGGACATCGCTATGCTCATAGGATGTGCGGTGAAGTAAGTCTACAGCAAAACGTAAAAACAAATAGTTTTTACATTTAGTAGGCTGTTTGTGGAAATAAAAAACTATTTGAAAAAATAGTCTTTTGACGAAAACGTTAAATAACTGCAAAGAGTTGATGAATTAAACGGAATTAGGCATACGATACTACAATATAGGGTAGCCTGCGTAAATTTATTGAACTTGATCAGTTTTATTTTTGACAAGCATTCATCCATAGAGTCCAAAGTGCACTTACCTTTAGACCAGCCATTTTGCGTTATTTACCGATATGGTATAGTAATATTTAAACTTTTCAAAATAAGCAGCAACTTTCCACAAATGGCAGAAGATCTTCCGTCCCGTAACCGCTCGTACCGAGTGCTCTCTCCCCAGA
Organism: Opsariichthys bidens; assembly: GCA_037194245.1. Taxonomy (NCBI): domain Eukaryota; kingdom Metazoa; phylum Chordata; class Actinopteri; order Cypriniformes; family Xenocyprididae; genus Opsariichthys; species Opsariichthys bidens. The sequence goes on along the minus strand of CM074301.1, from coordinate 7,530,131 downwards.
AGACCGAGGGAGGAACTTGGGTCGAATTTACGTTTTTCTCAATCTGGTTTTAATTAGACTCAGTCATGACTCGTGACGCAACCAGAGATTTGGGAGAGGGGAGGAGAGGTTTGATGTTCACAAATCGTGCAAAGAATGACCTCTGGTATAGGTACAGCAAATGTTAGTTAAGGCAAGATCCTAAAGTCCATTTCTCAATACTTTAACAAAAGCACGTAGGCCTATTTCTTGTTCACTAGGGGAGTCCAGGCAGTGTTGGAGCATTTTGCTAGTATATCAATGTTCTGGTTGTTATTTTAAAGTTTAACTATGCATCTCACGCCTTAAAATTAGGCTACTATATTTGTGGAATTTAAAAAAAAATCTAGGCTAATTAAAAAAAAAATAGTTCAAAACAGCAAATAAAATTGGAATATAGAAATATAGCTTACAAATCAAATGCTAATAGGGTAATCTCATTTACATTGTGGTAAGCATGGGCTTATACACTATATTTTTTTTTTTTACAAAGTAGTGTCACAACTATTCCTATCAAACATGATATTTCTAGTTTAATGTTTTGTTTATTTTTTAACATGAATGTTTTGTGAATGTTATATCAAATTTAACAAGAGAACCTGCAAATTTATATGATTACAATTGAGATAACCACAGTTTAACGCAGAAGATGTAAAATTAATTTGATCCCGCCCCCCATCCTCATTAATGTCACAGAGACTTAGATCTGGTATCGCCCTAGAAGAGTCTAAATTTCTAATTTCTTATTACCTAAAAAGATGGAGCTACAAGTCTAAGTCTATACATGAAATCTTTAAGTTGTACATGCTTCATCCTGCACTGCACATTGAGTAGGCCAGAACTGTTCAAATGCTGTAGTTGTTTCCATAATTTAAACATAGCCAATAGGCCGAGCCATTATGTAGGCTTGTGTCTAAGGTTCCACAGTATGACACCGAACTCGGGCACGGGTCCAATTGTGCATTTCTTTCTGAGAAAATGAATAGGCGTAATAAAAAACAGAAAACAATATCACGTCGAATCAATTTGCCTCTTTCATTCCACACGCTATTCCCTTTCTCTCATCTTTTGGGGAGGTGATGTGTTGGTGGGGTAAATTATGGCAATTCTCATGGTGAGGCGCAAATAAACTCAGAGCGGCAGAAGTAACTGTTCTCTACTGAAGCGTGCAGCTGTGCCGAGACTCCCGCTGGCAGGCCGTTTAGGTGCTGTGCTCAAGTCGAGAAAGACTAATGCCGGAAAATATCTCGACCCAGTCTGCGGAAATTGATCTGCTCCTCAGGGAAAAAATGACTGATTTTAATTTTGTCACGCCTCTCTCTCTCCCTCGCCTTTCTTAAAGTAAGCCACGTTCTTCCACAGGCAATAGAGTGACAAAAATGGCTCATGATAGGTGCACAGATGAGCAAGAGTATTTTCTACAATATAGCCTTGATGTCCCCCCCCCCCCCCCTTCCCGGACAAACTACATGTTGATGGACTTGAAATCAGTCCCCCACACATTACGTTCAGTGCAATTCACAATCACAGGATGCAGGGTGGTCTGTAAATCCTGAAAATTCAGGATAGATGGTACAGCTATAGTGTGTATGGATTTTTGGAAGGACCCCAAACCGAGCCTGATGCATGAGCAAGTGTGTGATAAATATGCTTCCAAATGCTGCATCCTGATCTCTCTCACCTCCTGCTGCATTTGCACCGGCAGTAGTTCCACTTACCGCTGAATAGATTGGCTGAGACACCCACTGTCCCCTTTTAAAATGAAGAGCAACTGGCCTTGTTAAGGGAGTCTCTCCAGCGGCTGTAATGTTATGCAAATGGTTTAATATGAAGATAAAGACTGTAGCGGCATACCACGCTCTACCAGTTCAAGCCCCGGTGGATCCTCAGAGCCTTCACTAATGAGAGAGGGATTATTCTGGAGTCATTAAATGGTGCCCTCCCTGACATCTCTCCCCTCCTCCCCCGGTTATGCCCATTAATGCACTGTACACAGACTTTAGAGATACCTTTTACCACCGGCTCCTGGTTTTTTACACATCAGAATGTCACTGAATAGCAAATTACATTCTCTTCCCACAGAGAAAATTGCTTTTGAATCGCTTAGTTATAAAGATTTTTTTTTTTTTTTAAGAAGGAGGGGGGAAAACATGCAAAAACATAATTACTTGTGTTGAAAATCTCATTGGCAGTTGTTGCAGCTGGTTGCTCGGAAAATTTATTTAAAGAATTATGTGGAAATGCATCTGTGTGTTTATGTTTGGACATGCACAAGAACATGCACAAACACACACTTTTATAAAGCAATAATGATGCATTAAAGGGATAGTTCAAATGAAAATTGTGTCATTACTTACTTACCCTCAAGTTGTTCCAAACCTGTATGAGTTTCTTTCTTCTGTTGAACACAAAAGAAGATATTTTAAAGAATGTTGGTAACCAGACAGTTGACAGCACCCACTGATTTCCATAGTTGGAAAAAATATATATGTGGAAGTCAATGGGTGCCGTCAACCGTCTGGTATAGAAAAATATCTTCTTTTGTGTTCAACAGAAGAAAGAAACTCATACAGGTTTGGAACAGCATGGTGAATAAGATGATAAATTTTTCATCTTTGGGGGAACTATCCCTTTAAGTATAATATAACTGACACAACATCACACAAGATAGATGAGCTATAATGGTTCAGATGTGGTCAGATAGCTTAGCACCTTAATATCAAAGAACAGCATGGATTCAGGTAATATCTGATTGATTCGCAGATGCTTGCACTGAACAACACCATGCAGTCACGTTTGGCGCCTCAAACTCATTATTCTAAGCTCAAGGAGAAAATTTGCATTTGCGTTTTGTGAGTGGGAGAGTGAAAGAGATGAGAATGAGCGTCAAAATAGCATGTCCACTGTCGCTTTTTGACCCTGTTAAATTCCTGTTGTCGCAAACAGAGGTGAGACCGCCATGACCCCGAGGGACAGACCGAATTTACTGTTACTACTTCCTAACCACAGGGACTCCGAGCACCAAGAAATGGAGAAGTAAGAAATCCAATATAGATTGCATGGCTTCACTCGGCTCCCCATCGTGCAGTTCAGAGCTCAAAACGTTTTTGTCTCTCCCACTAAATTGGTCTGGGGGGCTTGGAGAGCAGTCAACTTCTACTAATGATGCCCTCTGATACATTCACATAAAATTCTTGGCCTTTTCACTCATACACATCTCGGTCTGTGGCAAACACACAAACAAAGGAAAATATCTCCTTTTATCACTGTCAGCCACCCCTGACCACTTCCAATCTGCCAGCTACAGGGAAGCAAAACAAACATAACTATGGGAGCTAGCATTCTGAAGGAGAAAAAGAAAGAGGGGAATAGAATAACTGGCCTCGTGTGGAGGCAGTGACTGGAGACAGGGACGGAGCTGGACTGAGCCAGAGGAGAGCTGTCACAGCAGCCATTACCATCACAGCTGAACTCCAGAGAAGCCATCTCAACGCCATGCAGGAAGCTAATTTCATTTGAGATGAAGTCTCTGATGAACTGCTGTGGATTATCCCCTATAAGTATCCACAGACCTCATTAACAATACCCCAAGACATCATGTTTGATGCGTTATCAACTTCTCCTGGGCCTCGACGAATTAGTTATACAAGCAAGTACATATTTTTGCTAAGTTTTAGCCTACAGTGCAAGGCCAGTTTGTGGGTTTTCCAGTTTTCCTCTGATGCTTTACAGCTCCACTAGATGTCAGTAGAACCGATACAACATAATTGGTAATAGCCACTGCCCATTTATGAAAATAGTTTGATAATCGGTCATAATATTAGGCCTGCCCTACATTACATTTTGAGTGAATGTCATGTGGTGTTGCCTATTAAACAAAAAGTAAAAAAGGTCAACTTTAAAGACCTAAGTGTAAAGACCTAAAATAAAAATAAGATATGATAAACATATCAAGAGCATGTTTTTTTTTATTGATAAATAAAATAAATAAACAGTTATGAGAGTCTAAATGGGTCCTCTGATTTATGGGTTTGTGTAACATAAACAGACTTCTTGCAAATTATTAAGCCTCTAATTTGGCTGATGAAATGATTTCAAATATTAATATGTTCTGAAACAAAATTGAATGAATGAATGTGCCTTAAGCCAACATTTCTTTTAAGAAGAATTTCCACTTTTTAACGAGACTTAATTTTTTTTATTTTTCTTCCGTTTTACAATCTCATATACCACATAGGCTTAAAGCCCCACAATAATAATAATAATAATAATAATAATTTTAATTCTGAAAAGGAAAAGATGTTCATCAAGATGTGTATAGGCTACACAAGAGATTTCTGCACGAAATAATTTATTTATTTATTGAAAAACGTAATCGGTATTAAAAAAAAAAACGTCTTATCAATGACCTAGAGCCTCCCATGTGTCAAGATGGCACAATATTTTTCCATAATACATGACCTCCTTCTGTGATGTTCTCCGGCTCTTGATAAAGCTCGGCGAAAAACACGAAAACTCTTTTCCTCCCGTTGAAAACCTCTTGATTACTTCTTTTATACGAATGTCTAAATGTCATTTATTTCCTTGTGTCGTTTTTACAAAATTTACATAAAACTCAGACAAGGTCAGATAGCAGCTAAGTCCCTAATTTACTCTAATCAACTTTCATTTGCATGGCGATATTTGCGCGCGTTATTGACGCTAACTGAATAAATGGACTTCTTCAAATTCAAGGGGAGAGGTTTTGATAAGCTCATGGGAGAAGAAGAATAATTTGCATGTATTACTTTGATTAACTTAATAAAGGATTGTCATTCTTGAATTTAGACATTCATATTCTTTCCAAGAAGCAATCAATAAAGGGCAAGAGCACCTCTTTAGATCATCAGCTCACACGAACTCTCTTCACAGGCAAAAAGAAAAATATATAGGCCTATATATAGAATAAAATAAATAAATACTAAGTGCAAGCAGTCCCTGTGAACTTCTTCAGACCTCAACGATAATAAGATCGGAGACGCAAAATTGTTCCAACTCATATTTGTGACCTTTCACCCAAATGCATTATTAAAGAAGCCATTCCACGCTTCATGTTCCACAAATCGATAAGAATGCAGAGGAGACCTCACAGTCCCCTGTAATATACAAAAAAATTACATTCAGACTTATATGAAATGATGCGCAAAAATTGAAAACTTGACAAAGTTCCAAATGAGGCTGGTCGGACGCCACTGTATGATCTCAAGCGCACGGTAATGTTGGGAGGAGGAAGAGGGGGAGGGTGGGGTGGAGGGTCTATCCAACCCAAAAAAAGGCCAGGAACCCTAAAGTACGCGTTGTTTTTACATAAGTAGCTTACCCCTCTATGTTAAACCCGCCTTTCCAAACGAAACCAAAAAATAGCTACAAAATCGAAATTACCGCCGGCGAACAGAAGTCGAGTTCGCCTGAGGAGGTCACCATAGCAACAGTTCGTCGTTCCGGCGGTAGGATCGTACAAAAACAAAACAGAGTTGACCTACTGTGAACTTTATTAGTTTTTTATTTAGAACGTCTGTATATTTACGTCATAGACATAAATAAATGTTCAAATCGACCCCTCTGAAAGACACTGAATAGCCTAATAGCGACTGATACGAAAAAAAAGTCAGTTTAAGAGAAGAAAGCATGCAATTTTCATTCGAATGTTTATCAAAAAGAAGATAAAACTAGTTTACCTGCACAACAATGACTTAATTTTAGAAGACAGGTATCTATCTAATTCTCTGTTGTGATTTAAAAAAAATCAATGGCTCACAAAATTGTGCAAATTAACTCCACAACTGAATGAATGTGGTCACGGGGTTCTGAACTTGGATGGCTATTGCAAGTCGTCCATCTACACATGCAAATAATGTCGAATTCTGCGACCCACCGAGTTGTGTGACACAAGATGCTCTAATGTAGAACTGGGACACGGACAGCTCAATACAGCGCAAATTCGGTACAGTCACAGAAAATCTTCTGCAATCGCTCACTCAAGCATCTTTTTGGAACCTCACCAAATAAACAATAATAATTTGGCATGCAAGCAATAAAACAAATGTGATCCTATTTACTCGTGTCTTCAAGGACAGGATAATCTTTGGTTAAGTGTTTGAGTTGTCTTTCCTCTTCCTTCTTCTTTCCCTCTTTTTAAATAAATTCAAATTATCGAGTCAGATGAACAAAATTAGAGTCCTTTTGTTTTTATTAGTGCGTATTACTGTTGAAAATTACAGATGATCATTGCGTTCTAGATTGCTATTGTTGTTCCGATCATCGACTGTCATTCTAAACTTAAGCTAACAAAGTCATTAAATTGACTCCCTCGCGCTCTCATTATGCGTGGTGTTAATAACCACTAATTAACTTTGCTTACGCGCGCGTCTGAGAGCACGTCTTTTTGTTCGCCCTTTCAAGCAGAGCAGCATCCAATTAAGTCACAGCAACAGGAATGAAGACACGCCACCTCTGGAGCACAACTGTCATCAGCGTGCCTCCTAAACTCATCCACACAGTAACCTCTACACGAACTAATTAATAATCTGAACTTCCTCTGCTTTGAGATAGATAGATAGATAGATAGATAGATAGATAGATAGATAGATAGATAGATAGATAGATAGATAGATAGATAGATAGATAGATAGATAGATAGATAGATAGATAGATAGATAGATAGATAGATAGATAGATAGATATGGTCAAATGATAGATAGATAGATAGATAGATAGATAGATAGATAGATAGATAGATAGATAGATAGATAGATAGATAGATAGATAGATAGATATGGTCAAATGATAGATAGATAGATAGATAGATAGATAGATAGATAGATAGATAGATAGATAGATATGGTCAAATGTTAGATAGATAGATAGATAGATAGATAGATAGATAGATAGATAGATAGATAGATAGATAGATAGATAGATAGATAGATAGATAGATATGGTCAAATGATAGATAGATAGTCAAATGATAGATAGATAGATAGATAGATAGATAGATAGATAGATAGATAGATAGATAGATAGATAGATATAGATAGATAGATAGATAGATAGATAGATAGATAGATAGATAGAGTCAAATGATAGATAGATAGATAGATAGATAGATAGATAGATAGATAGATAGATAGATAGATAGATAGATAGATAGATAGATAGATAGATAGATAGATAGATAGATAGGTAGATAGATATGGTCAAATGATAGATAGATAGATGGTCAAATGATAGATAGATAGATAGATAGATAGATAGATAGATAGATAGATAGATAGATAGATAGATAGATAGATAGATAGATAGATAGATAGATAGGTAAATCGATCGATCGATAGATAGATAGAAAAAAACACAAAATGGTTTAAATTAATATGCATTTATCCGTGATTATCCATCATCAAAAAGAAATGTGGCAGAAACTTTCCACATGAATTAGGCCTACAACTGATGATTTAAAACAGCGTCAATCATGATGCTGTTATCTAGTTTTTGCTCAACTGACTGGCTTTATCCATGAGAGCTGATGTTAACACCAGGAGATGGCGCTGTTTGAAAACGTGGGAGTGAATGAGTCTCTATTAGGGATTTAGTCACAGCTGTTGAACCGTTGGTATAACATCACCGAAACGATGTAAAGTGTCACCTACTGTTACTTACAGTTTGAAGAAAGCTTCTTGTGAACGGAACAGGGGGTGGTTTACGCATACGCGTAGCCAAAACCCAACGGATTATGGGCCATGTAAACCCTTGCAAAACAGAAGACGATTGTAGAAATTATCAAGTTAGGCTGTTGTGAAAATATGACACACTGTGGTATCGGGTAATAGAGGAGCGTGAAACTGACTGGCACCCACTAACAGCTTGCCTGCCCGCACGTTGAGCGCTAAATAGACTCAGGACTGAATATGGGAAAATTGCGTATTTTTTTTTTTTTTTCCAAATGCGTGCGTGTAATTAGTGCATTTAAACAAAGCGCGGATGTCCTGCTGGCGGTAATAGTCCCTGACATTTCTTTTCTTGGGTTAATAACAGAGCGCGTATAAATGAATCAAATTGTGCCCCCAAATTACATAGCGACTTTAAATACCCGTCTGCATTACGCGCCTGTTTGGGAACGAGGAAAAATGTCTTATATTGTTATTATTGTCATTACTGTTCTGTTGATCTGGTGCTGAAGTTTGAGAGGAACAAACAATTCGTCGTGACAGTCTTTTCAAATTGTTGTTTTATAGGCTAATGTTTATTAAGAATGTTGCAGGGCATTTCCCCCCCTACTGCAGTCTCAAAGTCCAATTAAAGCCGTTCTCATACAGTATTCTCACGACCCTAATCTCAACCAGAGCAGAATCATATAACCCATGAAGAGGAGAGAGTAAATTGCAGCTTCGTTGCAAGTTTGGGATTGAATTGTGAAAATGATCCTTTTAACATTGATGGGTCTGAGCGGCGTATAGGGTCATGCCATCCGCAGCAGGTTAAATAGACTTTCATTTAAAATTACATTCTCAATCTGTCTCTTCAGTCTTCTGGAGACTAGTTGGCTGCAGTATACGCTCTCAGGGGCCTATTATCAGCACCCTCACTTTTTAAGTCAATCATCTATGGCTATCTGATCGCTTCAGTCTCTGAGTGGACAGGCAAGGTGTGTGTGAACGCGCAGGGGGACCAGGTGAACCCGGTCAGGCCTGGAGTTGCCTTGACTATTTGGCAGAGAGAATATAAAATATCATTAAATAGTATTAAATAGGCAGAGAGAAAGACAGATATTAGACAAAATGAAATATTGGATATAAAATATAAAAATGGTATTAGAAATAAGACGCTCTTCTTCTCAACAAAACAGCTATTTGCTGTTTTTTTTTTTAATTCTAGTGCATTTTAACCAGCCTGCTCACTGAACTGAAGATTCCTTTTTATTATTATTTTTAAAATATTTTATATATTTAAAAAATAAAAAAATACATTATTAATAATACTACTAATATTAATACTAATTTAGTGATGATTTAAACAAAAAACCTAGTGCATCGCGATGTTTTAGATCAATTCTGAAGTTTTCTTTATCTCCAACGTTATTTTAATCTTTCTATTTTAATCTAATTTCAGTCTAAATGCGGAGGCGCTTATCCAAGGAACTTAAGCAATCCATCACAACATTCGCGGAGTTCATAGTGTTTAACTTTAATAGAAAAATATATCAAGATCCCCCTTGTTCCCTTGGGAGCCAATCAGATTTGCGATACACGTCAATGCAACAGAATGGAGAGCGGAGCTGCTGCGGATCAGTGCATATAGCATTAGCGGTCAGGGTGGGATAGGCAAGAGAGACGTTTCAGATACAGTGCGCGAGAGAGTAACAGTCACCGACTCGAGCACAACCTCGGACGATACAAATATGAGTAGTCAGTACGACGACGATAGCCGCGAGCGAAGCGAATGTAAAAGCAAGTCGCCCACCGTGCTTTCCTCCTACTGCATAGACAGTATACTGGGCAGAAGAAGCCCGTGTAAAGTCAGACAACTGGGAGCGCAAAGTTTGCCTGCACCCGTCAGACCGGACCACGACCAGTCAAGCGAAGGTAAGCGCCTTTAGCGTTATTTCTACTTCTTTTGTGCCATTTTACGTTTTGTCACAAACGCGGCATGCAGTTAGGAGCTAGTGTGAATTTAACTTCATATTTGTAGAAATAGTGTCCTAGTCAGAAGCAACACTTTGGAGCGCCTCGTGGTCCTGGAAGTTTTAAGAAGCTCTCCAATTAAAGACTACATTTTAATGAAATGCATAAAATAAAGGGTTTATGCAGTTGGAGAAACTTTTAAAGTTCCTTAGAAAACCATGAATAAACCTTCAGGGACTAATACTTTTGAAAAGGTAAAAAACATACTAAAAAGCATATTTTTGTCCATGGTTATCATTCAGCATCATGGTAGGCTATATATCAAATTACCATCTGATAAAAACACCATCACTATATTGTAAGCTGAAGAAATTATTTTTAAAAAAACTTTTTTTTTAATCGTATAATAAACTGAAAAAAACTTATGCAACAAAATGGTTGTTATTGGTTGAAATACTAAAGAAAAGAAAAAAAGCATAATATTTAGAATACCACAAAAAAGCCGTATGTGATCCTGTCTTGTTTGGTGCATTTAAAAAATATTATATTGTTTTATTTTTCTAGTCATCTCTAAAGAGAACTCGTTTGACTCGGACATGCACCTGCCACCCAAACTGCGCCGGCTATACGGCCCTGGGGGGAAGTACCTGGACTCCGGGAGGGGGTTTCACGAGCACCTAGAGAAGAGTGAGAGGGAAAGACTGCTGGACCAAGCCTGCGAGAGTCTCAAAATCAGCCAAGCCCCACAAGTTAGCATCAGCCGTAGCAAGTCATACAGGGAGAACGCGCCCTTCAGCCAGAGTGATGAAGGCCAGAGTCCCGAGCACACGGCCCAGGAGCTGGTGGAGCTCAGCACTCTGAAGTTTGAAGAGGATGTTGTCAAAGAGGAGGCGTGCGGAGACGCCAGTCTGTCGCCGAAGGATGAAGAGAGCCTGCACAACGATGGGGATGTAAAAGATGGAGAGGACAGCGTGTGTCTATCAGCCGGCAGCGACTCGGAGGAAGGGATGCTTAAACGGAAGCAGAGAAGATACAGGACTACCTTCACCAGCTATCAGCTGGAGGAACTGGAGAGGGCCTTCCAAAAAACACACTACCCAGATGTGTTCACCAGGTATACCGCACAATAGCTTTTACACGTTATTCAGCAAGATTTAGACGTTTAGACAGTCTATTTTGACAACGATGACAGAAAAATAATAATATTCATGTAATGAAAACGATGCATGCGTTAGAAAATGTTTGCAATATATATTCAAAAATCTTTTACATAATTAACACATTTATATAGTTTCGTCTGTATTTATTTTTATTTATTTAATTATTATTATATCGAAAGAAACATCCCTAATCATTATTTATTTTTATTTTTTAAAATTCCAATACAAATCAATATAAATATATTATTTTTATATATTATTTATATTATATATTTTTGAACATTTTTAAAATAGGACCTATATATGTAAAAATACAAAACCTAATATTTATATTTTTATTTTTTAGAAAACATTAAATGATGTAAACTTCGATAAATTCAAAAAGGATGTCGTGGGAAACGCTTATGCTATATATGTATATATATTCCGTTTAAAAGCTAAATGTATTCATTACATTCTGAAAATGATTTAATTCGCTTTTCTAGAACATAGAAACACCGCTTAAACGTTTTTTCTTAAATCGGGGGCACAAACGGCGTGTCATTCTGTAATATGTATGAGAGCAATAATCACTTAAATGTGTGTATACTCGTTCATGTCCTGTGCTGTACAATTTATTCACATTATTCTTTATGGGTCAGTTAGTTAATGTGGGCCTTAAAAGAGCATAAGACAGCCGCAGCCTACTTCACACTCAAATGTATAAATGAATAGATTTAATTAAGTTTATTTAAGTGTGACTGTAGTAAAGGGTGAAGGGCTTTTGGGCCTATTTTGATTTTCATTGTTAAAATTCTTATTTTGGAGTTCATATAATTTTTGAACAGCGTTAGAAAAGTGAGCCATACAAAATATTGACAAGACAAACTGATATATGGGCGAAACGCCTCGCATTATCAACATTTATAAAATGTTTTGGTTTTACATAAAATAACAATAATAAAAGTATGCATCATTTTAATACGAATGTTAAATATTAACTGATGTCCTAATGTTATGCATAGGCCATACAATTTCATTTTGAGTTACAATATTTTTATTATAAAATATTGCTGTAGGTACAATTGATATACTGATAATGAAAATCATAGTTGACGAAAACTGAATATTGATAAGAATTTTGTTTTCAATTTGATTTTTAAAAATACTACCCACATTTATTCGTTTTTCCTACAGTCACGTTGCACGAAAGAAAAATAATCAAAATGCCACACAACACAAGTCGATATATATATATATATATATATATATATATATATATATATATATATATATATATATATATATATATATATATATATATGTATATATATATATATATAAATCTAAACATAGTTCTACCTAATGACAAATTTACCCGAGGACCGGTTTTCTTCAACAAAAAAATGTTCGTTGTTGATCATGAAATATCGATGTTTATATTGACGTGGTAGATAATTGTCATAAATTTAGCCAGGTATATTTTCAGTAAATGCGCAATTGTCATATAATAGTCTAGATGCCATTATTTCCATCATTATGTTGTTACAGTCAGTGCACTAAAGGTTCGCCCAAAGAAACGACCCATTATAAAAAACGTACAAGTTATCCGTTCGATTCTCATCAAGCCCAAATTGCTTTCACAGGTTTCTGGCAATTTAGGCAAAATCTGTTTTCTTACTGTGTTTGTGGGGGAAGAAAATCCTTGCGCATATTTTGATGATCTATATTTTGTGTTCCAGAGAGGAGCTCGCGATGAGGCTGGATCTGACAGAAGCGCGCGTGCAAGTGAGTAACTACTTAGGCTACTTTTCCTTCCTTGTTTTACGCACAAAAATAAAACGAAAAATATATCGAATTTAAATGCACAATAATATTAGCGTGTACTGTATAAAACAGAACCTCGACTTCATTCCGATGTTAAAAGGATTTAAATTGCAGCAAACTGAGAGAAATTACCTATAATATGACAACTCGTCGACATTTTGAAGGTAAAGATTAATCTTGCAATTTGCTTACGTTAAGACAATATACCTAATGGTCTATATTTAATTTCATTTTAAAATGACAATCGTAAACTTGGTTAAATGACCCTGTGCGTCATGGCAAGGTCTTTCCTGTTATCGAAAGTTATTATACACAATAGAGCGAACATTTTAGCGGCAATTACACAGACGCCCCTGATTCATAAAAGCGCACTTAGCGAGAGAGCAAACACTGCTATTCCAGGGAGAAAATGGTGTTTGAATTCTCATCGCCGGCGCGGGGGAGAGGGAGGGGTAGGGGGGATAATGCTATTTGATTTCCCATTTTGTGATTGCAATAGACCGGCATTGATCCGATGCTTTGCACTTGGAACGAGTGAGAGACTATTAAGGGTGTTTGCCACCCCTCCTTTCTCTATTCAAAGCGTGGCTCGCATGTTCAAGCCCAACTCTCATAACCAAAGAGACAGTGCAAACATGAGGAAGCTACCAGGGTTATTGGCCATGTAAAACAACAGATGTCAATTTGGAGATGTGGGAGAACAAATCACTTAACAGGCTCGATCAGGAGGTGATAAAGCTAATAAATGCCCCAGGGGCCACGCAATGCAAAACGGTTTGGAGCATGTGTTAAGGGGGGGGGTTGGGGGGCAAGGTCCCTGTTGGGTCTTCTGTTGACACTTTCCTTCATTATGAAGTCCCTGTCTGCTGGTCTTGTTCTTGTGGCACAACCTGGTGGGGTTTAGCAGGATAGGAGGGGGATCGTGGGAAAGTTAAATAGCCTTTTGGAAGCAACTTAGGTTTGGAGGAATTTAATTTAAAGTGCATTAATTGTTATTGGATGCTGTTCCGACAGCTTTTGTTAACACGGCTCTTAATTACCACGCTCCACCCTGTTTTTTTGCTCTGCCCGAACCAGATTTTAATTAGCAAAGTTAGGGTAACAGACCGTAAGTTTAGGGCCATGTAATTACCCTTGACTTCCAGCCTATTTGTCACCTCATTAAAGCGAACCAAATATTGCACATGAACGAGAGCGACAAGCTCATGCTTAAATGACCATGCAGGCTGTCAGGTGGAATATTAATGGCTGTGGAATGTGAAGGGACAATTTTCAACTTCTCAAGGCCAACTATTTAAACTGACTTCAAACTTAATAGCATAGTAAACTTAGCAGCATTCATCTGAACAGCAGCGGTGAACAGTTTGGACTTTAATGAGGCTTCTGTCCCAAATCTCAGGTTTGGTTTCAAAACCGAAGGGCAAAGTGGAGGAAACGTGAAAAGGCAGGCGTCCAGGCTCACCCCACGGGCCTGCCCTTTCCTGGGCCGTTGGCAGCCGCTCACCCCCTGAGTCACTACCTGGAAGGAGGACCCTTCCCACCTCACCCTCACCCTGCTCTGGAGTCAGCGTGGACCGCCGCAGCGGCAGCTGCTGCTGCATTCCCAGGCCTGGCTCCGCCCCCCAACAGCTCCGCCCTCCCTCCTGCCACACCCCTCGGCCTGGGAACCTTCCTGGGCACAGCGATGTTCAGGCATCCAGCCTTCATTGGACCCACTTTTGGCAGGTGAAGACCATTTGCAATCACAATAAGTCAAAGTTGTTACTATCATACTACACTCTTCCTAAAGGGGGCTTGTCATAGAACAGTGATGTCATAGAAGAACCATTTTTGGTTCCCCAAAGAGTCTTTCAGTGAACAGCTCTTTTTTCTTGGTGTGAAAAACTTTTAATAATCTAAAGAACCTTTTTCTGCTATAAAGAAGCTTTTGTGCAATTGAAAGTTTCCATGGATGCTAAAGGTTCTTCATGGAAAAATATACCAATAAGTGTAATATATATATACATATGGCAATAATCACATCTAATGATGCCCACGGCTCTTATTTTGTAACCTTGACTGAGCGGAATGTTAAACCTAAAAAATGTTGCTGTATAATCATTGGTGTGAGCATGTTTGTGTAAGAGTGCAGTACATTGTATCACAGGAACTCTGTCACTCCTCTCTTTAGACTCTTCTCAAGTATGGGTCCTCTGACCAGTGCTTCCACGGCCGCCGCTCTCTTGCGCCAAACCGCACCGCCAGTGGAGGGTCCAGTGCAGCCGCCGGCAACCCTGCCAGACCCGCCTTCTTCCTCATCCTCTACGGCCGCCGACCGCAGGGCATCCAGCATCGCAGCACTGCGTCTCAAAGCAAAGGAACATTCGGCCCAGTTGACCCAACTGAACATCCTGCCGTCCGGCACTGCAGGGAAGGAAGTATGCTGATCCTTCTCCTTAAAAACAAAACAAAATATTAAAGAAACCATCTCAACAAAAAGCACGACCAAATCCATATAGCACTAGCACACCGGAGAGACAACAGACACTGGAGTCGCCGCCAAATCACAGAGCCTCCTACTGGACATCATCTCTAAATTTCACACAGTGCATCGAACATGTTTCAAAACCCTGAACATTAAGTGTAATGTAGGCACCTCGGAGGGAAAGTTAGGGAGGCTGTGCTTGGTAAAGTCATTAAATCAATCCAGTCTTTTGGGACAGGAGCAAATGTGGCAAAAGACACATTTACACCCACACAGAGAAGAACTACACTGCAATACACAGAGAACTCTAATTTCTTCCTAGTCTTCTCTCAGTGCTGAAGCAGAGATGGGTCAATATGCCAAAGGGAACTGCCACAACCTGCTACCCATCCTGAACCATTTCCATTCAAGTTTGGCAAAGCAAATCAAATTTCTGAGAATGAATCCTCAGCTTTACTTTCTGTTTTCAACTCTTATGTTAAATATATTTAGGAGAAAAAAAATAATGAAAAAGAAATGGTTTGTTTTAAGGATGAACAATGTGAAAATCTAAACTTTAGCCTGTTTACTGATCTGTTGAGGGTATCTTGTATATATAGCTCTGTTTTAAAATGAATGAAAGGGGGGCAAAATGACAAGAAAAAAATAGTTTATTTCAAAAGATGTTTTGCGAATATGCTCTCAGTGTAGTTCTGTAGGAATGGTTTCATGTAGATTCATCCTCTGTTCGTTTGATTCAAATTTTAGATTTTTAGATGATTATTTATGTCTGACCGGTAGAGACCTTGAAATCCAGACCGGGAAGTTTTGCTATTCAGTGAGAGTTTTCCCTGTCACGCGCAGGGACCAGTCAAGTCGGAATAAAAGAAACTGGTGAAACATACACCCTTCTGTATTATTTACAACTGGTAATGCGAATTGAATTTAATATAATACGCATTTATCTTGGTAAAATGAAATGTGTCGATCACAAAAAAATATCAAAGGCATGTGTTAATGTTGTTGTTGTTTTTTAATGCTTGAATCGACGCGATATTAATTCAACAAATTAACTGGTTTTATAGCCGTACGAATAAAACTAGCTATATGATTTAATGAATTTCTAGTAAATAGCCAATTATTCAGTTGGAGTCCGGAGTCGCTAATAAGAGAAAACAATTGAAGTGGTCACTTTAAAACGAATCAATTAGTGGTTCAGAAATGCTGTGGCTAACTGCAATCACACAGGCCTAAAGTAAACATTTATGTGGTGGAAAGAGCCTTTTTGTTTGTTTCAGATCCCTATAAATGAATGAGGATAATTCATGTCGAGCGTAATCAAAATAACGAAGGTCTATTTATTTTTATTTAGTCAGATGATGATATTCATGACGGCTGTATTATCCAACGCTCGACAAAAAGCGCCTTAATTATCCCGCCATTTTTTTGAGGATCCGTTGTAGGCTTTACAACTTGTAGAGGCGCTAAATTGGACGCAACATCTGTAAATGCCCAACTCAGTTAAGTCCCTTTTTCATTAATGAAGTTACAAGCAGTTTATCAAAAAGTCCTTCTTTCGAATTCCTTATTTAATTCCCCAAATCCCTCTCCGTTGGATCTCACGCGCGAAACGATGCTATTATAGCAATCAATGCGCTCCATTCAAACGAAGTCATTTTCGCCCATTTGACCCGTCCATGGTGTCGAACCAAATCGCGTGAAATTACCTCAAGGATTAATTTTCTCCTTTATCGCGCGCGCCGCTGAATAGATTTCTCTTTTCCTTGTTTTACCCGCGCTAATCCGTTTCATTATGACGCCACAAACAACCGGGATCAGTGAAGATGGAAACGAACGAAATGAAGACGGGTTGGGAGGTGTGAGGGGATCAGTGCTCCTATAACGCCCAACAAATTCGTCTAAACATCGCGCGTCAAGGACACCCCCCCCCCCCCCCATTAAACATGTTGGCATGCGAGAATATGTTCAAAGGAGCATTAAGCAAAGGAAACCAATTTTCTCTCCAGTGCCATATACCTCCAAGAGAGGTGCATAGACACCCCCCCCCCCCCCCTCTATTTGTAGAAGGGACCACTGGAGCGTGCAGCCCACTTCTGTTGGGATTTTTATGAGATTTTCCAGAATGCCTTAATCTTATTGTGAACATTATTAATGAATCGCAAACCAATTTGCTCGTAATATCTGGGGAATGCTCGCCACAATTGTAGAGGCACTGACCTGAAGTGCTTAGGGCAACTTTCTCTTTAACTCTTTTCTTACAATGCATGAATGAAGAAACAGACTTTGTGAGACTAAATTTGCCTCTCTATTTGTGTGTAGATGATTCATTGCCAATGTTCTGACCACAAAGTACACTTTAGAGTGCCAAAACACCTGTCTTGGATCCACTATTTGAAGAAAAAAAAAAACACTCATTCAAGTTATTTTAGCAAATAGGTGCATATTTCATTTTCAAAAAGCAACAATCAAAGGCAGATTTAATTCGACATTTGTTGGGATATATCCATGCTTTCAAAAAAAAAAAAAAGTAACAGGGTTGATAATAGTATTGCTAATTTAGCCTTGTGCTCAATGTCATGACAATGTTTTTATTAGAAAAAAAAATAATTTTGATATTTCTACTCTGTTTTTAATAATCAGTTTCCTGCACAAAGCTCTGGTATCATGGTTCCATATTTAAGACAGAGTTGTACTGACAAACCCTTGTCTTTTCAAAGTTCATAATCGCATTTTTTGTTTTTTTAGTTTATGGAATTGTGCATAATTTTAATAACCCTTTCAATGGTAACAGGGTTGACAATTTCAAGTGTCTTTAATAAAATATGTACACTTAAAAAAAAGAAAAAGAAAAAGGGGAGAGAGAATAAATAATTTGCCCACGAAAAAATCTAACATCCATATTAGCTAAACCAGAAGTTGGAGAAACCGCTGGGGACAGGACAAAAAAAAAAAGATTTTTTTTTTTGTTGTTGTGTTGAAAATGTTAACTTGTTAAGCCATCATTTACTTGATAACAAGGAACACAAAAGAATTTTTTGTGGAAAGACCCACAAATATACAAACTACACCATTTCAAATTGAGAGTACATTGACAGTTCATAAAATTTCACATGCATTCCCTTGATTTTAGCTCACTGGGCTGTGCTTCAACAACCAGTGAATAATCACGCTTTTCCATCCCGGCACAGCTCGAGACACCGGGGGTAGGTGAAAGCACTAAAGGCGCTTTGATGAGCCTCTCGTTTCCTATTGGAGCAGTAGAGTAAGAAATCACGGTGAAAAGGGCTGAATGGCGGGCCACTGGAACCCTGTCCCCTTTTGGTGTGCCTTAATTCCTTCGTCTCTTTTACCCTCATCCAATTAGTCCAGTGTATTAAGCGGTTTATCATCTCATAGCCTGCTATTCAGAGAAACAAGAGGAGCACTTTGCAATAGGGCCGGCTTTCCTTTTGACACCCACGGGTACTTACATATTCCGCGATGCCATGAATAATAGAGAAAGAATAGGGCACTAATTCCCTCATCAAAGAGAACCTTGTCCACCGCTTTGCTCAACACCACCATTCTGGTCAAAAAGACAGGCAATAAAGCTTAGCATAACAAAAACGAATCATTCTTATTAGCTTAGTGGGGTAAATTAATGCAAAGCCTCGTCTGCATTGAGTGGCCCAGTTTGAAAACAGCCTCCGCGGGCACGACAAAAGCACGTTCACGGTTAAAGGAATGTCCTGTTGAAAGCCCCAGATCATGCGACAATTTAATCTTGTAAAAGTGCGACATAACGTTCAGGAACTACCTGCAGCTGTTAAGTATCATTCCAAGCTCGGCGCACACATTAAGCTAAATGTATATATAGGCCTATATATGTTTAATACATTGGCAGCAAAGGCCTACAATGCTGTCTGTCATGCTGGGGACAGAAAGTAGCTCTTAAGTGTTGCTGCACTCTCCAAGGTCGGTGCCATTAGTCGCAGCCGTTTAAGGCGATTTTTTTCAAGCATGGCATTTATGGAAATTGACATCTGATGAAATGGTTTAAGACATCGTCTAACTGTCATTATAAACACATGGAATGAGCGAGTGAAGCACCACATTCTTAAAACCGACTCGATTTAAGTGGACTAATCTCCTCGCTTTCACACACTCTTGGCTTGCCATTCTCCAGGTCTTGAAAATGAAGCCTTCCATTTGGAGAAGTTAACTCGCCCTCTTCAAATGTGTAAATGTCATCACTCCCTGCAGCATAGTGAAATAAAATAATCAAAGAGCAGGGGGAAAAAGGGAAATGTGAAAGTGTTGTGAAATACTTTTATTGACGTTTCTGTATCAAAAACAATTAAGAATACTAAGACACTTTCATAGGCAATGAACATTCAAAACTTGCAAAAAATAAGCTGCGGGGCGCAGACCGAACGATGCGATCCAATAAATTCACAACCTACCAGCTGAGAGCAGTTCAAACATGAGTTCAATCGTTCGAAACTCCAGAAATCACTGGCTACCTCTGTATCATTGGCTAATTGCTGTGCTGTTAAAGATGAAGGGGGTAGTAGAGAAGTCATTACTGAACTAAGACCCCTTCAAACAGCTACAAGCCCCCCCATGAACTTGCCTGTCATTACCCCTGATTGTTATCTCTAAAAACCCTGTGTGTGGTGCTACCGGGGGAGTGGGGGGCTGGGTTGTGTTGAGAGCGTCTTTAGCCCCTTATCATGGCCATTTTACCACAGATTCATCATCGATTAGACCTGGACAAAGGCTAAATGGGATGGGACACAAGAACACCGATTAGAGTGAGAGACAGGTGCTCAAACATGGAAAGGTTTGGTGATTACATGCAGATTGACTGTGAGCTCGTCACCTTCGACCTTAATTCACGCCAAAGACGTCAGTCACAAAAGCGCTGCGAGGATTTACAAATGTAAAGCAAGTGAGCGAGAAAATAGCATAGATTACAAAATCACAAGGTGTATTTACAGCAGACACGAATTAAAAAACGAGGACAAATCATTGTACGGCTTCTTGTTGGTGGGCAGAAAGGCATAAATATTATGCCACATCTGATTGCTTCGGAACAGTCGGTTAATATTTGAGGGCTGTAAAGGCCTGGAAAAGTTTGGCGAGGTTGACCTCAGAGTATCCGCTGGTGGCGAGGACGTTGTCTGTTATATCCTTCAGCATTTTGTACACTTCCTTTTCTTGTTTCCAGCCAATCTTGAATTTCACTGAGAAGAGAAGAGAACAAAACAATACGATAAAATTCACCACTGTTCAAACTTTTTAATCCCACCGAGGTCCAAATTTCACAATCGCATCACAAGGGACCCCTTCCCTAAAATATAGAGGCACCTATATATTTTCAATAAATAAACACCAATTTATACTGTATACAAAAATGGCTTAAAATGGGAAATGAATAGAAAAATAATTGAAAATACACATTTATTAAGATCAAATTATTAAGTTTTTGATGAGGTCAGGGTTAAAGTTTGGGTGGTTAGCATGCTATAGTAAAACCAGTCTTTAGAAAGTGAATAAACAGATTCATTAGTAAAACTCTACTCCAAAACTTCAACACCAAATCAAAGATTGGATCATTCTAAATAACTATAATTAACACATTAAAACAGAATTTTAAAGAAAGAACATCACTACATGTGACATGTCCCGAAACATACATCGGTTAACAAATATATTTTAACCAGATTTTTATTTCCTCCCACATACATGCATACTACACAAAAAAAGAGCCTGGCAGCAGACTGGGCTGGAGTGGATCCATAAAGAGTCAAAACTGATACGAAAAGAAAAATATCAGTCATAATATCGAACTATGCTCACGGACATGTACTTGAAGAGGTCTATCAAGTATCATTTCAAATGAAAGTCTTTGAGAATCGATAAGGAGCCAGCTATCCAGGCAGTTTGAGGGTAGAGCGCTGGCGAGAGGGGCTAGGAGTCTGCAAAAGCTAAATAGACTCTTCTGCCAGGGGTCCACGGGGTCATGCAATCGGGTCGATATCCAAGGTCATTTATCCCATCAGGAGGGCCTTCAATACCATAGAGACGATAGAGGAGTCACCGGCAGGCTAGCAGAACTGAATGAGAATTACAGACTAAATCAAAAGCCTTTAACCAAAGACTTTTGTTAAAAGCAAGTCTTTGCTTTGAGAAGAGGAGATCCAGCCAAGACGAACATTTACATTAATGTTCCTTAAGAATATGTAAATGCCCAGACAGAAATTCATATGACCTTGTCCTGTTTATTAACACAAAATGTTTTTATGCTTGAAAGAAGACTGAATCTGTGCCGCTAAATGTTGGTGAGCACCCAACTGGTGGTCTAGGAACTCAGAGTCCATCTCCATTAGCAGGTGTAGCAGACACAGAGTTACAGAGTTGCCCCATAGGGGATGAAAGGTCAATCGTAGAAAATGGCCGAACCTGAATATCAAAAAAAGGAATAGTCTTCCAAACGCACCATCTGCAGTGCCGGTTACCATTATCACTCGTGCTTTTTTACCTCCAGCAGAAGAAAGAGATGGTGAAAGAAAACAGAATGCTAGCACATGGAATAGGGAGAGGGGGACTATTTACCTGAGGAAAGAAAGAAAAAAGGGGGGGGCTGAAGAAAGATGATGATGCATGATCAAGGGAAAGCAATCATGTCATCATTTTTGAAAGGTGGGAGAAAATAATTTTTTTCTCTTTCCCTCTTTCTCCTCTCCTCTTCTTCATTCTTTTCCCTCAATCACTGTGTGCAGAATGTATAAAAGAAACCTAAAAGCCACAGAGGTTGTCAGAGACCTTGCGTTCCCTCCCAGCCCGGCAGGGGTCGCATTTAAAATAAATAGCATTTTTAAGCGGGAGAAAAGATGTGAAGAGATAGTGAGGGAAGATGTAAGAAAAAGAGGTGAGCAGACAGCAAAAGAAAGAGGAATACAGAGTGGAAAAAAAAAAGAAAAAAGGCGGGTGCGACAGGACGGAGAAGATAGTCCGGAGAGAGAGAGTGTATCAGCTTCCATGTGCTCTAACAAGGTGTAAATACAATAACAAGCATGTAATTAAGTGAGCATGATGAAGTTAATGGGGATCATACATTCCATTTGGGCTGCTTATGAATATTCTATTAGATGTTATCAGGCAGCTGGAATAGCTTTTAATTTAATCATCATTCCGAGCAGAGAAAAGTTCTTTGTGCGAGTGTAATTGCACAGAATGAATAATTGATTTGACAATCGCACCCGCGGATTTCCAGCAGCTCAAGGCAGGCAGAGCGTGGGGGAGGAGGGCTGGGGGAGGGCACGCGCGTCGTGCCCTGAAGAGGTTGCCGAGGAGCTCGCCTGCAAATTGAGCACTATCAGTACACAGATAAAGGACAATTTCTATTTTATCAATGCAGTGAAATTACATTACTGCCTGAACATAATCACACTGCCCACACTTAAGAGGAGACAAGGCAGAGAGGGAGAGCGAATTAGAAAGAGTAAGAGATACAGAGAGCGACGGATGCGGAGAGCTGGAGAGAGCGCGTGAGAGAGGAGGAAATGGAACGGAGGGAGCAAAAGGGCTTGCCTAAAAGACGTTGTGAATTGCTCTTCATGAAAAGAATGAAATCAGAGTTCAACATGATTTGGAAGTCATTGATATGGGATATCTAATTTTTTCGAAACAGCAGAAAAAACTGTTTTATTATGGAAGGACTCCTGCCGTGCATGAAATTGCCTCCACATTTAACTCAGTAGCTGCAATCAGGCGGAGGACTGTGGTTTACATGTAGATCAGACTCTAAATGTCTCATTTCTCACACGTGTACGCGCCGATATACACAAAGAAAAAGCACCCCACGTGCGCTGCGTGCAGACACAATGCATGTGTGTGATATAATCCGCTGGCGGAGTCACTGAGAATGCCAGTGAAGGCGGTTGGACAGGAGGATCATGGGAGTCAAACAAGAGCTTTTGATTAATTTTTACTGTCAGAAGGCCAGAGACTCCAGGGAATCTGCAAATATATGTTACAGAAGAATAAGCCCAAAATAGAGGGCGCCCTAAGAGGCTGTTAATGCACTACATCTCATTAATATCATATATATATGTATAACGTTGTTAAATTTACTTAAGGTATTTATCAAATTTGACATCCCAACCATTTTATTCAGTGATTTCTAAAGGCTATTCTGAATATGTGCTGTTTCTGTTCAATACACAAAAATGTTTGTGGAGAACAAAACCAAATTGGATGAAAAGTTGTTTGTAACATACCTTTCATTCAAATCCAGATGGGATGTTTAAAATAGTATTAGCAAGTTTTTTTTATGGCAAATGTACAAAATGCCTACAAGCAATACTATCAATCCCCCAATACTTTATTATTATTTTATAATAGAAAAACGACTAAATTAAGATTGTTGTGTAGCAGTAGTAGATTTCTAAATTTATTTTTTTTTAAATACATTTTTAACAATAATAATCAACATCTATTATACATACATATATACACACACATACATTATATATATATATATCATGTACACAAAAGTATGTATGCATGTATAAAAAACCTACAAATGAAGTTACACATTTTTTAATAATGACAATAACAATAATATCAACATTATTATTATTATATATAGCTTAAAATTAGAAATCCACTGCCGCAAACACTTTTATAAATCAAATGAAAGATTACAATTATAAATATATAATAATAATGTAAACAAATAAATACAATATAAAATATTTTTTTCTTGTATGATATATAAACTGAATAAACTGCAATTCGGAAAAACATTTATATTAATTACATTAAATTAAAGTAAATTTAGATTAATGATCTATCAAAAACCAAACTTTATAGATTACAGAGTTGAAAAGTGGAGTGAATCTGACACTGTGAGTTGTGACGAAGTGACAGGTAAGGGGCAGAGGAATGGGCATTCTCTAGTGATTTCCTGGGATATAGATACTTGAGAGAAAGCATTTTCTTTCCTTTACCTTGCTCGTTCTGTCTGTGTGTGTGTGTGTGTGTGTGAGAGGGAGAGAGCGTGTGCGAGTGTGTATTTGTGTGATGGGGGTTGGGACGCCAATTTCCATCAGTCTTTCCTCTCCGAAGGAATCAGGTAATCTAGTGAGGAAAAGACTGCAAATGGATAAAGCACTGACCAGCAATTTCACCATCAAGCAACAGAGGGATGAATTCACCACGGCCCTCCTCCATCACAGCCCTGCAATGCATCCCGTCAGAACCAAACCACAGCACCACCCTTGGCAAAGATGAAGCACTGCAGCCTGTCCAAACAAACTCCAATGCAGCACGTAATTTTAACACCACTTCGGGCTTAACTTCTCAGACTGACCAAAAGGTTCATTCCCCCCTTCTCATTGTTCATATGGCTTCCAGCGACCGTGGCCAAAGACAGCTGGAGACTTCTAACCTCCATCTTTGGAGTCCAGCAGAAACAGCTCTCTCTTGCTCAATCTACCAGCAATGTACGTCTCCAGTTATCTAAAGCTCCACAATAACAGCGGAGCAGACAGAATAGGGGGAAGATTGGTTTTTCTATTGTGCTGCTGGTCTGGCATA
The DNA here is from genome assembly GCA_037194245.1 of Opsariichthys bidens. NCBI lineage: Eukaryota > Metazoa > Chordata > Actinopteri > Cypriniformes > Xenocyprididae > Opsariichthys > Opsariichthys bidens. Next base: position 7,505,442 of record CM074301.1, on the reverse strand, counting down.
ATGCCCACTTTAAAAGCAATTCCTCCGTCATCAGAGACAGACAGAAAATCTGGCAGATACGACACTAAATGTCTCATGGTGTGAGGAGGAGGTGGTTGGTAAATTACGAGAAGGCGTGCGTGCGTGTGTATGTGTGTGCGTGCGAAGAGGGCAGCTAAAAGTTTTCTGAACTGTACTTTATTCCACTATCGCTCCCGAGCATTTCCATCGCCGTCAACAGCGGCAGACCACAGCTCAACCCTCTACCTTTGTTCGCTCTCCTCTGGTAATTGGTGAAAATGCATTGAAGAAAAAACACTTTGGTTGTGGAGCGTAACAAGCATCTAGAAAGATCTACAAATACAACCTTTCCAAGCCTTTGCGTGGTTTGTTGTCATGTTATGGTTATTTTCATTTTACCATTTGACCATTCAATGACATACCTCAGATGTGTCCAGCATTAATAACCTGCTTTTAATCTATTTGACTGAACTCTGATTGCATCACTGAATCATTTTCTTGTTAATCATAAAACCCGTAAAACTGCTTTGAAACAATCTGTATTAAATGCAATAAAAATAAAGGGGACCTGACTTTAATTAAGATTTTTAAATGTTTTTGAATGTCATCACTTATGCTCACCAAGGCTATGTGTATTAGATCAAAATACAGTAAAAACAGTAATATTGTGAAATATTCTTTTCTATTTGAATATATTGGTAAGACTTTACAATAAGGTTCATAAGTTAAACATTACTTAATGTATTAACTAACATGAACTAACCATGAGCAATACATTTGTTACTGTATTTACTAATCTTCGTTAACGTTAGTTAATGAAAATACAGTTGTTCATTGTTTGTTCATGTTGGGTCACGGTGGAATAACTAATGATAACAAGATTTTAATAATGTATTAGTAAATGATAATAACATTAACAAAGATTAATAAATGCTGTATAAGTGCAGTTCATTTATAGTTCGTGTTAACTAATGTAGTTAACTAATGTTAACTGATTAATCTTATTGTAAAGTGTTACCAATATATTTTAAAAACTAATTAATTTCTTTCATTACAAATGATGAATTCTCAGCAGTCTTTACTCCACTCTTCAGTCACACGATCCTTCAGAAATTATTCTAATATGCTGATTTCTCTAAAAACATTTATTATTACCATTGTCGAAAAAGTTAAATATGCTAAATATTTTTTTTAGGTTTCTTTGATGAATAGAAAGCTCAAAACAACAGCATTTATTTGAAATGGAATTGTTTTAAAACATTCTAAAACTCTTTACTGTCACTTCTGATCAAATAAATACATACACACACACACACACATATATATATATATATATACATACATACACACACACACACATACATGCATATATATATATATATACACACATACACACACACACACTATATATATATATATATATATACACACATACATACACACACACACACGTGCTAAATTATTAAATGTTTTATTTAACTTTTATTTCGCATTTTAAATTAATTCAAAATTTTATTTTATTATATCAAATTCAACTGCTTCAACACTAACATTACTTTAAGTCTGTCCCATGACCAAAAGAGATAAGTGTAAAGCATTCTGGGGCACAGAATAGAAAAAGAAAAAGGGAAAATGATCAGCTTAACCCATCATTTTCATCACTACAAGTCTTTAAATTAATCAACATGGTATATTTGTAAATGGGCGCTTTGATTTACAATCGAGAGAAACTGTGGAAATCATTAGAAAATTAAGCTTCTTAATGCAAGTAAGTTTATCATTGGATGTGACAAAGTCTTGTAAACTCAAGCTCTAGAACACGCGCAAGAGAATTCAATTCAGTTGCCCGCTGTTTTCTGTGTGCTCAAAGAGAGCCGCATCTCAGCGCCGAATGGAGTAGACTTGCTGCGATTGTCAATGTTGTCAGTGCTGACGGTGTTACCGGTACTCAGCCGGAAGCTCAAACATGCTGAGTAACACACGAGAATGAACCTCACTGGTTACGCGGCACGTTTGAGCTTCCGGAAGAAGATTTGATCTTGTGCGTCATTCAGTTTCTGCTTATGTTCGCTGAACAATGTTTACATGTGAGTTAAAGCCTAAATGAATTATGAAATTGAATAAAAAGCGATCGATTCTCTTCAGAAAATTTGGACTAAACCGCTAGATTCATATGGATTAGTTTTCCAATCTCTTCATGAACTTTTTGAAGCGTCAAAGTTTAAGTTGCAAAGGTAATCTATGGAAGGAAATCTGACAGCATTCAGTCATCAAAAATATCTTCATTTGTTTTCTGAATATCAACAAAAGTCTTACAGATTTGGAATGACATGAGGATGAGTAAATTAAGACAGAATTTTCATTTTAGGGTGAACTAACCCTTTAACAGTCAGTGAGCCGCTAGTCCAAAAGCAGCTCCTCACTGACTGGGCTTAACCAAGTCAAAAGTCAATGTTGGCTACTATTTTACAAATTCAGGTGAAGCAAGCATTACAGGCACAGCCTTACCACGCACTACTCACATGTACTAGCTTGTTGTAGCGAAATCTACAGTATGTAAATACACAGATGCTGTAACAGCACAGTTGTCCAGAGCAAGACAGTAAATTCAGAACTCCTATAATGGCAGAGTTACATCCCAGGGTCTAAATAAGAAACTGGACCAGGTAAAAGGAAGTAGAAACCATGCAGCCCTGTAATTTCACCCCTAGACCCCTGCAAACCCTGTGGTCTATAATACAGTAATGTGTAGTATTATAGTGAGAGGGGAGATAACCATTTCAAGGCTATACTTCAAAGCCGTGTGTGCTGTCCTCCACTAATCCCACAATATACATGTGTATGTGGCGGAGCTGCATGAAAATTCGACATATTATAGCTTGATAAATAAGATCTCTTAATCTGATACACTAAATGCAACTAGAAAACGAAAGAGTCCGAATAATAAATGGCATAAACAAATGGTTTCTGAGGGGAAAAAAAAAAACCAAAACAGGGAGGACAGGAGGAGTAACGTCACCTCTCATTTCGCCTGGTGAAAATCAGGGCTAGAGGGTTAAAAATCACTCCTTCAGGAATTAGAGCCCCGGCTGCAGTGATGGGCAGTGTGGCTGTCAGAACGCTACAGATTGGCCACAATTACTCGTAGAAACAACAGTCGAGAAAAAGTAAAGAAATAAAATTTCCCAGAGAAGCCAAGTCTATAATCATGTTAGGCCCCCGCCCCCGATACACTCTCCCCTCGCCCTGCTCCACGTTCTGAGTGGTCATCTATTGATTACACATTATATTTATCTACGGCTCTCGCGCCCGGCTCAGAACCTCATCGGCACATGTAAAAATAAATAAATAAATGTATAAGTCTATTCCAAGAGGTCCTTTTTAATCAAGTGACATCAATCAAAAAGGATTGTGGGTAAGTAGCCACAGCTCGGCTAGCAGCGGCCGTGAGCGGTCTGGATCCTCCAACGGCCCGTTGAAAACATATGCTCCATGTCCCATTATTTATGAAGGGCTATCCTTTAGCCTTCTCTCCAATTACTCGCCCTATCATTTTCCAAAATCTAAAAACTGTTTTCAATCAACATAGCCAGCGCTATTACCGAAGGCCTACGGGATGAGAGGAGGCTCTCTCTCACTCACTCCCCTCTTCCTTCCAACTGATTGGACCGCTTTGCATTCAGCACCGCGCCATTCGGTGATTGAATCCGTCGCCTGAATTACGGCTGTCGACTCGAGGAGCTGAGGATTCTTAACCCAGCCTAGTGGCCGCCTCCAGCCGCTGTGAGGTGTGTGCGCAAGTGCACGTATAGTCAGATATATGTGCTGGAGCGCTCATGGGTAATGTTTATGAGCAAATTTTCAGGCTAATTAGTAATAGCTGTAAATGCGAAGTCTTACATCTATCCTCAGCCGACAGCTTGTTGCTGGCATAGTCCCAGTCGAAGATGTATCTGTAGAAGCTCAGTTGGTTGTAGAGAGCTTTCTCGGAATACTAAAAAGGGAAACAAAACAAAAAAGACAAAATACAGGTTAAACCAGTTATCACAACATATAGGGTGATGACATCTAGAGAAAACTCCCAGGTTATGCTTCTGGGAAACTGGAAACAAGGTTTGTCTGATGCTGGTCAAGGTGCAGGACTAAATGAAGGCCATAACCAAAGGCTTTTGCCACCTGGTTCCAGACAAACTGATCTGTAAAACTCTGTACATCATAACAGGTATAACATAGGGAACATTTAACTGCATTCAGCCATCCATTTCCTCTGGTTCTTGACTGATTTCTTGCAGACTTTCATCCAGAACAAATATCATTGTACAGATGTCACAAGAATTCCAAATCAAACCTACGCTTCAATAAAATAAATGTAACAATACTGATGGAACTAAATTCAGTACCCCCATGCAAGTCAGCCACAGTTTAAATGGGTACAGTGAAGCCAAAAATTGAGGCAATCTCCATGAAACTGAGAATTTTACACTGCTTTTACATTGAAGTTGGCCAGTTTTCAAGGCCTTACATAGACTGCCACCCAGCAATCCCATCCAATACACAAAAAATTATTATAAATTTAGACTGTACATATACATATATATATATATATATAAAAACTTAATAATATTAATAAAAACATTATATTTTAAAAATATACACTTTGAGTGTTTTCAATTGCAGTTTGGCATAAAAAAAACTTGTCAGTAGAAATGCATCAAGAAAACTTGACAAAGTCCTACTGTATTCAGTGGTAGATTATTCCATAAAAATAAAAATTCAAGAGGTGCTTATTATAAAAAGTAAAACTATTACTTTAACATTCAAAGCTCTTTACCAATTCTTTACTGATGCTGGCGGTACTGATTATTCCTTTGCATATTCAATATAATCAACAAAAAAAAAAGAGAGAGAAAAACCAATTAGGTAAAATCATACTGATGTAGTTTAGTACTACGTGTTATTGTCCCAGGGAAAATGAAAGGCTGAAGCGTAATGAGATTGGTGCGGCTCAATCAGGAAAAGCTGGAGAATCACCTGAGTTAATTACAGCTGTGGAGACAGGTAGTGTTTGTCATATATTCTCCACTGTCACAGACAAAGACAAACACACACGCTCAGTCAAACCCTGAGTTTGGAGTCACAGAACCTGTGAAACTGTCTGATTGGCTGAAAACAGCTAGCATACTCCCCACCTTGTCTCCTGACAAAAGCAGGAAACGGTGTTTGGTTTGTAAATTCGGCTGTAATTACCGTTAGCCATGTGTCTAACTGCCAGAGGCGCGCAGGTCGAGCGAGAGAATAAAAGACATTGGGGAGGGAGAGAAAGAGAGATAGAGAGAGAGACGTTCAGCTCTGAAATTACCTCTTTCATAATAGTTTGTTTTGATAAGGCAGCATGTGTGGATCTGATGAACAACTGTTGCTGTCAATTTGATTAGCCATTAT